>KE370997.1:462203-476904 GCA_000418225.1 Zizania latifolia
GAACTTTTCGTAGCCGCTACGACACCGCTATCTTTAACGCCAAATTGCTTTTCCGTTAGGAGTTGATGGTTTTAAGCCGAAGCCGTCAAAGCGCCCGTCGCCCTAGCACTGTGTACCCGGATTGGACCGACCCGACCCCGCGGCTCCTCAGCCCGGCAATCGGTCGTCCGTGTACGTGAGTCGCACCGGTTAACACCACGACGAGTCACGTCCGCTTGCCGCCTTTGCTCCATGTACCCGGATTAGACCGCTATGATCTCGTGACTCCTCAGTCCGACGATCGTCCGTCCGTGTACCTGAGTCACACGGGCAACACCACGGCAAGTCACTGCCTCTCCTCAGAGGTCTTCATCTCCATCTTCTCCTCATCTCAACTTCTCTCTCATTGATAATCACTCATCATCTCCATGGTATTCACCATGGCTCCTCAATATGCCTCCTAAACTATGAAATATTTTTTTGACTATTTTTGTCGGTATAATATTTAAAAACTGGTAGGTTTAGACTACTATGATACAAAATATTTTTGACATTGTTTGTGCGAATAAAATTTAAGCGATGCTTTACTAATGCTAGAAATGACCTCATTAGTGACAGACGTATAGGATGTCCATCACTAGTGAGGTGTGACCATTAGTAACGGGCATCCTATTTGTCCATCACTGACAAGGTGTAACCATTAGTAATAGGTTTATAGGACACCTGTCACTAATAGTTATCATTAAAAATGTCTTATATACCCATCACTAATTATTTGAAAATTTAGGCAAGCAAAATAATATTAACCCGAAAATACACCCCTACTATAGATTCTTGTCTTCCCTTTCCACTTTCAACTTTTCCATACTTCCCTCTCTCCCTCTCTCTACTTCACATCAATTGTTGTCACACCGAGCTCCACCGATGATGTCTAGCATCATCCTAAGCTCCACCTAATGGTGGTCGATGTTGCCCTGAGTTCCACTCGACTACAAGCTCTCCAACGTTAAGAGAGAATTATGGTATAAAGCAGACTGAATGATGTATGGTTTCATTGAGTAGGTAAATATAGAGAATCTGATCTGAGATGACCAGTGATTCTCCCAAGTGAAACAAGGGTCGAATACTTTTCAAATAAAGGGAGAGTGCGGACATTGTGCTTATGCCAAACAAGGCGACTAAAGAAACAATCCAGTCAGAATCCCTCTATGGCTCGGACGACCAAACTACAGATGTAGTGACTGTTGTCATGTAAGAACTTCTATGATATGTCATAATATATGAAAAAGATACTTTATTTATCATAGTATCGACGATGGCTTAGTAGTAAGCTCATACCATACTAGGGATTTCACTCATGTCTTGACACATCTTTAAAATTTAGTGCTTTCAACACTTTGTTCCACCAGGGTAATCCAAGAATGTGTAGGTTTATATTATGGATTAACACAGTTAGGTTACTAATGATGGAGAACTTATAAGGAAGGTCGAGACATTAGCTGAGTAGATGTGAAGAAAGGAAGAACACCATCTCAATGTGGAGACGAATAGCTCGAGCTAGAAAATCAATCATTTAGAATCCTAAAGTGAACGAAACACCCTATGTATGGATGTGGTGATCGATGCCAGTTAAGGATGTCATTTAGAGGAGAGATCAGGGGAAGAAGAACTTCATCTGCCCTAATGTAAATGATGACTTTGTTGTACGTCTATAAACCATTACATAACAAGTTTACCATTATTGAGTTCTACCAATATCCTAATATCTTCTCGATGATATGACAATTGAAAGAGGTGTGCCTTTTCAAATGGATAAACATGACGACACCAACATATGATACGTCGATGGGTTCTAGATTTGTAATTCCCAAAAACCAACATATTATTATAATTTCAAATAAATAATAATAATTTAAAAGATCTTGCAGGGTACATTCTCTAGTATCCACCATCGGGCAGAATTTCTCGACGGGCCGTTGAAGCAACTATGGGCCTCTAGTCTGACATGCAGGTCCAGCCCTGGCCTGCATGTGGACCAAATAACAGTCCAGCCGAAAATAATTAAGGAAAATTTAATTTTTGCCAATTTTTAACGTGAAATTCTCTTTTGCCGCCCTGTTGAATGACAACCAAATTACCCTTGCGGCGCAAAGTTATATAAAGAAAACCTATTATGGGCTGCATTTCTGCCCATAAACAATTTAGGCCCAAATAGTGGTAGTACAATGGGCCGCACGAACACAAAAATGTAAATATGGCCAAAATATTTTCTGGGATACAGGCATTCCAAATTACATTTCCGGCCGAAAAATGTCCAAAAATTGTCGTCATTGCTCAAAAATAGTATGGGCCTGAAATCTCCAAAATATTAATCCAGGCCCAAGAATTTTATGGACAGATGGCCCATAAATTAACTTTTCCACCCGAACTGTTTCTGGCCCATATGGGCCGATATCCGGTAAATTAGAACTATGGCCAACAAAATTGTTGTCCTGGCCCAAAAAAATACCATTCTGGACTAAAATATTGTTGGCCTCCCTTTAGCAAAGAATGGGCCTCGAATGGCCCATTTACTGGTTTTTAGGGTCAAATTTTATGGGCCTAAATATTCCGTGGCTAATACTAATCTGGGCCTCCAGTAAATTAGTTGTGGCCCACAAATTTTACAGGCCTACCACAATTTTTTTCTGGCCTAAATCATTTATGGGCCGCTTGTTCGAAGAATTACCACTCTGGCCGAAGAATATTATGGGCCGCACAACATAAAATTGTAATAGCGGCTTAAAATTGTAGGGGATCTGATGATTCGACGCTCAAAACAAATGGCTTCGATTTTTTAACATCCTAACTTAGGGTTATTGTTAACGGCGAAATTTAGTAAAACCCAAGCCTAATGCAGTTTCGACGCAGTTGATGGAGGGCCCAGTATGGTTTCGGCACGGTTGATAGAATTCGAGGAGTCTGGTCAAGACACGATCGTAATACATACGTGTGACTGGATAAAGATATAGAGGAGCCGAATAATTCCGTTATAAAGATAAAGATAGAGTCGGTTACAATTGTATCTACGTAGGATATAAGTCTCCGGAGTATAAATATGTAACGTTTAGGTTCAGTTTAGCATCATCAAATCAATCAACAAAACAAACTCTCGGCGCATCGCCAAAACTTGCCACCGGCGAGTTCTTGCTCTCTCGCGGGGCTGCATCGCTCCGATCTCCGGCGAGAGGTAAGTTTCGCCAAACATGTATTGATTAATAGATCTAAGGCTTCATCGGTTAGGTCCGACATCTTAGCTTATGTATCAATCATGCTGTATCAGATGCGTGGTTTAGATCAAATGTATTAATCTGAGGCTTCATCGGTTGAGTTCGATATCTTAGTTTATGTATTTGATTCATGTCACGTATCGTCCATCTGGATGAAATATGTTCTGATTTGTTTAGTATTATAATTTATTATGGCTTTGCGACTGTCTTGGTTCGGTCTAATCTTGCGGCCATAGTTAAGAATAATGCGAACACCGATCAGGTATACTACAGCCAGATTCTATAGGAGTATAAGCCGATAGGTTATCTTTCTGTGTTTCATCGGCATCGGCGACCTAATCGGGCAGTCCATATCGACATAGCGTCCTACTTTTCTGTCTCGATATCGGCTCTAATACTAGTTGATTTTACGGATCAGATGGTTCAGGCTGATGACTTTATCCTGATAGGTCACACAGTAGATCTGTTCTTTATGATATGTCACGTCATATAATTTCTACTATGTCATTATTGCACTTCATTTAATGTCTTGATGTACGTTAAGATCGTCGGCTCGATAGCCGATAGGCGTTACTGCTTATATTTCTTGTCTATCTTATCAGTTGCAGGATCAAACTGATTGGCACGTCACGAACCACAAATTTAGGACCTGCACTAGAGCTAAGCAGATCTCTCAGGCCACGCGTGTGACCAAAAACTTCACCAACAGTTATAAAATTAAATTGTCCTAGTGTCATTCCTACAAGTGTCAATGTAATCAAACAATATTTTAATTGTTAAATCATCGAATATTTCAAAATTGTACGTGCTTAAAAATTGGAATTTATGCCCATAATTTCCAAGGGCCAAATATCCTCCATGACACATTTTCAGTCCAAAGGATTATAATGGGCCTTTATTGGGCCACATTTATGGGCTGGATTAACATTTCATCGGCCTAAATATTCCGTGGATATTGCTAATTCGGCCTCCTGTAAATAGTTCTACGAATAAAAAAAGTAAATAATATGAAGTAGGAAGCCTCGATGAACAACCATTACATTTGAAAATTATTACTTTTTGCTTAGTTCTTGGAGTAATTCTACCCAGAAAACTGTTTTTTCTTGTGATGAGTGAACTGCAATCTTGTGATGCATGTTTTTATTGACATGTTTTGGTCTTCCCTGTTCTGAAATTTACACGGTTTATGTTTTGTTGATCTTTGAAGCCGGAAGATGTTTCTGAACAAATTAATTCACGACTCAGATTCCACAGAATTTACCATTACAACACTTATTCCTGCTCAATCAAATGACCAGAATACCGGACTTGTTCTTGTGAGTGCACTTTTATTTTATGGGCAGACATGGCTGGATAGAGATGATTTGCAGAGGACTATCTAGATGCCACTTTGTTGGTCGATTTGTTACATAGGAATGATATAGTTTTTGATGTTATTTACTTAATTATTCACTAACTTTATGCCTAGGTTATACTGTAAAAATTAGGTACGTGGAATTTAGTTATTGTGGCATGTCAGCAATTGGAGCATACGGTGCATGTATGTTTTACTCAGGGGCTTCCGAATTGATGGTCCTTAATACTTTCTTTTTTTTTCTTTTTTGAGTGAGATTTGACTACGTGCATCTTAGCTATGTAGAGATCAGTTACATTCTTAATTCAATTGTATTTTTTCTGGTAATTGTTTAAGTTCAATAAAAACTTCTATTATCTTAAAAAATAATGGCTTTAAAGTTATAAAGATTCCTTACAAGCAAGGAAAGAATGAACGGAAGTTTTCCATGTACATCTTCCTCCCTGACGATCATGATGGCTTGTTTCAATTAACCCAGAAGATTTTCACTCAATCGATGTTCTTAGAGAAACATTTACCAACAAAGAAACGCCATGGTGCCCAAGTTCACAATATCCTTCCAGACTGATGGGAAGGATTTTCGAAAAGATATGGGCTTTCAATTACCATTCTTGTCTGATATGATCAGTGAAGATGACTCAGGTGAGCCGCTTTTTCTGTCTGATTTACTTCATAAAGTGGTTTTGGAGGTAAATGACGAAGGAATTATTCATGGGTCAAGTGCTTGACCCTTCATCACAGTCATGGCATCAGGTCCTAAGACTTTATCACGAAATTTGCACTAATTTATTGGATTATCTCTATCATTGCCAATCTCCCTGACACAAAATTTGGTACAAGTAATTTTTTTTCTTTACACTGACAAGTTACTCGATTTGACTTGATGCTTTCTTGTTTGTCTTCTGTGGTGCTGAACAATATAAATGCAATAATATGAAGTCTGCTCATCAATATATAATTAAAATGTATTGTGGAAATCTCTATGCAGATGTGTACATTTGTTTCTCTGCTAGACTGGATTACCAGCATATGGTTCTACATTTTACTACAGACTACAGTCCTTACATTTATTTATGTGCCAATATTTTCTTGAAGATATTTTCCATGGAATTATTTCACTATCACATTCATAAAACAGATCGCTGTTTTTTTGCTTCTCCCTGTCAGAAACAAGTTGGTGAACTTTCTATTTGTATAGAGCATTCAGTGCATATGAGTACGTAGACGCAATAAATTGGGTGTTTATGTTCCTGTTAGAATATATTTTCATCTGGTGATATTTCTTTAATTACCATTAGGTTTGTTTAATCTTTTGTAATGTTACGAAGCTATAGTTGTTAAGGCGCGACACTTTAGGGTCACCATGGCCACAAGGTAGTGGTGGCAAGGGCTAAGGTGTCCCACCGCCTTAGCCCCACGCCTTGCCACATGGCGTGGCGTCTCCTCGCCCAGCGTCTGTAGGAAAGGGCTGCGGGGGGCGGGGGGGCAGGAAAGTGCAATGGCGGTTGTTGTGACGAAACCCTAAACTGGATTGGAGGAAGAAAGGAGTGGCATTCTTTTGTATTAGTGGATTACATGTTAGGCCTATTGGCGCTCAGCCCTCTCTAGAGAGTCTAGCACACGCACTATGGTTGTTCCGACAAGAACACATCAAGAACACAGCCTGGGAGCACTCACCCAACTGAACTACTCCACAGCTTGCTCACTGCCAATACTTGCGCACAGGAGTGAAGAGAGGAGACAGAAATTTTGGTGCCGTACTGTTCAAAATGAGCAGCCAGCAGTTTTTGTATTTGAGCCCAATTGAAAGCACTGCAATTACAGGGTTAACTGCTAATTAAACCGGCTGTTTCTAGTAATAACCAGCACTAAACTCCCTGTTGTTTCTGCATGGCCATAACCAGCACTATACAGCACTAAACTGCCTTAAGAACAGAAACTGATGACCAGCCAATTGATGGCTTATTCAAACAGAAAAACAAAGCGGGCAGAATGACTTCAAGAGTTTTCATGACAAACTCCCTCTAATTCTTGTTGCCATTATTTTTGAGCTCGACACGCCGAATCTTTGATGAAGTTCTTGGAATCAAACTCGACCGAGCGGTTTAGTGAGGATGTCCGCCGGCTGCTCCTTTGTATGAACAAACTCCAGCAATATATTTCCATCTTCAATACAATCCTGGATAAAATGATACTTAGTATCAATATGCTTGCTCTAGTTATGGAAGACAAAATTTTTCGACATTGCAATGGCGGACTTGTTGTCCACCTTGATACCCACGCTCTAGGCTCCACATCGAATAGATCGCCGAGGAGACGAGCTAGCCAGATAGCTTGACATGCAGCAGCTGCAGCAGCAATGTACTCCGTCTCGCAAGACGATAGTGCCACCACCTTCTGCTTGGCTGACTGCCAAGTGATTGGGCTACCGAAGAAGAACAAGACTTCACTTGTGCTCCGCCGCGTGTCGAGGTCGCCGGCCATGTCACTGTCACTGTAGCCTAGCAGACTAGGCCGGCCATCCACCTTCTTAGCATAGTGAACGCCATGACTCCGTGTCCCTGCAATATACCGAAGTACAGCTTGACGGCAACTCGGTGATCCTCATGTGGTTCCTCCATGAACCGGCTCAAAGATCTCACAGAATACATGAGGTCCGACCGAGTGTTCACCAAGTAGCGTAGTCCTCCAATGATGCTGCGGTATTCCGTTGCGTCCACCAATGGAGCTTCACTCTGCTTGCTAAGCTTCAACTGCACCTCCATCGGTGTGAGACAAGGATTGCAATCCTTCATCCCACTCTTCTCAAGCAACTTTTCTGCATAAGCTGCTTGTCCCAAAGTGAGACAAGTGATCCCTGTAGCCCCCTGCTTCAATTCCAAACCAAGATAATAAGAAAGCAAACTGAGATCACTCATCTTGAAGAGTTTTTGTAATTCCTGCTTGAACTCCTCAATGATATCACCGCTCGAGCCGGTGATGATCAAGTCATCAACATAGATGCCGATGATAAGCTTGGTGGCGCCTCTACCACATTTGTACACAGTCGGCTCGGTAACGCTCTTCTGAAAACCAAGCGACATGAGACTCATATCGAGCTTGGCATTCTAGGCCTTGGATGCTTGACAAAGACCGTATAACGCCTTATGATGGCGATATACCTTATACTCCTGCTTCTCAACGATGAACTAGACGGGCTATTGTACATAGACCTCCTCAGTAAGCTCACCATTGAGGAAGGCGCTCTTTATATCCATGTGATGAGCCAGCCATCCCTCATGTGCAGCAACCACCAGCAGTAAGCGCACGGACTCAATCTGAGCCACCGAGGCAAAGACTTCCTTGAAGTCGATCCCGGCCCACTAGACATAGCCCTTTGCAACAAGCCTCATCTTATGCTTGATGATGACTTCGAGCTCGGTTCTCTTCACCTTGAACACCCATTTGAGACCAATTGGACGCATGTTCTGAAGATGATCAAAGAGCTCTCAAGTCTGGTTGTCGTTGATGAAGTCCATTTCTTCGATCACCGTCCTCCGCCAACTCTGGTGCTGTTCGGCCTCCTTGAAGGACGATAGCTCCTTCACAGTGGTGAAATAGAGCTCACCGGCATCCAAGTCACGCTCGACGAAACCAGGTGGTGAGGCCGGACCCAGCAAGTTATCGACGGTGAGGAACCGGAGTGGCGCCTCGTCGTGGTGCTTATCTAAGTCATCATCGTCAAAATCGGTTGGAGGAGAGGCAAACTCTACACGGTGCGCCGGCTCTGCCTGAGTTGCCGGGGTAACTCCTCCCTACATGCCACCCAGTGTCGCGCTGGATCTGGGAGCCGCCACCACTGGCGAGAGGTTGCCGGTCCCCGTCACGCCCGATGTGGCAGCACGTGACGTGTCCAGACCACCCACACGCACTCCCGTCATGCCAGCGTGCGATGCGCCCATGTCGCCAGCTCACGACGAGCCTGGCGACAGTGCCGCGCACCTTTCTATCATACCCGCGCCTGTTGCCAACACGCTCGTGCCTGCTACCGATGCGCCGGCTCGTGCTCCCACCGCACTGGCGCCAAATCCCACCGTGCGATCGCTAGATCTGACCGAGCGGTCGCTAGATTTGATCTTGCCATGACTAGATCTAGCCATGCCAGCGCCTGTTACGCCAGGGCGCGTTCTCGCCGCGCTAGGGCACGCTCCCACCGCGCCAACGCCTGACGTGCCAACGCTCGACGCACCCACGCGTGATCCGCCCACCGTCGGCATGGCTACTAGTGTTGTCCATGCCAGTGAGGAAGAGAATGCAGTGTCATCGGAGGTCCCCACAAAATACTCTATCATGAAGTCATCGTGGTTGTCTGGATCTCTTCCACCTCGCGCGTTCCAATCCCAACTTGTCGATTCATCAAACACGACGTCACGTGTCACATGAACCCTATGAGTACTAGAATCGTAGACCCGGTATGCCTTTGAGCCACTCTTGTAGCAGACGAAAATCATCGGCTTGCTTCGATCGTCAAGTTTTTTGAGGTTCAGCCTCGTGTCCTTGACGTGCGCGATGCAGCCAAAGGTGCGGAGGAAGTGGACCGCTGGCCAAACGCCATACTAGGCTTCGTACGACATCTTCCCCTCGAGGTGTCGCATCGGCACTCGATTTAGGAGGAAGACAGCGGTGGATACCGCCTCCCCCAAAATCATCCCAGGAGTCTCTTGGACTTCATCATCATTCGTGCCATGGAGACCACCGTTTAGTTTTGGCATTCAACGACGTCGTTCTGCTGTGGGGAGTATGATGCCATGAGTTGTTGCTGCACACCGCGCTCCACACGGTAGTCTCCAAACTCCGCCGAAGTGAACTCGCTGTCGCGATCGATACGCAACAGCTTCAGCTTTTGGCTGGATTCGACCTCCGCCATGGCTTGGAACTGTTTGATGGCCTCCGCTGCCTGATCCTTGCTAACTAGGAGAGTGAGCCACATGTAGCGGCTCACATCGTCGACTAGCAACAAGAAGTAGCAGTTTTCCCTTGAAGTCATTGGCATGATGGGACCTCAAAGATAGCCGTGAACCAACTCAAGGAGTTGTTCGGCGATGTTCTTTGCCTTCTCTAGGAACGACATGTGCCTCTGCTTGCGCACCAAGCAGCTATCGCACACCTAGTTGACATGGCCGATGTGTGGAAATCCTCGAACCATTTCCCCCTGCGACAATTTCCTTAATGAACAGAAACTGACGTGACCATACCTCGCGTGCCAACGCCATGCCTCGCTAGAGCTCCACGTAGAGAGGCACACGAGGCGTGCGAGAGTGAGGTTGATGGTGTAGAGCTGGTTCATCGATCTTGCAACCCGCACCAGGAGCTTGTGGCTGCGGTTGTGGATCTTCATCACCCCGTTGCGAACGAGCGCCTCACACCCGTTCTCATCGAGCTAGTCGATGCTGAAGAGGTTCGCCTTCAGTCGCGGGATGAAGTAGACACCGGTGAGGCCCCGGTGCGTGCCGCTCTTGCAGGTGAAGAGGATCATCCCATGACCCTTGATCTTCACCTCCGATCCGTCTCCAAACTTGATGGTGCCGATGACGGTGGTGTCGAGGTCGGTGAACGCCTCGTGCTTCCCCGTCGTATGGTTTGTCGCTTCGGTGTCAAGGTACCAGAGATCGGCTGGATCGGCCTCTCCCTCGAGTTGGGCGAAGACTTTCGCCTCCACCAAACAAAGAGGATCGCCGTTTATCGGTGAAGAAGTCGGTGCCATGAAGCCCGCCATTGGCGTGGAGGTGGCCGGCTGCATCTCAATGGCTTGCGCCATCATGAGCAGCTCGTCCTCCTCTTCGCCAGCCACCATGTGCGCTCGCGCCTTCTTTGGCTTCAACCGGTAGTTCTTCGTCCAATGACCCATCTTGCCACAGGTGAGGCATTAGTCACCAGGGTGCTCTTGTGTCGCTTTTCCCTTGCGATGCTTGCCGCCTTGCTTCTTAGCGCCACCCGAGGACTTGCCAGAACCGCCCTCACCGCTCTCGTGGATCTTGAGCCGTGACATCCACTGCTTCTCCGTGAGCATTAGACACCCACTCTTGTTGATGACAGGCTGTAGCTTGGCCCTCCACTGCTCCACCGCACGAAGTCGTCCAATGACCTCCTTGATAGAGAGTTGATTCACATCGAGAAGGGTCTCGATGGCGATTGCAACCTGAGAGAGGTGGTCCGAGACAACGTTGAGGAGCTTCTTGATGACCTTAGTCTCCGAAAGATTGCCGCCAAGCGTCCGGATATTATTGGTGAGGCCAGTGATATGGATGGAGAAGTCGTCGATGTTCTCTCCATCCTTGAAGGCGATGTTGGCGAACTCCCATCATAGCTACTGTTCGTTCGCGTCCTGAACGCGCTGCACGCCAACACGCACTATTTTGATCGCCTCCCATGCCTCCTGTGCCATCCGCTTCGTGGACAGCGAGCGAAGCATCTCCGAGGGCACCGCGCGAAGGATGGCCGCCAGCGCCAACCGGTCATCGCAGTACTCAACCTCCTCGTCATCCTCCGGCTCCACGGCATACCAGATCCCCTGCGCCTGCAGGTTCACCATCATGAGGAGCGCCCACTCCTCGTAGTTGGTCCTTGTCAGGACCGGGTACTAGATGGAGGCGCTTGACTCCTTGATGACGCGCTGGACGACGACCTTTGGTGCGCGCTGGTTGCGCACCCGGCCTCGCTCACGTTCTGGCAATGGTGATGGACGGCGATGGCTTGGTGGAGTGCGAGAGAGAGCTCCCGCCGGTGCTGAACACGTGGTTGATATCGCTCTGATACCAATTGTCAGCACACAACCCTCTCTAGAACTCTCTCAACCTCAGCCTGTTCACTCTAGCACACGCACTGTGGTTGTTCCAGCAAGAACACAGCAAGAACACAGCCTGGGAGCACTCACCCAACTGAACTACTCCACAGCTTGCTCACTGCCAACACTTGCGCACAGGAGTGAAGAGAGGAGACAGAAATTTTGGTGCCGTACTGTTCAAAATGAGAAGTTAGCAGTTTTTGTATTTGAGCCCAATTGAAAGCACTGCAATTACAGGGTTAACTGCTAATTAAACCGGCTGTTTCTGCTAATAACCAGCACTAAACAGCACAAAACTGCCTTAAGAGCAGAAACTGATGACCAGTCAATTGATGGCTTATTCAAACAGAAAAACAAAGCGGGCAGAATGGCTTCAAGAGTTATTCATGACAAGGTCATGCCGACTAGTTGTTGGATTGGGTCAACTTTAGTACACAATTATTGTTAGATTGGGTTTTAAATGCTCTAGTGCAATTTTTTCCATATTTTTTTATTTTGTAAGATGTGTCTTATCTTATAGAGTGTCTCGTCTCGTCTTACTATTTTAATAACTATACATGAAGCATGTATATGCGTGCCTACAAAACTAACATTATCATATTCATCAAAAGAGAAGATTATCCAGGGGTGAGAGGGAAAAAAGATTTGCCCTCTATCCATTCTATTTTAATTAGAGCCAGAAATACCACGGATTGGAATAATTTATAATTCACATCAAAAGAATCTTTGTAACCCATCTGACGAAAACAGGACATAAAACTGAAAAAACATACGAATTCTTGAATGCGGTACTGCATGCCCTCAGAATGACGAGGAGAGCAACACCGACAGAATCAAATAGTTATTCTCCAGCTGCTATCTACGCGTGATGACTAAGGGAACGGTTGCTTCTTCAGTTCCATGGATTGCAACGCTCTACTGATCACAAATTCAGTCAGATTGACCGTCTCAGGTTGTTGGTGCTCATGTTTTTGTTCGAAACGGCCAATCTGTGCCGGTGCAAGAATGATATATGTAGCCATTTTGTCTTGCTCATCTCATCGTATGTAGCGTGTGGCGATCGATGTGGATTTGTGATCAGGTTGGTCGCCTTTTGACATCACGGACGTTCAGAAAATCGCTTGCCTTTTTACCAACTTGGTTGCTATTATTTCTTCTACTTTTTGTCCTTTTATTGACACAAGCTCGACAAAAGAGATTTTTTGTTGGGAAAAAAAAGGAAGAGTGCTTGCTAATCCATCTTTTTTATTCTATCCAACCTTTTTCTTAAACTAACCCGTGTCATCTCCGATGATGCAACCTGAACAAATTTTCAGATGATTATGTATGCTAATACTCGTGCATTTGCATCGTGTACTGTTTACAGATGGAGCCGTGAGCAGCATTACGGTCCACATAGCTTATGGCTCTGAAAAAACAAATGTTATCTAAAAAGGCAAAAAATATTATTTATTGTTTAAATAAGTCATAAGCTTATGCTAGATTTTATTGGTAGAAGAAATTCATTTTGAGGTTTTTTCAGCTTATTTAGATGTCTAATTCACCTAATGTCAAAAAACTAACACAAATAATGGTATTATCACTTACACATCAAACAAAACAAGTCTACGATAATAAAATATTTTTATCATATTATGTAGACAATAAGATCGTATTTCAAAATCCGTTTAGAATAGGATGATGAGCTTCTCAGATCATTTTTGGATAACAACTTTTTTAAACTATTAAACTTAAACTAGATTATGAATAAACTAAAATCTTCTAGAAGAGACTTACACTTGTTGAAGCTTGTAGACAGGTCAGATGCAGCCTCCTACAGGGGAATGCGACCTTTGGTCTTAAATCTGTTTGCAGCGTTGCAGATGGAATAGAGCCAGCAATTTTCTCCAAACTCAGAAAATGGAATTGGTGTCAAAAGATGATGGAAATTGTTTGCCCACAACTTTATCAAAACTGTGAGAATTTGAGCAACTTTATGTAGTGTGAATTACTAGGCCTCGTAAATGGTAAGCAAGTATGGTCAATTTGGAGGAATTGTACCTCCAACCAACGGTGCAGATTCTGTGGTGTGGTCCCATGTGTACCAACTATTAACCAGACAACGACAAATAAAACATTTAATAATTTGACATTCAAAACAAGTAATATTTTATTACATTGATACATGCGGAGATTAGACGTAGAACTATTGAGTCTATAACTATAGGCTAGAACGTTAAAAAATTGAAGCCACGTATTTTAAGTGTAGTAAACATATATGGGGTATGGAATGTGCCAAGCTTACTGTTCTACTGTCACAGTTTGGCCCCAGTGTATTATTACTTGCTGACCGATTGGTTTAAAGAATTGATTTGTTGAGACGTTTTGTCGGGTTCTCATGCTTAAACAAGTAATCCAATTATGTGTATATTAAGTATTTGTTTGGTTAGGATTTTTTTTAACAAGATTTATATCTGAAAATTTAAAAGGTAAACCAAACAACTCAACCGAGCGATTCAGATTAGTAAAAAACACTAGATAAGTATAAAATAAAAGTTGTCTATAGATTCTCAGCTTACTGTAATTGAGCATAACTATAACTGTAATTATCCACCGTATCATACATAAATTATATTGCTTTATTTTTTAGCTTATTGCTGCTTTTTAGAATATGTAGCTCAACTAAATAGACCACGTATATCTGTAGAGAAAAAAAATTGATATATAGCTTCGTTTGTACTGAAAACCATCTTCAAAATGCCACTTCTTAACTTGGAGCCTGAGTTCATCCAAGGGGCAAATCGTCCATTAATTGATTCACACGTTGGAATTAGCTTCTTAATTTTTTTTCTTTTGCAATAAACATCTGCACAATACAACAGTGGTTAAAACTTGGCAGAAAAAGTACAAGAGAAAATGTAGCTCACAAGTTGCCCAAGAAGAAAAATCCCTACCAAACTCTAAAGTGATACAGTTGGGTACTAGATTGGAGTGATAGGAAAAGCTTCGCCTTAAGATCGCTAGGCTAGAACTAGAAGGACGTTTGGGCGTATCTTCAGGTTTGCCTTGGTTCTTTGAGGGCGACGCCATGGCCGGTGCTGTGGCGTCGAGGTCGGCGTAGAAGACAGCGGTGAGGGTCTTCCCGTCGCTGACAACGCCGAGTTGATCGGTGCTTAGAGTATTTCGGGATTAGGGTGGCGGAATAGAGAGCGTAACCCTAGCCGCTGAGCCCTTTAGCCCCTTTTGTATGTGGCGTTGCACGACAGGGGGCCCTAACCAGAATCGGTTGGGCGTCCC
>KE370997.1:482750-508150 GCA_000418225.1 Zizania latifolia
CGGGCCTCGGACTCGCTCACCGGCGACCGAGTCCTCTTCCCGAGCTCCGGCGAGGCCGAAGACGGTGCGGCGGCGAGGTAAGTGACCCCCGACGCCCTTAATGCATACTGTTAGGGTTAGGGTTAGGGTTAACCCTAACCCTAATCCCCTCGGTTTCCTTTTTTTTTAATTCTCAGTTGTTTTGGCCGAGGGGGTTCTGAGGGTTCTCTGCGGGATTTTGGCATGGCGGTGGCATCGGCTCATGGGAGACCGATGCCACCCGAAACCCTAATCAAGCCCTAGTTAGCCTAAGCCTAGCACTGCTCTGATACCATTGATACGAAAAGCTTCGCCTTATGATCGCTAGGCTAGAACTAGAAGGGCGTTTGGGTGTACCTTCGGGTTTGCCTTGGTTCTTTGAGGGCGACGCCATGGCCGGTGCTGTGGCGTCGAGGTCGGCGTAGAAGACAGCGGTGAGGGTCTTCCCGTCGCTGACAACGCCGAGTTGATCGGTGCTTAGAGTATTTCGGGATTAGGGTGGCGGAATAGAGAGCGTAACCCTAGCCGCTGAGCCCTTTAGCCCCTTTTGTATGTGGCGTTGCACGACAGGGGGCCCTAACCAGAATCGGTTGGGCGTCCCTGATCAGGGCGCGTGTAGCTAGGGGGTGCTGAGACCGAGTCGTGGGGAGGAGAGGGACTCGGTACCCCTCTCCTCCCAAAGATCTTATCTAACATGGAGGAGCACACATTTAGCTTCTGATTGGATGAGGTAGAGGGGGTTCAGCAAATGGTGGTTCCAATTCAGCATGCATGGGCATTGGGCAGTCACATTCATCAGTTAAAGTGGTATTATTCCTCTAAAAAAGAGTGTTATGTGGTCACATATCTATCTATTCAAGTATTCTAATAGAGTGGGCTAATAGTACTGTATGTTAAAGTAATGACAAAGAAGGTGGTGTACTTTGGGGGTATGTGTACCTTGCTACTTGGTTTAATAAGTGCAAGAGGGTAATTAAGCAAATAATATTGGTCAAGTTTTGATTACCTGGTACTCTCAGAATAGCTGAAGACAAAAATGAAATGAAGCTTTTGTAGTCCACTTTGTTATGCATAATAAATCCTTCCTCTAAGTCAGGTTCGTTTGTTTCTGCTTGGAATTATAATAATCAAGCTTATTAATTAAAAGTGTAAACAAACTATCAATTTATTAGATCAACTTATTATAATTTTTAAGTCGGATTATAGTAATTCAATAAGTTGATAAAATCTAGGTTTTTTAACTTATTACTCTAGAAAGATTAAAATACATATTGTGCTTTTCTAAAAATATCATCTCATACTCAAATCTTAGCCCTCCAAACTACATTTTGAGGACATTGTATTCTTTTACTATCTAAACATAATAATTCATACTACCAATAATCTATGTTGCCAAATAATTCAGCTTATTTTCTTCCACATTATTATAAGTCAATTTATTATAATATTTACCTACAAATTAGATTATAATAATTTAAAGCTGAAAGTCTAAATCAGTTGTACTCTACCTAAAACTGAAAAGGATTCAGACAAACATTATGCCATGCTTTTGCAGCTAATAATGCCATGATCTTTTAAAAATCCTACAGAGAAAAGGTTGCAAAAAAGGATCATGGGCAGCCTCCTGAGTCCAACCTGGCTTTGGCAACTTGTTAGCAGCTACTAATGGCGTGATCATATTGTCTTAAAATTCAGTCTTTGCAGGTGTTCAAACTAACAGGTCAACATAATGACAAACTGTTCTGATTTTGATGTCTGGCTACCTTCTGGTGTGAGTAGTTAGAACAAAATAATTGATTTTGTCTCCTAGCTAATTAAACTGCCAAAGAGTGGAGCTAAGAATAACTCTGAATATTCGTAGCAATGTACATGAGTTGAATACACAAATTAAGGAAAAGAATATAAGTTGAATTCCTAAAAAAAAGTTTCAGATGGGAGTGTCTAATTGCAATACTGTAACTGAAACTTGTTATCTTCAGTTCAGTTTTAGCATCCATATCCTGATCCAATGTACAGACTTTTCTTGTGCTCAACTGTTCATTTCATATTGAAGGACAAAACACTGCAACGAAAAACGATTCAAACCTAGAAAAAATAAACTTAACATTGCTGAACCCTCGCATAGATACTAATGCAGGATTTCATATCAATGATATTACCATAAACTTATTAACTAATCATCACGATTTTAGTAAGACAATAAGGTCATTAATCAGACCATGATAATAATATGAAAACTGAATTAGAAAAAAGATACTTGAGTTAACTGGTAAAATATTATTGTCATGTAATAACATACCTTACACATCACCCCTGCCACATATTATCCGAAGAATTTTGGATCGCTGAAAGATGAACTCGAGTATTTGTCTGGCAAAAACAAAGAAGACTTGTAGAGCCTATAGTAGCAACTGCCAAGAATGATATGATCACTTGTATGTCTCTGTCTAATTTTTTCCTCTTGGAAAGCTATTGGATAATTTGGCCACGAGAGCATTGACTGATGATGATCGTATTCAGATATGTTTGCTAGGTGAGACTTAATATTCTTTCGTACATGAAAGAAACCAAATAGATTCAGACACCTCAACAGTCCAAACACTATGTGCATATATATGTCCAATTTGAACCCGTCACCCACACCAATCACAACGACGCAGCCATGGAACCACAATTATTTGGGAAGCAGACAATTTTCAAAAAAAAAAAAAAAATTTGATCATGTACCATCTATTCATATAAAAATTAAGGATTTATCTACCTAGCCTACATGTCATTAATCTAAGATGACTCCACATGTCAATGAGATGTAGAGGGTAAAACATCGATCAATTTTCCTATCTAAAGAGAGGGTATAGATCTAATCTTCCATTTTCAAAAAAAAAAAAAACTTGGCGAAGACCCTATTAAGCTGAGGCGGACGCACAACGAGATATGGGTATAGTTGTATCCCTATTTTTTTAAAAAAAATCTATTATATAGTATGTATGTTAGTTATATGTATGAATAGGTTGGTGAGAAAAGCTGCCAAGCTTTCAAAAATACGAATCGAGCATACTAGAAACTCATCTCACTATCTTTATAATTTTATTCGTTCTATTGGTACTTTAGTTTTGCTTTTATCCACCTTTCTTTTTTAATGAAACAATGCTTCGTTAATGTCTGTATCTCTATCTATAAAATTCTGCGTCCGCCGAGGCTGGTATAAAGCGTAAGAATTTCCACTAATGAATTGAACTGTTTTGTTGGAGACTCGTGTGAACTCTCGTATTCATATACATATACCAATCAGAAAGCTCTGTACTTTCACTATACAACAAAATTCACAGGTCTGTTTGGCAACAAGTCAACTGTCAATGCCACTGCTGCTTGATAGCAAGATGTTCTTGATGCAGTGTTGCTACTACTATACCATGTTCTTCCTCAGTGCTCAACATCCATTAATTTCGTTATAACAACAGTCGATTAGAAACCCAAGCGTGGCTTGGATTCCATCTATTCGTTGTTGGATTAATTAGGGTTTTATATGTTGCCCTGATAGCCTGAATACAAGTCGACATTCTTTTTGCAGTTGCTAACAAGGAGGGAGGTTTGTTTCCAGCCGTCGTTGCCGGAGACGACGAAGGAGGGCAACTGAGCTGGCTGGAAACATACGTTTCTTGCAAGAGTCTCCAACAACTGAACATGTCCCCATCGACTCTCAACCTGTCACCAACACAAACCAATCTTTAATCTGTATATTGTTTTTTGCTTCCATCTCGTAGACTCCACATGTGCCTAGCTAATAGCAATGTGATCTTCAGTTAAGCTGCTAGACTGGGCCTGCCTGCCTTGGCACCTGTTCATTAAAAAACAAACCGGTGTTTAGTACCTACTATTTTTCTGTATATTTTTTATTCTAAAAATCAGTCCACAAAAATATAAATAGAACATAAATAATTAAGTAATATATCTTTTTATTTTTCGCTAGCTTCGCTCTAGACCGTGGCCATGCTTTCCTGTTTTCACTATGATTGATTTGCAAACTAGCAAGATGCAGATGCACTAAAAACTAAACAAATTAGACCACTTTTTGTATTTAGCAAGGAGAATATCCTATTAAAAGATTATGTGCTCTACATATTTAAGGACACGGTCACTTTCAATCTAGTTTCATTTGTCCTCCAACCCTTCTCAGTTTCAGAGTAAACAAAAGAGAGATTCAATCAAACAAGCTTTTCAATGACAAAAACGCAACCTTTTCGGCAACCATTAATTCATATTTTTTATTGTTCATATGTGGTGAGGTTGAGCTGTTCCCCAGTACAATTATCCAAAATCATAACCCTAAAATATTTTTAAAAAAATGGAGGATAAAAAATGGGAGAAGATTCTTCAGCAAAGACCTATCTATCCTCAGTGAGTGGGCATGGGCTAATCAGTATCAGCTCATCACTCACTCTCAGTACCTTCTCTTTTTTTTCCTCTTCTCTTCTAATCCGGTTAGTAAGAGGCAACTTTCATCTGTTCATAATTGTAGCCATCTCCTTGTTGAGAGATTAAAAGGCTAACTAAACTTTTTCTCCTGTAGAATCAATCTTGTTTATTAATTAGGTGGTGGTAAGTAGTTTTCCAGAGAGGAGACATAGTACAAGAAGCAACCAATAATCCATAATCCTCACATGCATCAGCAGTGTCTATGTAATCTTATCCTGTCAACAGGATACCAACATCATTTCACACCACAGACAATTAGCTACATTATTCACTAGCTTTTTATGTTTTATTTACACTGTAGCAATTAACTATGTTAATCAATATTTATAATTGTGACTAATAACTAAGGAAACAATATATATGTTTAGTGTCATATGTAGTAGCAGAGATAGAGATTAGGCACATTAATCACTAGCAAATTGTTGTTTCACACCATAGGTGAGTGATCACCACATTAATCACAAGGTAATTAACGAGTGAGGTGATGGAGATTAGTGTCAAGTGGATTTTGCAATGAGCAGAAGTGCAGTGAAGAAGGGTAGGAGACCAGCAAATTGCTCACACTCGGAAGCTTGGGTGGTGGTGGCTTACCATGTCCATGTCCATCCACCTCCCCCTCGGCTTCTTCCACCTCACCACCAGCTGCACACTCCGATGCCGCCTCGCCTCCATGGCCATGGCATCCTGGTGCTCGTGCTCCTCTTCTTGCTGCGGCCGGCCGCCGCGAACACGCTCTCGACCTTCGCCATGGCAAAGGCGGAGTCCACGACGATAGTGTGCGCGCTGCTGCCGTCTGCCGCGTCGCCGCTGCTGGTCGACCTCAACTGCACGGCGGCCGACGGCGACCACGAGCGGCAGGAGACGTACCCGTCCTCGCACCCCTTCTCGGCGCTCGCCGGCGGGGATCGCTTCCTCTGCGCCGTGGGGCCGTCGGCGGTTCGGACCGACGCCGTCGCGATGCGGTGGTGGGATTTGTCCAAGAACCGCACGGACTCGCCGGGGACGAACTGGACGGGGGATGGAAGAGGCAAATCTAAGAGGGTGTATCTTGGCCCGCCGCTCCAGGCGCTGTCCTCCGGCGGGTACCGTGTCTGCGGGGTGCTATCCGGCGGCGAGCTCCACTGCTGGCGCTGGCACGGGCTTAAGATACCCCAAGGTCTCCGGTTCGTCTCTGTTGCCGTCGGCGACTGGTTCGTGTGCGCTATCGAGAAGGGGCCGCCGACGCCGATCCGGTGCTTCGGCAACGATACGGAGGCCGTCGACACCGTGCCCACGGGCGGGAGTTTCGACGTGGTCGCGGCGCACGGCCGGCGCGCGTGCGCGTTGTCGACGGACGGTGCCCTCTCGTGCTGGGGGAACGGCTCGCTTGCGCTGAACGGCGTGGATGCGGCCACCACCGGGTACGCAGCGCTGGCATTGGGCAAGGATGGAGTCTGCGGTCTGCGCATCAACGGCACCATCCGCTGCTTCGGCGACGGCGTGGCCTCGCCGCCAGGAAGGCTCGCCGGTGCCCAGTACGTCGAAGTTCAG
Source organism: Zizania latifolia (assembly GCA_000418225.1). Taxonomy (NCBI): domain Eukaryota; kingdom Viridiplantae; phylum Streptophyta; class Magnoliopsida; order Poales; family Poaceae; genus Zizania; species Zizania latifolia. The sequence goes on from KE370997.1 coordinate 488,775, forward strand.
GCGCATGGCAGCGTCTTCTGCGGCGTCCTGATGGCGAACTACTCCCTCGTCTGCTGGGGGAGCCATGAATTCAACGCGACCAACCGCCTCGTGTTCGACCGCGTCCTGCCGGGCCCGTGCGAGCCCATGTCCGCGTGCAAGTGCGGCGTCTTGCCAGGCTCGGCCAACCTCTGCGACGCCGGCCGCTGCATCTGCGTGGACTGCGCGTTCGAGCTCAACATCGCCACGCCCAAGGCGCCCCTGAGCCCCAGCGGGAAGAGCAGCAACAGGCGGCGGATCATTTGGGTCGCCGTTGCCGCCGGTGCATTCCTCGTTCTGCTAGTGGCATTGCAATTCGCGCTGCTCCTGTGGTGTCGCCGCCGGCGCCGGCGCAGGCATGGGCAGGAAGAACATGGTGCGGGGTTATCGCTGATGCCGCCGCGGCTTGGGTCCAGCAAGGGGCCGGGCAGATTGGTCGAGCATTTCACACTGGAAATGCTCCACGCGGCAACGAATGGGTTCTCCGACGAGCGCCGGATCGGGTCCGGGAGCTTCGGGTCGGTGTACCGCGGCACGCTCACCGACGGGCGCGAGGTGGCGATCAAGCGCGCCGAGGACCAGGCGAAGTCGTCGAGCTCGGCGGCGAGGCCGGCGCGGCGGCGCGACAGGGAAACGGCGTTCAACTCGGAGCTCACCGCGCTGGCGCGCGCCAACCACAAGAACATTGTGTGCCTGCTCGGCTGCTGCGCGGACTCCGGCGAGCGCGTGCTGGTGTACGAGTACATGGCGAACGGCACCCTCCACGACCAGCTGCACACCCGGAGACCCATGGCGCCGCCGGTGTCCACATGGCGCGGCCGCCTCACCATCGCGCTCGACGCCGCGCGGGGCATCGAGTACATGCACGTATACGCCGTGCCGCCCATCATCCACCGCGACATCAAGTCGGCCAACATCCTGCTCGACGACTCGTGGACGGCCAAGATCGCCGACTTCGGGCTCTCCTCCGTCCTGGAGCCCGCCACCGCCGCCGGCGACTGCGAGGGCAGCACGTCGCGGCCGCTCTACACCGGCGGCACGGTGGGGTACATGGACCCGGAGTACTACCGGATGCAGCACCTGACCGACAAGAGTGACGTGTACAGCTTCGGCGTGGTGCTCCTGGAGCTCATGTCCGGCTGCCGCGTCGTGCAGCGCTACGCCGAGAGCGTGACACCAAGGAACGTCGTCGAGTTCGCCGTGCCGCACATCCTCGCCGACGAGGTCTCCCTCGTGCTCGACACGCAGCTCCCTGCCCCGACACCGCACGAGGCCGAAGCGCTCGCCTACGTCGGCTACCTCGCCGCCGACTGCGTCGGCCCCGTCGGCTGCGACCGCCCCTCCATGACGGAGGTCGTTGATGCCCTGGAGCGCGCCCTCGTCGCTTGCACGGTGGTGCCGCTCTCCCGCTCCGGCACCGCCCGCCGCGTGTTGTCCCGCTCTGGGACAGACCAGTTTGACCTCACTGACACCGAGTAGCCAGCCCGCCGGCACGCCATTGACCCATCTCCGCCAGGCCCGCGCGCCATTGTCGACGTCGATGCCGCTGACATCATGTCACAATCGGCATTGCGTCAGCAACCACCCGAGCGGTCCAAGAACCCCACGCGGGTCGCCATTGGAGTGGGAGACACCAAGACGTCGTCGTGCCCGCAGCTGGGCCCTCGTGAAAGCACGCGACCATGAAATCCATGGAAAAGGGAACACGAAGAAGAAACCAAAATCGAGACAGACATCTCCAACCCTTCTGCTTGACTGCTTCTGCTGCAAATTAATGGCTGATTTCTTGGTGAGACAATCTCCTCCTCCTCCTCCATGATCACGATCTGATTCTAGACTCATTAACAACTGCACAGCGACGTGACACCGGATCATCACGCAGGTGAATCGGTGAAATCAACTGAATAGACCCGGCACGATGGATAAAAATCCATTCTTTCCTCAAGTTTTCTCTCTTTTTCATTGGTTCTGTATTTGTTCTATCTTTTGGCAAAAATCTTTTCTTCTTTGGTCATAAAGATTCTTTATTGGTGTGTATAGATTAGTCACAAAGATTGCGCAAATTTTAGTGTCACTAGTGAGGATTAGGGACAGACAGTGTATTTATTGATGTTAATTTTCTTCATGTGTTTAAACACTTGAGTGCAAAAATGAGATTTGTAAGTTGCCGGCACAAATGCAAAGGTGATGTGAAACACTTGAGTGCATCCTTCAAAGTGTTTTGCAGCTAATTTCCATCATATGCATGCTTCTTTGTAGTACGCATTTCTGAGGTCAAAAGGAGAGACAGAAAAATGATAAGCTTTTTTGTGTAGGGCTCATCTTTTGTTGCTCACTTCCTAATTCTTCTCCATTTATGCCATGTAAATCATTATATAAGTCATCTTATTTATTATTTATTATGCTTCAAATAATTTGAGTTGTTTATTTGTGAGATGTGTAGCATTTATTTGACAAGTATAAATATGAAATGAAAAAGATAAAAAGGTTACCAGAAGTTCTAAAACTTGACAAGCATTTATTTGACAAGCATTTATTTGACTCATGTTTAAGAAAGAGTTGAGAATGCTAAAGTGATTTATATAAAGAATCTTGATTGATCACATGAACTGATATTCCTTTCTGGAGCATTCCATCAATTAAGGGAACCTTTTATGCTTACCAAGATAAGTAGGATTCTATGTTTAATTAGCTAGAGGATTCCGTTAGCTGAATTGGTTCCCTAGTTAGGTTTTCCTCCCAACTCGGAGAACAAAGTTGCTCCTGTTGATTATTGAAGAATGTTTCCAGTGCCTAGCAGCCTAGGTAGCATGGGGGTTATGTAAGCAGAGTCATTTGAGACGAGCTTACGGTGCATTATACTTGTAATATCGATCTTGGACGTTGATTTTAAATGATAAATTAATATTTTAACTAATGATATTCTGAGTATAATCTTTATTAGGAAATTTGCGTATATCTCTTTCGTCATCTGGTTGTCATCTCTGCATCCTTTATTTTTTTTTTACAATTTTATCTTTTTAAAATTCTACTATTACTAATCAAGATAGCAATATAAATTATTTTTAACCTTGGATAGAATGAGACGAAGGGATAGGATTTATTCTATTGCCGATAGAATGCACCATAAAGAGATGATCTCCCTTGCAATTATAAGCAAGGTAGTTAGGTAGGGTCAGTGGCAGGTGCAGGAGAAGTCCACAAGGGTGTTCCACTTGTTTTATTTTATATCACGGCTGCAGAAACAGCTACACCCATAAGGCCCTTTCAATAAGATTGGTTCTAGAAGCCAGAAGGTTCTGGGGGCAATCTTGTAATCTGCCAATCAAGTGTTGCTCAAGTCTGTTCGCCGAATTGGACAACCAAATGAGAGGAAATCTTTTTAGCTCAAATAGAAAAAATTGGAGCAACATTTCCAATGTTAAACTAACTAGTATTATTTGTTTCTGGTTTTTGCCAAGTCGGACACGTTGAATCTGAGTCGGACTTGGCACGTGTGCCACTGATGAGTGGTCGTCGCTGTAAAACCAACCCAACCAGACGCCGGCTGCAACGCGCGCGCTATTTTCGTCTTCTTCTTGCTGCGTTTCGGACGGCGCGCATTTCCTGCTCGCCTTGTTCTCGAGGGGTGCGTGCTCTTTGTCTTCCTCTGCCTCGTGTAAATTAAGAGGCACATGGTCGTTTTGGCCATGTGCGCGCGGACCATGCGACCGCATTGAGCCATATGTCACGGGTATCTAAATTAAGCCAAATATTTTATATTCAGTTATTCGGTGATATTAAGATATTAAGAGTCAAATCAATTTAATGCTTTATTTTTTGATTGATATGTGTCATTGTATGAACATCATTAGCATAAATCTAACTAGACCACCTTTGTAAGTTCAGCCGAGAGCCGAGGGTAGGGAACTAAGACCGCCTCATTACTGAAAGGAATCAAACGCAAGTTTAAATCATCTAGGAACATAATACCCTACTCCTATATAGTAGTTGTTATAAAATATAAATACCTAGTAATACACCAATTCTTACTTAGCTCTCCCCTCTCATCGTCCCAATCCTCTCCTTATATACATCTAGGTACCATAACGATTGAGCCAAAGGAACTACGTCTTAACTACACATCATTGGATATCCCTAGAACCGGCTTGCTCTCTACATTATCCACAACTATCATCCTCAGGGACCCACTCATCCACACTAGACATTACCACAGAAATGATCTTTAGTGATGGAGCTTTATTAACGGATCAATGACGCGCGTCAGTAATACACCTGTAGTAATGGACTATTTTACACGCTTCAGTAATGATGTAATATTAGCGATGGATCGTAATACAGCCCATCACTAAATATGGAGCACCTCCATTAGTGACGGTTCGTAGTACCACCCATCACTATAGGGTGTAACCTTTAGTGACACGTGCTATTTTACCCGCGTCACTAAAGTGCCTGTAACCCTAAGGCCATCGTTAGTGACGTCTTTTTAGAGATAACCATCACTGATGATAATTATTTAAGAACCTCAGATTCACCGAGCTTCGCACTTGTTGCTCCCACCCGCCGCCGACTTCACCCTTGCCCTATAACTACCGACTGGCCGCAGTTAAGTCCCCAGTCATCGGCTGGCCGACCACTGCAGCACGCGCGCGCTTGGGATGGCGACCCACACTGTTACGTGCTCCGATGCACCGCCCCACACCGTCGCTAGCACCAACGTCCGGCCGAAGGTATATTTTTTCTCTAATATTAATACACCATTGTATTTTTATAATATATATATATATATATGTTGAACAAAGTAAAATAATTAGTGAATCAATAACTAGTGGATCTTTGCTAGTTATGAATTAATTTTGTTATAAATTTTTATATGAGTGATTATTAGAGTCGCGCAACCGATTACGTCATCTCTCGTTCGGGGGTGTTGAATTATAAATATGACTGGGCAACTAGTCATATTTATAGGAAGACGCTCCCGAATTGTCCATGAACTTTGGACAGTTTAGGGATGTGCGGCCCACGTAGCAGGACCACGTGGCCCCGTACGGTTCCAGAGAGAGTTTCGGTGCTGTCTCCCTATTGTTCTCCGGATACGCAACCCTCTCGATCCCAAGTCGAGACGTGTATTTGGAGAACAGCGAGGAGATGATGCTGAAATTCTCTCTGGAACCATACAGGACCACGGGGTTCAGCTACGCGGGCCGCACATCCCCGGATGAGATTTATGACCTATCCTTGTCTATTAGTGCCCAAAGCATGCTTTAATTGCTGCAAGTCATAAACTTAGATATATATGATGGTTGTTTTTTGATAATTTTATAAATGCCAACAATAAGGAGCTGGATGTATCTTGATTACCGTACTTACAATGAATACTTGAGTGGGGTAAAGCCTTTTATGAGTAATGCTAGAGCAGACATGGAAGCTAATGGAAAGACTGCAATGTGGTGTCCATGCTATGAGTGTAAGAATGAGAAGAAGTTTCTAAGTTCATAATATGTCTACGACCATTTGCTAAGACGTGGATTTAAGAAGGGATATCACATATGGAACAAGTATGACGAAGAAGGAGAAAATGACGGTGAAGTAGATCAGATTGCTAGTAAAGATAAAGGTAGGGCTGGTAATACGGATTACATAAGCGACAATGATATTTTAGGAATTAATAAATATAAGTATACTGATATAGTGGACAATATTGATCAGATGGTGCGTGATGTGAAGGAACAAGTTGCATATTCTAAAGGAGAGTTTGCCCAATTCCAAAAACTTATTCGAGACTTAAAAACACCGATCTATCCTGGCTGCAAAGAGAAGCACACGGTCTTATACACTGTCCTAACATTGCTACAAATGAAGGCAACATACGGATGGTCCGATGTGAGTTTTAAAGCATTACTAAATTTGTTGAGGGACCTGGTGCTAGAAGAGAATAAGGTACCTACAACCGTGTACGGTGCTAAGAAGATCATATATCCTCTAGGGTTAGACATAGAGAAAATATATGCATGTAGGAATGATTGTGTTCTATTTTGTGGAGAGTATATAGACCTTGATAGATGTCCAACATGTGGGACGCATCGATTCAAGAATAGAAAAAATGATAATGAACTAGACGATGGGTGTAAGAGAAGAAAAGTTCCGAGGAATATGACATGGTATTTCCCTGTAATCCCCCGTCTGAAACAGATGTTTGCAAATGCCAATGAGTTTAAACGGCTGAGGTGGCACAAAAAGGGTCGTAACAACGACTCGATGATATGACACCTAGCAAATTCTGCTTAGCGGAGAATAATTAACGCTACATTTCGATGGTTTGCTAATGATTACAGGAATATTAGATTTGCCATGAGTACGGATGGCATGAACCCCTTTGGTAATATGAGCAGTGTGCACATCACGTGGCCAATGTTACTGTCTATATGCAACCTTCCACCTTGGCTTTATAAGAAGCATAAATATATCATGTTATCGATCTTGATCTCTAGTTCTAAACAACCTGGCAACGACGTCGACGTATACCTCAGACCCTTGGTGGATAATCTAAAAACTCTATGGCACGTAGGTGTTAAGGTTTGGGATGAGTACATCTGAGAGTACTTTCAGCTACACGCCATGTTGTTTGTCACAATAAATGACCTATTGACTCATTGTAACTTGTCTGGACAAAGCAAAAGAAAAGATAAATCTTGCCCACAGTGCTTGGAGGAAACATCAAGAGATGGTTGAACCATTCTAAGAAAACGGTATACAAGCGCCATTGATGTTTTCTTCTAATGAAACACCCGTACAGAAGAATAAAGCTGTAGTTTGATGGCATCGTAGAGAAAGGTGGACCTCCCAGGTATTTTAGAGGTGTAGAGGTATGTGACCAGGTAAAGAGCATAAATATTGTATAAAACATTTATACAACATGTGTCGGTGCATAAAACCGCAGTGCCGGTAAGTCTCTAAATGTTTGCCTTTTCCAATTTAAATGTGTCGTCCAAACTAATCGTGTATTTCCGTAATAGTGCTACACTCAATCTCCTAAAAACTAATACTGGTTTTATATCGCACACCATATAATGTTGACCCTAAAGATAGCGGATCTTAAATCGTCCGACGTAAGATATTACCATGTACTTCATTGCTATGTTAAATTTACGTTTCACTTATGTAAACATCGACTAACATAAAAAACTCAATTCACAAGAATTTAACATACCTGAAGGTGATCTCGGCGAGAATGACTTGCAGGCCATCCATTCATGGCTAGCGTCATTCCTTGTGAACCATGTCATCAAATCGGGAGGCACTTTCCATTTTATCTAGAATTAATGTTTGTTGGTTGTGAACTTGTGATGTAATGACTTGTAACATTTGATGAAATCTGTTATGTTTGTAATACAATTTGTGATGTATGCTTTGTTTATGCAATACAATTTGTGATTATAGCATTATATGATGAGTTCTGTGTTGTTTGTAATGTACAATGTTGACTGTCAAAACCTGTCTTTGATTCAGGATGCAGCCTAAAAAATTATTTTTTACAATATAACCATAACATTAGTGACGGGTCTAAATAAATATATGTCACTAAAGGTTCTCTATAGTGACGGGTGTCTGTTATGCCACGTCACTAAAGGATCCCTCTAGGTCCATGTCACGTCTAGCATGACACCATTTAGTGACATGTAGCCATTGAGACCTGTCACTAAAGGTATCCTATAGTGACGGGTGAAAAGTGTCGCCCGTCACTATAGTGTGCCCTTTAGTGACGGGTCACAATGTTCATCCGTCACTAAAAGAGGTAATACCGGACACGATGTAGACCTAGAGAGACCCTTTAGTGATGGGTGTTTAACCGTCACTAATGATAGGGCTTTACTAACGCGATAAGAGTGACGAGGACATGCCCATCACTAATATACGTTATTACCCGTCACTAAAGTACTTTTCTGTGGTAATGAGGCGGAGTAGCTAAAAAATAATGGGGCCCAATGGTTGACACTAAATAAAAAAGCACTGCAAGACAAGCCACACAGCACGACAGACCACACATGCTATTTACAGGATGTTGTTGTGAGTTATCTTGTCTCCCATACCGTACGCCCATTTATATGGGTAAATATTTGCCACATCATTATTATTAGAAAACACACGCGACGGATGAGGTAGGGTGACATGCTTCACCATAATGCATTAAATGTACTATCAGTTGCTTGGCCCTCGAGCACCGCTACCATGGTGCCACTTGGACCGTGCAAGCTCAAGGACTGTGACCTCAGGACACCCTACTCGAAGCCTATCGCTTGAGGCTAGAGCATGGCAAGGCCTTAGGTTGGTGCCTGAGGCGCCAGCTCAGGGCTTGATGCTCCCTAGATAGGTCTACCCTAATCTTCAAGGCCTATGAAGCAGATGATGTGGTGCCAAAAGCTCCATGCCTATGACGTTGATGACCCTAAGTCCTATATCACTGATAATAGGATTGTGAACATTGTGTACGCTGAGACTATAAGATGGCATCTTGTCTCTCGAGCCTCATATTTCAATGTGTAGAGTTAGGCACATGACCCTAAAAATTTCTAGAACGACCATAAGAGGCGTATACTCTCTTCGTCTTAAAATATATCTTAAATATAAGTATTTTGTTTTAAATCAAAATATGCTAAATTTAATTAAGTTTATAAAAATACATTAATATTTGTGATATTAAATGAGCATTGTTAGATACAAAGTATATTTTTAAGGATTACGTATGTAACGTGGTACATGTTAATATTTTTATCTAAAAACTTAGTCAAAATTAGGATATTCTAATTTAAACAAAACTAGAAATAATTATAATTTGGGATAGATGAGATAGGTAATCAATTTGATGATTTGCTCTATCGGTGAATTGCCGAGCAGTCCACCCAAGGGGGTACCCGAGGTGGTGAATAGAGAGTTAGGGAAGCGTAGCACTCTTGAATCTAATGGTCGACTCTAAAGGACAAGAGCCAAGATTTATACTGGTTCAGTCCTCCCAAGAGATAATAGCCTTACATCCAGTATTTTGGTGTATTATATGGTGTCTAAGCTTACAAAGCTACGAGCTTATGCGATGAAACATAAAAGATGCCTCTAGGGGGTGCCTCACCCTCCTTATATAGTCAACAGGCGAGCCCAACAACCCAGAACTCTTTCCTGAGTCAGTTTCCCTTACGTCCAGGATTACATACCGAACCGAGGTCCTTATTCCCTAATTATAAGGATTCTGGTATAAAACATATCTCTTTATATCGGATATAGAGCTTAGTTACCCGATAAGGATCTGATATTCCTTATCAGAACCAAATTCCTTTTCATGGGCCATACCGAACTCTAATGCTAGGCTTGGCCTGCTCTTGGTCCAGGCTGATAAGCCCATCGTGAGGTATCCGAGGGTCATATCTTCGACTTGGTTCTTTATTATCACTAACACAAAACATGTTATAAGTAGCGATACTTTAGAGCCGATTGTGCTTGAGCCGACACTAAATGTGTATCACTGTCAGTTCATAAACACAAAGACATTAAGTTTTTGAATTTCACTATTACTGCCAGTTCATAGGCAGTATCAGTGGCGGTTCGTAATAGAACCGGCACTGATAGCTACTCTAACTTATATATATACACCACTCATCCCACAAGGCCAATCCTCACTGCTCATGCACTGCCCTCTATTCTTCTTCTTCTTCTTTCCTTCACTTGCTACTTCTGTTTTCAATATCTAACACTTGCTACTCCTTGTTGTCGAGAAGAGAAGCATCGGGGAAGAAGCCGGTGACCATGGTGAGCGCAGAGAAGATGAAGAAGGGGAAGAGAAGAGGTTCATCAGAGATGACGTGAAGATGTTCGTGAAGAGCCGCAGGCCCGCCAACATCAAGAAGCAATCAAATCCTACGTATAAAATCTCTTAAACATATTCTCTTTAGAAAAGCTTTTATGACTTTTTTTCTCATCTCATTTTCCTTTAATTTGTTGATATAGCGACCAAAAGATAAAAGTTCAGAGACATTGCCATATGCATGGCACTCGGCTAATCTGGCCTCTAATCTAGTATTGTAAAAAGAGATTGTAAAGGTATGTAAGTGTATGTATTGATGTATACTCTAGTTTTATGGTTGGGTGTATATGAAGTGGTGGTAACATAAATTTATTGCATGATATCTCTGTGTACATGAAGTTGTAAGACAAATGAGATAAGCACCATCTTTTATCGTCTTCTGATCAAGTACTTGAATCAATGTACAGAGTTAAGATGGATGCATGAATGTACTTGGAGCTCATCCACATCTCCGTTTGACCAATCAACAAATTATGTGAACAATAACCAGTTATTACTCGATTTATGCTATGCACTTTTAGTGTCGATTCTATTACGAACCGCCACTGAAAGTGAGTATCAGTGGCAATTCTATTACGAACCGGCACTGAAAGTGAGTATCAGTGTCAGTTCATAATACAAACCGCACTGAAAGTGGCTATCAGTGTTGGTTCTAGAACCGCCACTGATAGTCGTGGACTATCAGTTCTGACTAATCAGTGACGGTTTAAAACGTAAAACTAATGATGATTTTGACTCGACACTAATGATGGTTTCTGTAGTAGTGTATGTATGTTTGCAGGTAATTTCAGCCATTGTTTGGTCAAGTTAATTTTGAAGCTCATAGGTCCACAATATTAAGATTACCCCAAGAACATTAAGGGCTCGTTTGTTTCAGCTTCTGATAGCTGAAGATTTTCAGTAGCTAGCTGGTCTGAGTATCTAGCTGATGAGAATTTAGAGAAGCTAGTGTTTCCTAGCTTCTAGTTTATTTCTAAATTCTGTAGCTACTGATTCTCATAATCTGGTTTCAGAATACGTACCATTTATTTTAGCTTTAGTTTTTAGATATAGTTGTATCTGTCAGGAGCTAAAACAACCAAGCCCTAAGATTATCCAGAAATACTCCTACTTCTGCTCGTGTACATCGTTGTACTGAAAAAGAAAACAAACTCGACACTATGAATGTCTATCAACATTGTGGCAATGACAAGTTTGCATGGATGCTATGAAAGTCAAGATTTTATGTGTGTATGGTACAGCAAATGGAACATCCGACTTAGAAATGCTAACCTCCATCGTACCGACATTTGCATCGAAAAAGAATGTATAGTGACATCTACACATGCCCAAACAGTAGATGCAGATCAAATAAACAAAAAAACGAACATGGCCAAACAGTAGGTGCAGAAATAAACCCAAAAACCGAACAGAATAGTATCAATCCGAGTCTGTTTTTATGTTAATATTCTGTTTTTAATTTAAGTAAATTCGGTTTTCGGTTCGGATTTCAGACATGAAAAACTGAACAACTGAGAGAATTGAAGAAGTATAGAATTTTTAATGTTCTTGTTTTGATAGGATGATATAATATTGAGTTGTGATGGAATTTTAATTTTTTCTAGCTTACCGAATAATGTTTTAAAAGAATAATCATAGTATAATTGGTTAAAATCGAAAAAACAAACAAATTTATTTCAGTTTTTACTAGTTATACACCTGTTCGGTTTCTATTTCTAGAAAACTAATTTTTTTAGATGCAAAAAAAACTGAACCAAAAAATCAAAAAAACCAATTGCCCACCTTAGCAAATATAAATATAATATTGTCTTGATCCCACGAAAACTAGCGTTTACACTCAAATAAAAAATCATTTTACTACCTTAGATTTTTATTTATAGTAATTATAAATTCCTCAATTAAACAAGTAAGAAATATGATAGTTTTTCCCAAGTTTTTTTTAAGTCCTTTACTGATTTTAAAAATTCAAAGAAAAATATGGAAGCCACTGATGGGCACGCCGCCACTGGTGTCCATCCTTTGGATGGGCCAAAATTCTGATATATCCAGGTGTAAATGGGCCTAAATTCAGCCCTTCTAAACGAGGTTTAAGGTGGAATATTTAAAGGGTCACTTACCAGCTCACTCAAGCACATATTTCAAGCTCAGTTTGAAAAAACTTTGGGCTAAATTTTACGACGAATATTTCAAGAAAAACCAAAATTTCAAGCAGTCGGAAGCTAACAATACAGTCGATGCAGGTTGCTCTTGCGGTCACAATCAGGGTTGGCAAACCACGGGACCGGTTATCGTGGTTTTTTGTCAGTGACCGGTTCTCTAATTCTGTTCTAATCGGCCGATTTTTATAGCAAACCATGGCTACTGTATAAACCTACTGTTTTGAGTCACCAAACCGACAGGAAACCGGTAGCAGCCAAACTCAGCGCTGGCTGACCTTCCGCCGCCGCTTGCCGGCATGTATAAACCGGACGGTTTGGTTCAAATTGGAATTGGAATTTTAAAATTTTAAAAAATATGATTCCTATAAATACTAGGTTGTTTATAATTATTTTTGGTGAATTTTATTTTAAAAAACATTTAAATTTATGATGGTTTTGGAGCACAACAAGATCAGTAAAAAGAAAAAGTTGGGCCTAGCCCAATAGCTACTTGTTTTTTTTATTTTTTTCAAAAAAATATTACTAAATTTAATTCAACCAAAAATAATAAATATCATACTCCGTACCAAATATTTTATCATTGCATTACAAATTTTCAAATTACTCTTATATTTTTCTAGATTTTTCTCCATATTTTTTCTATTTTTTTGATTTTTCTGTATTTTCTATGAATTTTCTTTTTTCTATTTTCCTGTAATTTTGAAAAAAACTGAACAGTTTTGGACCTAAACCGATCAGTTACTATGTCTAACGGACTGGTTACCGATGACAAACCGTTCGATAACCGACATCGGTAACCGACAGTTATCAAGCAGTTACCGAGCCAAACTGAATGGTAACCATTTAGTTCAAAATTTGAAAACTGAAATTTGTTCGGTTTGGACCAGTTACCGTGGTAACTGCTCGTCCGAGCGGTAACCAGACCCAAAATGGAATTGGTAACCTTGACCACACCAAACAGAGCAATTATCGATCAAAACTGTTCGGTAACTGTATCAAACAAAAAAAATGAATTTAATAATTGGCATTTAAATTTTGAAAGTTTCTCAGGGTTACCGATTGCTAACGGTCGTCCGGGCTGGCCAGCAACAATTTTGATTTTTGAAACCCTAGTCAAAACGAACAAGGGTCCTGACGGGCAAGTTGAATTGCTCTCTCTCAAAGAAAGCTGGGAAGCATGCTTAGAGAGCTTTGCATTGACTTGTTCATAACAGGGTGACAATACATCAAACTCCATCAAATCAAACATCTCTGAAGAAAATGACTCTGCGTAACACAGATGAAGCTAATTGTCTGAACATTATTTGTATATATGATTGTTATCACCTCGATTTATTAAGGCTGCAGATATACAACAGCTAATTAGCCTGAACAAAGGTCGCATATATGGCCAAATAGCAAGAGACAGAGAATTAATTGTTGGAGATATTAGATGATGCGGTTGCAGCCATGCTTGCGATATGTAGCCTTTAGTTGAATCTTGAGTCGTTGCTTGGGTATTCATGGCCATCATCTCCATCGTCAACTGCAGCTGCAACGCCATCGTCAGCAGCAGCTCCATCTGCATCAGCATCATCAGCAGCAGCTTCCTCCTGACAAACATCATTTTCTGCAGATTTTTTTCCAACATATATGAACAGTAATAAATTAGTTTGAGATTTTGCATTGGTGCATACAAGATTACAAGTTATTACCATTCTCTTGCTCTGCAGGAATAATGTAGATCCTTTTGACTGAAGCGATGAAAACCCTGTAATCTTAAGAATGTCACTTCATTGATCATAATTGATACGGCTATGAAGTTTAGAATAACAAACCATTAATCAAAAATACATGGATATAAAAATATTAAGATGAAAGAACTCACTCCCATGGGACTTCGCCGAGGTAGAAACGAGCGCCGTCCATGTCGTCGTACAGGAGATCAAACTCATTGTCATCTACAGCATAATCTTCTTCATTGCTCGCCATTAGCGGTGACACTAAGAATTAAATTAAGGTAGAGTCAACGACCTTAAAATTTAGAAATTCCAATAAGCTCTGAATTTGTCTCACCACCTTAAAATTTAGCAAAAACGGGGCTCTCTATTTGACTCCTTAAAGATAGGGAGTCAAGTTCACTACCTACTCCTCTCATCTCTTTTTCAATCCGTGTTGTAAAATAAATTCACTAATAATAAGTTATTGATAAAATATAGGTCGATGAAACACACCATGACCTTGATAGGGAGACAAAACAAAGAGCCCATTAGATTTGCTTTATATATACTTATGTGCCTAATGCATGGTCGACCAACATTACACAAGTTTATAATTATGTGCCTAATGCAAGTGTAGAGAATTATAAGATTTAGTTCCTCTATCTTCCAACAAGATTAACTCCTTGGCCACCCCATGGACCAGAAAAAATCTTGCTAGCTAGTTAAATCAAAACAATAGGAATTTGAGGTACACATAATTTGGTCTTGAAAAAAACTTAATTTTAAATTTCCGATGCTCTCCCTACTAAAATTTGCCTGCTTCAAACATATTTGTGTAAGTTCATGCATTCATATAACTTTATCAGCAGCCTGACTGACTATGTTGTGTATGGATGAATCGATATATTGAAAGTCAAACTTACTGGAATAGTTGTTGCCCAATTTTTTTAGGGCGAAGGACAACGACTCATAGTTGTTATGGGCAGCCAAATTGACCTTCCTCCCATAGGGTTCCCCATGCATGAAAACCTTCACAAGCCTTGATGGTGACAATCCTGGCTTCACCTTTGGAGCAGCAGAAGTATTCCTGCTCTTCATCTCACCCACGTACTGGAGATCAATCCAGCTGGTAAGTTCGATCTCTGGAATTAAGGCAAACAAAAACAAAGCGTAGCAAGTCAACTTGATATTTTAGAGATGAAAATACGATGAAAGTCAACTTGGAGAAACAAAATTGAAAGGGGAACAAGAAATGAAAGATCTTGCGAGGGCTGCCTACATTGATGAAAATGCTACTTGAAACTCTATGAAAGTTGACCACGACAATCATGCCAACGAGGGGTATTTATAATATAGTGAAGGGACACCAGAATTAAAGATTTAATGGGCCGCCCATCCATTTTTTTTTGCAGTTCCATCCTTATAAATTATTATGGTTTGTTTGATTTGTTGTCATTTATAACACTACCGAATTTTGATATTCCCAAAATTTTGGTAAGGAAAATAAATATGTGAGTTTATAATGGTTTGTTTGATTTGTTGCCATTTATAACATTAACAAATTTCCATATTCCCAAAAACTGGTAAGGAAAATAAATATGTAAGATTATAATGGTTTGTTTGATTTGTTGCCGTTTATAACAATACCAAATTTTGATATTCCCAAAATTTTGGTAAGGTAAATAAATATGTAAGATTATAAATTTCCGGAGGTAGCAAATTTGGTACGGTTTTGATGCTTGGATGGTGTTTGATTCTCTCCAGCAAATTTTTGGTATTGTGAATTTGTTAGGGTCAGAAATGACAACAAACCGAATTAAATATGCCCAATATTTTAATAAATGTCTCTAAATACTCATTCTATAGTTGGTACACGTTGAATTTCGAATTGGAATGTAAAGTTGATAATATGCTATATAAATATCATCGTTATGCCCAAAAGTAAAGCCCTGCATATATAATTGTTTCTCTTTTGTATTTTGATTGTGCATAAATCTCGTCTCGATGTTGCAAATTTGGGATTACTAACCAGCTAATTTTTGAAAAAAATCTAGACCAACATATAGATCGATAAAATGATCAACAAACAATTTTCCATAATATTTGTTGTTGTTTAATTTATTACTTTATATGCCAAACTCATATAAAGGATTCAACTGAAAGTAAAATGAAAAGCTAAGGTTTAAGGGTGTCAAAGGTTTTTTGTATGGCATATTAATTGGGGAAGATGCACGGTTTTGTGACTAAGAACACATTATTAATATAGAGGAATGCAAATCTATCTCCAAAAATGAATGTCTTTGCACAAAGATACAACATTTCTTGGTTTTGCAGATTTTGTATTTGTTGCATTTATAGTACACATAACAATTGACTTTCACGAATACAGTACGTAGAGGCCGGCTGCTGCAGGTTCTGTTCTTTTGAGAAAACAATATCTTTTGGATTTTCACAAGTCATCCCCATTGAACTTTTTCTATCTTTTGGATTTTCACAAGTCATGACCTCCTTTGAATTCTTTATAGATATGCTGATGACACAATAATTTTTGTCTAATAGTCCACAGTAATCACGGTAAATTCTTATGTAGTTTAAAAAAAATTCTTTATAATAGCGATTAACTTTAATGATTCCTATATACATGGTGCTTGACATGTAAAGTCCCATGCTCTACCAAACTCTCACTTAAATATAATCATTCTTTTATGTGGTAGTACGTACAGCCTCCCTTCAACGAGTAATTAAGCACATTACAGTAAAAAAGTTGAATCTAAAGAGCATTATATTGGATGAATTTGGATGCAAAGATATTTTGCCATGATTATGTTGCCGTCATACATCTTTGGAGAAAATTAAGAATTAAGTATAGAAGTATTGGTGTAATATAGTAGAGGTATATATATATATCCACTCCCAATCTTGCATAAAGTAAAGCACACGAACCACACATGATGATATTAATTACTGTACAAGATTGTGATGATTGTAAAAATAATTTCACCAAGTAAACTTAGTGGATCAAAGGTAAACAATATTTGCAACGATATGCAGAAAAAAACTCTGGGACATGTGTTGTATAGCAAAATATATAGCCGCATCAAACAGATTTTATTATTACCACTGAGAGAAAAGAACAATATATATAGCTAACATACAAAATATAAGCCCTGACAAAAACATGAAAGAATTGTATCCAATATTACTTATTCTTTTTTTAAAGTCCGCCTATGTTATAGTGCGTTAAGCTTCGTAAGCAAGCAAGATGATGAAGCGAAGCTTCGTAGACAAGGCTCGTTCTATGCTTGACTTACGAGGTCATGTAGTAAAGCCTCGCCCTACTTCAATAAGGGCTTCTTATGCACTCCACTCGTAAACGAGCGTTAGAGCTTTTTGAGTGATCAATCCCAAGCAAGTTAGAGTAGACTAGAGTTAAAAAAATTCTCTCTATTTACTGTAGCACTAAATTTTGGATGTCTGCTTTCGATCCGATGAAAAAAATATAATGTAAATCATTGTAACCATATGTAGCTCGTGATACATAACCCGAAACCTGAGTTGCTATGGATATGGGCATGAGTTTTAGTTTGTGCCCATGGGTAACCCACATGTACCTGACTATATATGTGTATATCATTATATATATATAATTTTGACCCTACCTAAGTGTCTAAACCTTACTCCTCACTTGTGTTGCCACCAAGAACACACAACCCCCTTACGTTGGCTTCTCCCAAAACGATGATAAGACTATGTATATCATACTCCAATATCTAAATAAATTAAAGGACAACACAACTAGAATTTGAGTGTAGGTTCCTTAGTGTTGGTGGTACATGTGAGATTTGGGGTGATGGAAAGAGCCTGCCAAAGATTGGATAAATAAGATTGATGAAATGTTAAGGAGAGAGATATAGGCACATCAGTCAATGGTATCTTTGGCAATGGACCCCATCTATTGCAATGTTTCAAATAGCCGGCTATAGCCTATGCTATAGCGGGATATAGCCTCTTGGTAAGTTGAAAACTAGGATAGTTGTCGTTTGGCACCTCTAAGCATTGCAATCAGGCTGAAATCAAAATGGGTCATGAGCTCATGAGAGGGATATAGCCCAAGTATCCAACACGAGTATAAGTACAGTGCAAAGGAGGCTACGGCTGGCCTCCCTATTCGCTAACCCTAGCCATTTCTATAAAAACAGCGATGGTGTCGACTGCTGCTATTGTTTCTGCGAGACTACAACTAGTTGCTATTAGCTGCGGAAGTGCGGAGGCTACTGCTTTGATTGGTTGTGGAGGCAACGGCTGTAACCAACAGGCTACAACGGCAGCGGTTGCGGTGACTGTGACTGGCGATCGACGGTGGCTGCTGCTTAGGAAGACGAATAGTTGAAGATTAGCAAGTTTCAACTTTCAACACCATGTACCAGCTGGAACAACAACTAGGCAAGTTTTCTTCTCCTTTGCTCACAGATACATCATCTATTCTAGTATTCTTCCTTTGCTCATTCAATTTGAAATGTCAAATAGGTATAGGATTAGATAGATCTTAGACATTAAATGAAGAATAAAGTCTAAATTACACCCTCAAGTTATCGCTAAAGTCTGAATAACCCCCTAAAGAATTTTACCGTCTGAAAAGCACCCGTGGTATTTTAAAACAGTTCAATTTACACCTTTGAAGGGTGGTTTTGCTAACGTGGTAAAACCACGGACGGTTTTGCTGACGTGGCAGCTGACATGGCGCTGGTGACGTGGTAGAATAGTGCTGAAACCTTTAAAAATTCATAACTAATTCATTTTAACTCCAAATTTGACCATTCAAATTGCATAATTTTCTAGAAAATGAGCAAAACATAATAAAAATACTTTCACACACAGTATGAGTGATCTTCTATACTATTTATAATTAATTGCTTTGACGTGTAGTTTTAAAATAATTTGTTGACACTGTTTATTTTTCTGTCGGATCTGGTATTTTAAAACTGTCAAAAAAATTATTCTAAACAGTACAAAACAACAACCCATATGCTAAATATAAGCTCACCTTCTTCTCCTCTGCAGCTGGGGCAGCAGAAGCTACACCACCAGCAGCTGGGGTTGCCACAGCAGCAACTGGAGCTGCACCACCACCTATAGGCAAAATCGATGCAGTGAGTAAATATATGATTTACTGCCCTACAAGTAATGGCATTTCTTCTATTTGGTCATTGGATGCAAGTTACAAGAGGCAATAATAACTAATGAGTAACAAATAATAACATAACTCAGACGTCATATGGTATTACATAAATAATTACATTGTTATAATTGACACCTTAACCAATTATATGATCAATTTTTTCATTAGATAATGAGAACACAAACTTGATGCAATCTTCACATGATGAAACAAAGTTATCCATCAGATATCTAAACTGCACTGAGATTACAGAAAAGTAACTGAAAGCAGCTCACAGGATTAGCTCGATAATATATCGATGGACAGCTACACAGTGACTAAATACACACCATGTTCATAGTAAAATGTGAGTAATTTACTCGAGATGGTTACTAGTTACGTCCATCGAATCCACTGACACATCTATACAAGCAAGCAGAGAGGAGACTAGGAGAGGGAGACAGGGGAAGCTCTTACCAGATCCGACG
>KE370997.1:518560-547851 GCA_000418225.1 Zizania latifolia
GGCCGCGGCGGCGGTGGAGGGTCGCCGGAGAGAGGACCGGAGGTAGGGGAGGTGTGAGTGGGAGGAGGAGATGTGAGGGGGGAGTTTGAATTTAAAGGAGGGAGAGTGAAAAAAAGTGCGGGAGTTTCAAAAAAATGGCATGCGCGAGGGAAACAATGGTGGGGCGTGAATTTTTTTATTTGTCGAGTGACCGAGTGTCTTAAATTTATCACTTGCCAAACAATTTTTTTATTTTTTCAAATTTTGTCAAATTTGTTTTTCATTCTTTTCCTTGACAAAATTTGTGAAACAATAGTGAGTAATGCCTAAAAATACACTCAAAAACATGAATATGATTTTTTCAGACAATTTAATTTATTATTTCATGCACTTACAGTTCAAATTTGACATGTTTCAATTTAAATACAAGAAATACAATTAATGAATTAAAAATAGTTAACTGACCTAGAAAAATGCCAACTTTTTATGGGATAAGATACGTTGTATTTTGATTGTAGAAAAAGTTTTAAGTTCAAACAAAGATTTAACCATCGATTTGATTTTAAACCCAACCAATTCCTTCTTTAAATCCAAATTCGTCCTCAAAAAATTTCCGGTTTCTTAACATCCTACATGACAACTTTCTCAAAATATTTTTAAATTTTTATCACAGTATATACGTATCATATCATAACACTATGACAAGTTTTATATTTTTCAGACTTCATTTGATTTTTTAGAATTAAAAAACAATTATGCTCCACGTTGCTGATTGAGTGTCGCAACCTAGATTTTTCAAATTTTCTTTCCATTTAGTTGGTAAGACCTACAAATGGAATCAAAAATATGAATATAATTTTTCTACAAATTTTGGTTCATTATTTCATGTACTTGCAGTTCAAATTTAACCTATTTCAATATAAATCCTAGAAACACACTTAATTAATTAAAAATAGTAAACTGACCCAGAAAAATACCAAATTTTTACATGAGATAAGCTATGTTATATTTTAATTGTAAAAAAAATTCAAATTCAAATAAAGATCTAACCATCAATTTGCTTTCAAACCTAACACATTCCTTCTCTAAACCCTAATTCCTCCTCGGAGAATCTCCGGTTTCTTAACATCCTACGTGACAACTTTATTAAAATATTTTCAAATTTTTATCACAGCATCTATGTATCATTTTATAACACCGTGACAAGTCTCATGTTTTTTAGACTTCATTTGACTTTTTAGAATTAAAAAACCATTAAGCTCCACGTTGCCGATCCAGCGTCACAACCTAGATTTTTTAAAATTTCTTTCAATTTAGTAGATAAGAACTAAAAATGGACTCAAAAACAATAATATGATTTTTCTATAAATTTTGGTTTATTATTTCAGGCACTTGCAGTTCAAATTTAACCTATTTCAATTTAAATCCTAGAAACACAATTAATGAATTAAAAATAACAAATGGACCTAGAAAAATGCAAAATTTTTACATGGAATAAGATATGTTGTATTTTGAGTGTAGAAAAATTTTCAAGCAAAAACAAAGTTTCCAGGTGTTTTTTTTTAAAAAATTGCACATAAAATGATGAATATCCTAAGTTTTCCGAGTGTTTTTTGAAAAACACTCGGTGAACCAAAAAAAAATTCTGCCCCAACACGCCATCGTAACGTCTATTAGTACCAATTTTTTTCTGTTTTTCACCGAGTGTCATAGGGTTTACCGAGTGTTTTTTTCAAAAACACTCGGCAAACCCATCTTTACTGAGTGCCCGACATAATGCACTCGGCAAATATTTTGATACTCGGCGAACCTGAAGTTTTCCGTAGTGTGTGATCCATCTTACATGTTAAGAGCTTCTTTATTAGAATGAAAAAATTCAAAGGATTAAAGGATTAGATCCTTAGGAAAATTTTCATATGAAACCTTTTGGAACAAAGGATTTTTTTGTAAAAATCATTTGGATTAGATTCCTAAAGGATAATTTCAATGGAAAGTGTGCATAAACCCATACCTTTTTTTCTTTTCCTTTGAGAAGCCACATACATATACTCTCTTTCTTCCTCTGCTCTCACTCTTTCGGTAATACCCAGGATTTAATAAAAAGTATAAAAAATATGACTTTTTAACCGTTGCTCCGATGGATAATCGGGTTCTGTGGTTGCGGAGTTTTCATCGAGTAGATTCTATTTTTATATTTATTTATCGAAATTGGATCTCGTATGAGGTCGTAGCGGGTAATTTAATTTGGGCCGTTAGATTTGGGAACGCTATATATATAAACAATATGTTCTCAGATCGATCTCTTTCCTCCACCCAGTGCGTAGCCACCTCCATACTCTCCATCCAACACCGCCGTCTCTTCTCCCTCCACACCGCCGCCTGCTCCCTGGCCGCCCCTCCTCCCCTCGCTGGCCAGCCCCGCTGCCTCCACCGCGCGGACGCCACCACGCCGCCGTCTGAGGTTTTTCCCGCATCTTCTCTATCGGTTTCTCTAAGGAAACTCTAGGTATGGATTGATCCCTCTCTGTAGCACGTGTTTAAGAGTGATTTTGATGCCCTAAGTCGTGGTTAAGAAGGATTAGAGAAGGGGTTTGGGTGTTGATTTTCGGATTGGGCGCTTACTGTGCAGGCGGATTTATAGGGTTTCTGTATTTTGATGATTAGTCAGTCAAAATGATTTTTTCTGCAAAAATATATTACTATAAATTGTATATATCATTTTTATCTATCATTTGATAAAATTTGGTATCTTTTCATTGTATGGTTTAGGAGAAATCGATGTTCAAAGTCATCTATTTTTTGATGAATTCAAAATAGTAGTAGATTGATCTGTTTTTCAAGGGGCTAAATGGCATAATTAGTTTTTGCACCTATATACAAAGTTGTATAGCTTTTCCTAAGCTTTCTAGATTGGTAAAATGCGCATTGATTGGATAATTAGAACTCGAGATATCCTTATTTTTCTATCTGCTATATGTTTTATCATCAGAAATCTTAGTCGAAGTTCAGACCTTGATTTGTCTATATTAATGGATTTTTATATACAAGTTTATAACTATAAAGTTGTATATCATATGATTGTCTATATTTCCATGAAGTTTGAGTTTTTTCTCATGTTCAGTGTAGAGGCTACAAAATTATGAACTATCATTGTCTAAATTTTAGACAGTTTTTGAAGCCTATTTTCAAGTGTCAAATATGTCATTTAAATGATAGAATTAAAATATGGTTAAATACGAGAGTTGTAGGTTATTTTCTGTAGATGCTCAAGATTTATTTATTTATTAAGTTTAGGTTAGCGATTTAAATGTTACGTCCAAAACAACGAAGGACCTACGCTTTTAGCATTTTATCGGGATATCTAATGTTTTGGATTTTAGAGTTTTTATACCGAATAATAGTGGAGCTTATATGCGGGATAGTCTTAATAGTGGAGCTTATATGCGGGATAATCTTCTGAGTGTTGTTTTATGATTTAGGTGTGAAGTCTTCTGGCAAAGCGAGTGAAAATCCAAGTTATCGCTACGGTTAAGGCAAGTACATGACGAATTATTTGTTTGTGATGAATGAATCAGTTTGCTCTACTTCTCATATGTAATTGTGTATGCTCTCGATGTTTGGCTTCTGATTTTATACTTCAAGTTGGTTTTGAAGTTCTCGATACCATTCGTATTTCAATATTTTGGATTCTTATTCTATTCAAGTAATTCAAGCACCATACGTAGCCATGGAGTATTGTTTGCTTTTTCATTCAAGATCCTATGAGTAAGCGCTGGCCCCGCTTGCTTGGCTTACCGATAATGCTAAAAGGATATTCATATGTGTCCGGGATGAGAACTATTACTTTAATTCGAGTTTATCTATTTCAAACAGAAACAATGGTTTTTGATTCATGCCTGCCTGAGATGGAAACTACAACATCTAGACTTCTGATTTTCCAAAACATGAAGATTCTTTTACTGGTTTCTTAATTCAATTGCACTGTACGTCTTTTCTAGTTCTATATTGTACTTGCTGAGTATTCTTTACTCACTCTTGTGTTTTATGTGGTCTTTAGGTACTCAATGACAAGAGCATCTTGGGTCGGGGTGTAGCACCTTCATCACATGTCACTTTGCACGACATATACATCTTAATTTAGTTTTAATGAGGAGATAGACTTTGGAGAGACTTTTGCACCTATAGCTCGGCTAGAAGCCATTAGGATCCTCCTAGCTTTTGCGGCATCCTGAGGGTTCAAGCTATACCAAATGGATGTCAAAAATGCTTTTCTAAATGGTTTCATAGAAGAAGAGGTCTATGTCAAGCAACCCCCTAGCTTTGAGCATCCCAAATATCCTTATAAAGTATACAAGCTTCACAAAGCCTTGTATGGGCTCAAGCAGGCACCTAGAGCTTGGTATGATAGGCTTAGGTTCTTCTTGCTAGAGCATGGATATAAGATGGGATCGGTAGATAAAACCTTATTCACTCTCAGGCATGGCAAAGATTTTCTTCTTGTTCAGATTTATGTGGATGATATCATTTTTGTGGCTCTTCTCATGCACTTATGACCAAGTTTGTAGAAACAATGAGTAGAGAGTTTGAGATGTTGATGATGGGAGAGCTCACCTTCTTCCTTGGTTTGCAAATCAAGCAATGCAAACAAGGTACATTCGTCCACCAGACGAAGTACACCAAGGATTTGCTGAAGAAGTTTGACATGAGTGATGCAAAGCCATTAGCGACTCCAATGGCTACCTCAATAGTTCTTGATCCGGATGAAGATGGTGAGGAAGTTGACCAGAAGGAGTTCAAGAGTATGATCGGCTCCCTCTTGTACTTGACAGCAACAAGACCAGATATTCACTTTGTTGTCTGCTTGTGTGCTTACTTCCAAGCTTCTCCAAGAACGTCTCATCGTCAAGCAGTGAAACGTATTTTGAGATACCTCAAACAAACTCTTGAGCTTGGTCTTTGGTTTTCTGCTTCATCCTCTCTTTCTCTTCGAGGCTTTTCTGATGCGGATTTTGCTGGGTGTAGAATTGATAGAAAAGGTACCTCAGGTACTTGTCACTTCTTAGGTTCTTCTCTTATGTGTTGGTCTTCTCATAAACAGTCTAGTGTCACGGAGTCTACCGCTGAAGCGGAATATGTAGCTGCTGCTAGCTGTTGCTCACAAATTTTGTGGATGGTTGCTACCTTGAGGGATTTTGGGTTGAATTTTAAAAGTGTGCCACTTCTGTGTGATAACACTAGTGCCATAAGCCTAGCCAACAACCCAGTTCAACACTCTAGAACCAAACACATAGATGTGAGATACCACTTTCTAAGAGACCACAATGAAAAGAGAGACATTGAGTTGAGCTACATTGACACCCAACACTAGCTGGCCGATATTTTCACCAAGCCTCTCGATGCCACAAGATTTGCGTTTTTAAGAGGAGAGCTTGGTGTGTGTCATCCCTATGGCATTTTGTGAGGGGAAGTTGTTCGTTGTACATACTCTATCTTACATTTAGTGCATTTACATTTGCATATCATCTTATAAGATTATCATGTTAGTTGAGCTTCACTTATATGTTGAGTGCACTTTCTTGTACTAGTTATGGATTTGTACTAATAGGGGTAGATGTATAACAATTTGTGCAAGCTTAGGCTCTTTTTGAAACCTGACATAACATCTGTTGAGCAAGCTTGTCTTTTCTGATAATGAATTTGAAATATGAATCTAATCTCATGTCACCCTTAAGTATTTGCTTTAGCCGTTCAGCCCTTATATTAGGGCTAGTTCTGTGAAAAGCTCGAGCTAGGCCATTTTGTTCAGTTTAGCGGCATGGGAACATTGCACCGTGTTCTTTGTCTATGTAAATGTTTAGCCTATGTTTAAACCTTGGGAGAGCATGTGCTTTTCTATGTCGCAAAGTCATAACTTATTTTGGCTTTGTGAAAAATTATGTCTTAAAACTTTTTAAAGTTCTTGAGCTTAAAATTTGATCCAATACGGTTGTCTTAAAGCCTCAAGGTGCTTGCCGTAACCACTCGGTGATACTTTGCTTAGATAAGCGACAACTTGAGAATGATCCAATATGGTTGTCTTGAAGCCTCAAGGTGCTTGCCGTAACCACTCGGTGACACTTTGTTTGGATAAGCGACAACTTGAATATAATCCAATACGGTTATCTTGAAGCCTCAAGGTGCTTGCCGTAACCACTTGGTGACACTTTGCTTGGATAAGAGGTGGCTTGAGGATCACAATACGAAAAATGCCAAAGTCATCAAATAAGACAGTTAACTTGTGCATCATGCTAGTTTTCATATTGTCAAACTAAGGCTTGGTTTGATATATAGGCGTTTGCATAGCCTATTGAATTGAACTTGGTTGCCTTGTTTAAACTTGTCATAGCCCTAGTTTCTCTAATATTTGCACTGTTTATGGAATTGTAGATGCTTTTGTGGTGACATCTTTTGAATTATTGAACAACATGATCAAAACTTGCTACACTCTCGGTGCTTATGACATGGAATCACTTCGAGACTTTGTTCACCGCTGAGTTATATTGCTTACCCCTTGTAGTACATTGACATCTCTAGTCCATGCAAGTGCTTTGTGATCTATATGTGAAGCTTTGTAGATATGCATTTTATTTGCATTCTCATGCTTTCGCATTGTTCATTTATCCTTGATGCCTACATTGCCAAAGGGGGAGAAAACATGCATTTCCAAAGAAACAATTCTTGTATAATGAATGGGGGAGAATATCTTAATACAAATGTACATTCATTAAGGAGAAGCATATGCCTTTGAATCTTGAACTTTTCTTTTTGAGTTTTTGGTTTGTCTCTCTTTTATTCGAGATCTTGATCTTTTTCATATGCCAAGTGACATGTCCTGCTCTTTCTTGAGTTTTTTGATCACTTGGTTATACTTCATGTAGTCTCTTCAAACTATCTCTTATTCTTCATGATGTTGTCAATGCACTCATCAAGGGGGAGATTGAGAAACCAAGTTGAGATATGCCTTGGTTAGATGTATGATGAGTGATTGACATTTCTGATGTGAGAAACCAAATTGAGATATACCTTGGTTAAATGAATGATGAGTGATTGACATTTGTGAGGAGTTAGTTTTGGGTTTAAGCTACTCATCTGTTCTGGTTTGAAGTTTGTGATAATACGTTGGTGATAAAAGCTCATGTGCACTAGAAGGTATGGTGTTGGGAGAAACATGTTTGCTTGTCTTATGGTGTGCATGACTTGGATGCTACTCGACGGTCGATGGCAGGTGATCAGGACCAGGTGGGTAGCTTGGTGCCGGACGATCAAGGAAGCTGTGTGAAGTCGAGGATGATCCTAGTGGTACACATGAAGATTAAGTAAGTCATGGGATGAAGGTTGATGAAGACGGTGTATTGACAAAGTCGAGCGAAGAGGATGCCGGTGCAAGTGACAACGCGGCTCGAGGGATCGGAAGTGGGAGAGACTTGCCGGTAGTCAAGATCGCAAGATGGAGGACACGTGTCGACATCGGAACGATTGCTTGAGGTAAAGCAAGAAGAGTACAAGGGTTTCATGGTTTGACCGCGAAACCATGGGAGGCCAAGAAACGGAGAAGATCAACAAGGGCGTGCAATTTGAGTTGGAGGCCCAACTCATATCGAGTTCGAGTCCATCTCGGCCTCCAGGAGCAGCAAGCACTAAAATCGTCGCCTAGGTCGCATACAGACTCTGTTTTCGACGTTCTGCATATAGAAAGATAATTTCATAATCTTTTAAATGGCACTGGTTTCATGTAAAAATTCCTTCTGGATCAACAGAAATCGTCAAAACAAGTGGACGTTCAGGATCTGCCAGGAATCTTGTGAGACAAGCTTGGTGGGAAACTTGCAAGATAAGCTATCCAAGAAGCTTGTATGGCAAGAAAACTTGTAAGCTAAGCCTCCTAGCCTATAAATAGAGGGGAATGGCTGTTGGTTGGGGTATCCCTTGAAGCTATCAACCTTGTGAGAATCTTTTGATAGGGTTATGAGAGGATAGGTATAGTCTTGTAATAGATTAGAGCTTTATGTGAGAAAAGCTTGTGATAGGACTGATCTTTGTAAGTAATGAAGAAGATTTTCTTGCATTTGTGAGTGCTCTCCTCCTTCTAACATCTCTCTTTTGAATCCGTTGTTTGATTCTTGTCTTGAACGCTAGGTTATCTTTTGGTTATTGATTTTCGTTTTTGGTTTGAGCTAAAATTTTCTGTACCTTTGCAAGTCATCCTTCTTGTTGCTAGAGGCTTAAAAACTCATATACACATACATATATGTGGTTCAAGTTTCCATGCTTCCAGATCATCAACTTGAAGTATACTTTATCGGAGATAATTTTCTTTTGTGTTTCTTTTCTAGTGCTTGTTCTCATGACTATGACTAGTGTTTTTGTGCTCAATAGAACCTAAGGTTCATCTCACATACACTAGAGTCACATTTTCTTATTAGCCTCTTTTAAGTTCTCTCTGTATTTCCGCTAACTTTCTTTGGAGGAGCGTTGGGTGAAAGGAATAGACCATCTTTTCAAAAGAAATTATTCAGGCTCCATTTCACCCCCCTCCCTCTAGTCGCCTATTTCGGTCCTATAGATCTGAGTGGTTGCATGTTAGTCCGATTGATTGTTTGACAGTCTTGAATTTTAGTGTAATGATAATTGATGTATTGGTGGCACTCTTCCCTATGTTTGCTTGGTGAACCATTGTTTTAACTATGTTATATTATTTTTAAGGTGTTAATGACTAACCTAGCCCTTGGTCTTGTTTGTTAAATAAATGTACCTTAATGTTGTGGCTCTTTGCATTGGGTTGAGATGCTTGTTTATGTGTTAAAGATTCTTTTACTAGCTTCTTAATTCAATTGCACTATATGTCTTTTCTAGTTCCATATTGTACTTGCTGAGTATTCTTTACTCACTCTTGTGTTTTATTTGGTCTTTAGGTACTCAGTGACAAGTGCATCTTGGGTCAGGGTGTAGCACCTTTATCACACGTCACTTTGCATGACATATACATCTTAACTTAGTTTTAATGAGTAATATAGCTTAATTTGTGCTTCTAGACTCTTGAGTAATTATTCTTGTTATGGTTTGCCTTTAGGACAGTTTATGGTGCTTGGTTATAGTTTTGAAGTTGTTTATAAACTGCCTGTCGTGGATGTCCATCTTATAGGGGAAATTCTGCCGAAATTTTGAATAAGCTTTGGACTTAGATAATTTTTAGTGTTTGGTGTGGTATCTCGGGTATGTGGATACCTGGGATGTTACACTTTCACATGTGATTTTCTTCAAAATTCCTATGTTTTAATTCTTATAAACCATCCAAAGACATCATCTCTAGTATTTTTGTGTTTTGAAATAATGTAGTATTCTATAATATAGGATAATATATTCCTATGTTTTTTTTATTCCTGCGTTTTCAAAATCCTACATTCAAAAGAAGCCGTGAATAGCCTGTTTCAAACCACTAGAAAAAGAAGAGGATGGAGTAGCTGATGGGTGGGATCATCCACTATATATGCACATTTGTTTGCCACCTACGATGGCATGTATGATGTGGCATGAAAACCTGGTTTAGGAGTGCAAAACTACGTGTATAATATCAAATTTATTTCAAAATTATAAGTTTATGTCAAATTTATTGTAAAATTATGATTTTATTACGTGATTTCAAGTGTGTTTTTTAGTTCTTCAACACTATACTTTAAGTGGCTAGAAGTGTATCACCACTTTTAATTCACATGCATACCTCTAATATAGTGGGTCTTTAAAATTTTCTATAAATTTATTATCTTATATAATAAGTTTTAGGCCCATAAATCTCATAAATTCCAACAATAAGCCCTTCAACTATTGGCGTAGGGATTTCAAAGGAAGGGAGGCCACAAGTTTTAGTCAAACTGATATTTATAGGCATAGGGATGATAGTCTTCTATGAACCTAGACGTAGGGACATCCTACGTTACAAAGCTTTTGCCTATGGTATCTTTTAGGACTCACATATTAAGGAGATAGGTAAAAGTATTATAATTTTTTTGAGGCAAGCGTGAGTAATGAGCAATAAAATATAAAGGTAGTATGGGTAATTTAGAGATAAATGTGACATTTTGCTCGTATTAGGTTACTACATTTGGAGGAAAATAAATTTTTAAAGGTATTATATTTTGGAACAGAGGGAATACATTCTAAACTAATCCCTCGCGCAATGTTATCTAAACATCTCAACTCACATCAATGTTGATAACTAATAAATAAAATATTTGTTGATTCTTTTTATCATAATCTTTAAACAAATATTTAGGTACCTAAACCGTCTCAAATGAAAAACTTCCAACTACAAAATAATTATAGATAAGTTGAGATCTATTTTTTATATAAGTTATCCTCGTCCAATTTCATATGTAATAATTACGACTTTTATAAACATGAATATTTTCATTTTTACAGTGCTTCCTTACGTGAAAGGCACGTGTAAATATGACAATTTCCATGTGGTTTTCTTATGGAACTGGCTCAGGCTGTGAAAAGCAGTGTTACAAAAATCGGTGATCGGTAGTTGCTCGATTGATCAAGGAGTATGGATTAATCAATTAATTAAGGATTAACCGAATGAATTGGTTGATAATTTACTTAAATAAACATATATAAGATGCTAAGAAATATAAAAATCTTATTAATAGTCGAATAAAAGAAAATCATGGATGGTTAAAAGGCGGGTTGGATGGTGGTCGGCCCGTGAGTTGATGGGCCTTTGAGCTCACACAGATAAAAGAGATGTGTGCTACATTAGAGGAGACCACCTCCATTCCTCTTCTAGGAAAATATCCAAACCCTAGATCACTTTCACAGCGATGGCCATAGCTGAAGCTACATCCCCTCACGCAAGAGGTACAGTCAGAGCCCTCCTCTGTACAAGAGGGGAGGTGGTGACATGGGACCAGAGTGGGGACGTGTAACACCCGTATTTTTGCACAATTAATAAACAAATAAATAAAATGGAATTAAAATAAATTGGGTTTGAATAAGAAAGTGATTGAAAATGAACAAGAATTAAAAATCTTAAGAAAACAATTCAATTTTTTGTTTGGAAAATTTATAAATTTTCCAAGTCATGAAAATGCTATAGGAATTTTCTTTGAATCTTTAGGATTTTTATAACTAGAATAGTGAATTAAACATCATTTTAGTAATTAATTAAATCAGAAAAGAATTTAATCCCTTATTGGGCTGGCCCCCTCCCTTTTCTCTCTCCAGGTCTGGCCCGGCTCTTTTGGCCTCACCCTCTCTCTGACCGTCGAGCCCCACTTGTCGGCGCACTCTCGCGCGCCCCCTCTCTCTCCCTCTCTCTACCGGTGGTCCCCGCCTGCCAACCTGTGCCGCCCGCACTATCGTCGCCCTCACTGACCCGTGGCCCCCACCTATCGGTGCGCCTGTCCCGTAGCCGCCCATGCCTTCACTCGCTGACCCATGGGTCCTGCTCATTAGTCAGTGCCCAGCCCCGCTCTACGTCCGTCCCGCATTCGCCTACTAGCTGGCCCCGCTCGCTAGTGACTGCCCCCTCTCTCTTGCTGCTCGCGGACCCCAGCTGTCAGGGTCGTCTTCCCTAATAGGATCCCGCGTGCATTGTTCCCTGATGAACCCTAATCGCACAATCCGTCGCCGCCATGTGCAATCTGCCTTTCCAAGCTCACGACCGTGCTTGCCTTCCTTGCGGATCCCTTTCCCCTATATTTCCCGGAGCAATCGTGGCATGTGATCGCCGGAATCGCGAGATTTTGGAAACTGGCCATATTTTTTGAAACCGTGAATCCGAGTCCTTTCCATCCCTGACCTCTCTTTCCATCATCGGTGCGCAGCTCTATATAACTCCCCCTCCGCTACCGAACCCCTCCACCAACCCCAGCCCTCGCCTCGCGAATTAGAGCTCTCCCTGAGCACTTTTGCTCCACCACTGCCCACAGAGCTCCAGCCGTCGATCCCCATCACCGGCTGCCGTATTCTGCCACACCATTGTGATCGCCGTCCTCGCCTGGTCCCCGGCCACTGCTCCGTTCAAGCCTCCGGTCGCCAGATCGCCATCGTCGTCGACCACCCAAACCATCCCTGGAGCCCCACTCTTCGCCGGCCGCCTCCGATTGTCCTCGGCCGCCGTCTTTGGTTCGTTAATGCTCGCCTTCGCCTCCCATTTCTGTTTTTGCCTTTAGCTTAGCCCGTAGTTGTTCGCCGGTGCGCATAGCTGCGCGGTGGCGCTCGACCATCATCGGAGAAGACGGCAATGGGGAGTCTAGCGCCCTGTTTTTGCCGGATTTGATCTTCACCATCGGATGCACTGTGAACGGACACGATTAAATCCCAGATCAATGGCTAGGTCACACGTTGACTCGCACTGATCGGCATCGTCGTATCCTGACCGTCCGATTTCACTTAAGCAGCCCTCTCTGATCTCCACCGTAGATCCGTACCGCTTCGCTGCGATTTAATCCTGGCCGCCCATTGTTCATTAAATCCCAGCCACCAGATCACAATCCTTCGGCAGCGTACCACTTTGTCCTGCCACATGCGCATGAGTCCACGGTGTACTCAGTTCACTGTGAGCCTGAGGGCTTTTCTGAATTGAAAATAATTCCAGAATTTACATTTCAGCCCCTAGAACTTCAAACCTCCATAACTTTTGCAGCCGACCTCCGTTTTTGCCCATTCAAATTGCAGATTGACCATGGAATTGCCCTCTACAACATGAACTAATTTAATTGTACTGCTTGTACTGTTTTTATTCTGTTTATTTATTGTTTTTCCTTGTTTTGTGTGCCTTCTAGCATTTGAGCCTGTCAAAGAGCCGGATCCATATCTCGAAGTGCCTCCTTCGCCATTCGCAGATCAAGGCAAGTCACGCCCCCACCTCGATCATATTGAACCCATCGTTTTAAAATGTTATTTTAGCTTCTAGTCACATAAATGCATGTTTTAATATGCTAAAAGATGATTAATTAATTATTTACCCATGTCCTTGTACATTTAAAACTATTGTTTTGTCGTGAGCTAATTACCTTGTTCAACCTAGTATAATTTAGCTTAATAGTTAGTGCTCTACGTATTAGCACCCTTAATGCTTAGCCATGCTTAGTAGTTAATGCTTAGGCTTTTGTTCTAATTGGGATATAATCATGATAATCTTCCCCCTGGTATTCAAAAGGTGGCTCTTTGGCTGTCTGTTCAAAGGCATCGCACGGTTTTGAAATGGTTAAAATGTTGACATGGGTGGGTTTCGGGTGCAAGCTAGGGCATTAGTTGGTCGTACCCGAGGCAGTATAAGGACTAGTCTACAGGATCTGTCACAAAAGCCGTCTCATACAAACCACAAGTCTAGTGGCATATAGTTCGTTTCAACATGATGCACCGAGGCGAGATAGTCGGGACATCACCATTGAGGGGCTTCCTCAGGTGATTTGCACTACTGGGCACAAATAGGGGCTGTGTTTCCTTGACGAGGTCTTATCTATGTCTTTTTGGATCGGACTCCATTGGATCGATAGCAAAATCTAGTGTGGTTGTCCTCGTGTTGGGCATGCTGTATTAAGGGCTTTGGCATGGGCTCGGTCAGGGTATCGTGGTGGTACTTTAGTGCACATCGGGTATGTGCCTTGTGGGTAAATTTATTCACCTCTGATCAGAGTATAACCTATTCGAATAACTGTGTCCTCGGTTATGGGCATGTCTCATGATGTTCTCCGCAGTTAGCATTGTTTTTCAAGTTCTGTAATCAATTGATCTATGGGTTTGGCCCTATCCTAGAACAAGCTATTGTATTGATGGTTCACTGATGCGTCGGTGTAGATCAGTGTGTGTCATGTGTTAGTTTGGGCTAGGGTAGGAGGGCGAACTTGCCATCTATCTTCATTGTTCAACTCTTTGATGAAAAGATGAAAAAAAAAATCAAAAAAAAGCTTTGTCCTTCCATCTCTTGGATAGATAGAGAGGGAGGGAAGAGGCCTTTGGTGTCCCTTCCAGCCAAGAATTGGGGCTTCAGTGCTGGTGCACTACTCAAGGTAGTGAATGAAATGTTACTTATTAATTAATGATGTTTATTCGCTCTTAAATTACATTCCTGTTTTAAACTTAAAACTGGCTCTATGCAAATGAATCATTTACCATTCCTTTGTTATTAACCTGTATTATTTGTATTTATGTGTCTTGTTGAGTACTTTTGTACTCAGTCTTGTGGAATCCTATCAGAAGCTAAGTTCTATGAAGATGAAGGTCCGGAGTAAGCTGTTCCCAGTCAAGGAGCATGCGTTGGGCCTAGGGTATTCATCGTCATTTTATTTTATCTCTATTTGATGCAATAAATGTAGCCTTGAGCTGCAAGTTGAATATCGTAAGACGATGGTCGCATTATGAACATTTTGTAAGTTGCAATAAAACTTGAAATCAGTAGATTTCGAGCGTTACAAAATGGTATCAGAGCTGACTTGACTGTAGAAAAGCCAATCGAACTGCCTTAAGAACTTGTGTACAAAAATTAAAAAATAGTATTTGTAAAAACTAACTTCTATTACTTTGTACCTTTCACTATGTCTTACTCACTTTGCTTACTTATGTTTTTTTTTAAATTGTAGATGTCGATCATCGTGCACAGTTATGGTCATGAGTTCAATGGCTTCGTTCAAGAGCTTCACAATCTGGCATTATTTCTCAGATTCACCGAATCACTAGAGTTTCAAGGAGAGTTCCCTGAAGAGGGCGACAACACTTGTGAAGTGTTGTTGAGTCTCTTTAGCCAGGATGAGAGTCTCCCCTTCTTCAGCATTACCGCAAAGGGAGACGGGTTCGAGACTGCCTGCCAAGAAGCCGCCTTACAGCTAGTGGGAGAACTCTGCAGCCACTTCGATGCACGTCTTTGCCACTCCGCTTTCCGTCACCTACCATCCTGAGAGCACGGCGCCACCCAAGGTGTCTATGTTGGTTCTACTGATGAGAGTGACCCTTTCTACACCCGTGTGATACGTCTCCTAGAGGTGATGGACCGCATTCACACTCGCGTTGTCCGTGATGTGACCAAGAGGTAATTGTAGATCGAACGTCTTCAGGCCCAAGTGGAGCGGCTTCTTGCAGAGAACACTTCACTGAAAAAATTAATCACTAGTAAAAAGATTTAGAATCTTCAAACAAATATTTAGGCCTCTAAACTATTCGTAATTTTAAAAAATCAATTATAAAGTTGTATATCTCGTTGAGATAAACAATATATGTATAAAGTTTATCCATATCTGACTTTATATGCAATAGTTATCATTTTTATAAATGAGGAAAAAGTCTAGAAGACCCCCAACCCCAAGCATTAGGCTATAAACAAATATTGCTCCCAACTAAAAAATTAGGCTTTTAACCCCCAAACTAGTTTATACCGAATAAATAACCCCCGGGGTGGTTTACTGCGGCTGTTTTGCTGACGTAGCAGTCCACGCTGGCGGTTTTGCTGATGTGCAGTCCACGTGAACACATGACTACTGATTTAGCCTGGTTTAAGTGACTGACAAGTGGGACCCCTCCTTCTTTCTTTTACTTCATCTCTCCTCCTCCTTCTTCCTTTTTCTTTCTCTCTCTACTCCTCTAGCCACCGCCTACGCCCCCACCTATGTCTAGCCACCGCCCGCCTTCGCTGCGCCCAGGCCGCTTGTGCTGTGGCCATTTTGCTCGAGCGGCCCGCATCGTGGCCACCATGCCCGAGCCGCCCGCGCTGTGGCAGTCACGTCGGGCCGCCCACGCCTTAGCCATCACTTCGTTGTGGCTGCCATGCCCATGCCACCCACGCCTACGCCCTCACTCCACCATGGCCGATGTGCCTGGCTGCCTACACCGTGGCCGCCCGTGCCTGCGCCCCCACTCCACCCGAGCGCCCAACCCTATGCGCCTAGAAAGAAGAAAGATGAAGAATGAGGAGGAGAGAGAAAGAGAAAGAGGAGAGAGATGGGGTGCACCCACATCATTTTCTGGGTCCCACTTGTCAGCCACTAAAACCAGGCTAAATCAATAGCAAACCACCAACATGGACTGTCACATCAGCAAAACCGTGCCAGGATATTATTTGTCTAGTATAGATTAGTTCGGATATTAAAAGCCTATTTTTTAGTTGAGAGCAATATTCGTTGGGGTCCTCTAGACTTTTTCCTTACAAATGGTATAAGCCAAATTTTCAAAGGAAATTTTGTTTTCCTAAACAACCTCAAATGAAAACAATTTCAACTATCGATATCTATAATTTTGTCATAAGATTGTCCCCATCTCATTTTATATGAAATAGTTATGATGTTTAAAGGCATTATTTTTGTTTTTACATTCAGTTTCTATAAACCGCACATGGAAATATGACCATTTGGACAGCTTGTAATTAAAAATAGTAATTTCGAATCTTCAAACAAATATTTGCTGAGACACATCGAAAAGATGAGCAGCAAAAAACATTAGAACTCGGCAAAGCTTGGAGACAAGAATGAGATACCCAGATCAGTTTCCAAGTGAAAAAATAATTCAGCCTAGAAAAGGGCAATAATATTATATAGAGCTATGTTACGGTACCCCCATTATCTCTTAAGAAGTAATACTTAAGATTAATCTGGACAATTAATTTTAGTTAGGATTAAAAATAAACTAAAATTAAAAATACTTAGTAACCGGCAGATAATTAGAAAGTTAGCATAGAAAACTAGAAATTATATACAAAAAATTAGAAAGTTAGCGCAGAAAATTAAAAAGTCTACGAAAAAAATCAAGGATGATCTATTAGGAGGTAATAGGTCACCGTCTTTAATTCTAGCCATTAGATCAAAACAAATAAACGGTCTACAATATTTTTGGTGTACCGTAAAATTTACTTTATATAAATCGAGCATCTACTACCTGGCTAGCTGTCTGCCTCTTTTAAGCTAATTAAGAGAGAGATCAATGAGGCTATTAACGAGGCGATCGACATGCGTACACGAACAAGATGATGACGA
This sequence comes from Zizania latifolia, assembly GCA_000418225.1. Classification (NCBI taxonomy): domain Eukaryota; kingdom Viridiplantae; phylum Streptophyta; class Magnoliopsida; order Poales; family Poaceae; genus Zizania; species Zizania latifolia. The sequence goes on from KE370997.1 coordinate 535,543, forward strand.
TGATCACTTTGTTTTCTTTTCTAGCCATCTTTTGCAAGCTTTTTTTCCCTACTTTTTCTTCCTTTCTTTGATCCCTCATTAGCTTTCGTAATGTGTTACAGAACCTAAGGACAAAAGCTGAGCAATTGAGCCGTGCATTAGGGAGAGAAAAAAGGCTTAAAGCAGGGATTTAGACCGAAAGGTTAGCTTTTGTGTATAAATTTGTTTATTTGGAGTATTTGCACATGCTAACTATACTCTAGTCTATTCCTGCAAGCCTGTTTGGTAATTTTCATAATATGAACTAAGGAGTGGTTGTCAAGTTATTTCAAATTTAAGGGAATTTTCATAATATGAACTAAGGACGAAGGAAATTGCAATTTTAGTTGAGTTAGAGTGGGTTTAAGTAGGCACAAATTGATCTGTGTCACCACAGAATTATCAATTAATGACCATGGTTTTAGCATGATATTAAGATTACTAGATAGTTTAGACTATTATCATCGATATTAATTTACAGAATGGTACTTAAGTCAACTGATAATGCATTGTTGTCCGACAACAATGTATAACATGAACTTGGAACGGTAGCATTTCCTCTTTTTAGTGAACAATACATATTATTATGCATACTAATTTCCACTCCATCGGAATGAATTGCATCAAACAAATAGAAACAGACTTCAAATATGAAGCTGAAAATTCACCTCAACCTCTGGCTATAAGGCTAATTAAAGCTAGCGTCAAAACTCTAACAGTGCATGCAATGCATCGCCTTTCCTGCCTACAGGCCAAGACGGTATAAATCCAGCTACAAACTCTGAGGTACATCAGGGTTTAAAAAACTGTCCGGTTGCCTATCACGCCGATTAACTGTGGTAAAAATGGTCAAACTTTAAATTTTGAATTCCAAAATTTTCGTGCAAGCAAACCAAGCGGTTTAACGAGTAATTTAATTCAATTACCGCTCGGTTTGAAATGGTAACCGAGCTACCAACACTGTAACACATGATTGCGTCTGGTGCGATATCAGTAATTATTAGTTACCAACATCGATTTGTGTCCAGTTTATCATCAATAAGTTGTTGGTTAGTTGTGGTAACCAACCGGTTTACATCAAAAATCAATCTGTTTTTAAAAATACAGAAATATAGAGATTTTAAAAAATATGCAAAATTCTAGAAAAATATAGGAATGTAATGAAAATTTGTGATACGATAAAAATTGGCATAACATTTGTTATTTTTGGATGAATTAATTAGTAAAACATCACAAATTTAGAAATGCTATTTTTGTGAAAAAAAATAAAAAATAAAAAATGGGATGACTAGGTCTGATCGAGCCGGTTACCTAACGTGAACCCTGAGGTAGATAACTAGATACACTCTACACAGAATGACCTAAGCAGCAGTGTGTGTATGCATACATATCTCTGGATTTGTAACGAACTATCCCAGAAAGCACTGCAGTTAGCAAGCAACAAGAACAGAATGCCTCAGTGTGTGGAACAGCCATCTGGGCCCATGGGACATACAAGGAGAAAGGGAACGGTTAAAGGAAGGCAAGCTTTGGCATAATTGGGTTGTTTAAATCGAGAGATGAGGGACACAACCGAGGCTTTGTCCCACAGTTCTTGCCCTAATCATGATGATCCATTAACTGTTTACAGCACAAACGAACAGTTCAAATAGGTAAGTCAAATGTAAAAAAAACAGCACGGAAAACGTTGTTAAGCTTATTCTTCTGCGTGCTATGTAACAACTATAGTTGCAACTGAGTAGATTTGTGAAAGCTAAACCCCACCCACCCTCCATCTGCCAGAAAAGAAGAACCCGAGAGAGGAGCTTTTGCCCCGTGCAAATCCGATGTACGTCTTTCCGCAACCTCACCCTGCTCCTGATCATGGCCGCCTTGACTGACTGACCCCATGGGGAGTAGCTCTCCTCTCTTCTTTCCCTGTTCCATGGCAGCCTTCTTTAGCCTGCACTGCATCCTCTCTCACACTGGATCAGATCAGATTTTCAGATCTGTGTTTGTGATGGCATTATGCATGGGCACAAATCAAGGTTGCAATGATTCCAGGAAACATGGGATGGGTTGAAGCAGCTGGGTGTGTGAGAGAATTCAGCAGATTAGTTGCAAGGCATCAGTGCAGGAATTGGCAAGTTCAGTTCAGAGATCAGAATGAATGGGCAGCCAGCTTGCTTCTACTATGCCACCACCACCACATCACTTGTGACATTTTGCAGGGTTGAAGAAAAATAGAGTAACTTCAGAGCAAACAGACAGGCTTCATGGAATTTTTCAAAAAATATGAGTATGTGATTCAGATTGAAAGATTGTTGTAAGATCGTCAAATATATTTATTTAAATTGTCACTAACACAAGAGGAAGTAGTTGTTGGGTTTAGTCCCACATCGAGTATCGATAATAGGGGAGCATAACTTAAATAGAGTAGCAGTCCTCACATATGAGACTAGTCTTTTAGGTTGAGTAGACCTAAAATTTAAGTTATGGCTTCGGTTGGGCCTATGGGTGGTTAGGCCTGACTCGACCTGGGTGAGCCGACGTGTAGTCTAGCTGGTCGGGCTCTGACAAATGGTATCAGAGTCAGGTTGAAGACCCACGGAGAATCTCCGAGTACCCTCACAGGTGATCAGGCCGAGACAGTGTGCAGGCTCGATGTGTGAAGGGGGAGGTTGTTAGGTTTAGTACCACATCGAGTATCGATAGTGGGGGAGCATAACTTAAATAGAGGGTCAGCCCTCACCCATGAGGCTAGACTTTTGGGTTGAGTAGACCCGGACTTTAAGTTGTGGCTCCGGTTGGGCCTACGGGTGGTTAGGCCCGACTCGACCTGGGTGAGCCGACCTGTAGTGTATGATGGAAATATAGCCAAGAGAATTCTGGGGGAACCGGAAGTTTCGGGTTCTAGAGCATCCGGAAGTTCTGGTTAGATCGGAAGTTCTGGGCCAGCCCCAGTTTTGGTTTCTAGAGGAGTCGGAATTTTCGGTTGGACCGGAAGTTTCGGGCCTGCCTGAAAGGTGAATTCTAGACGAACCAGAAGTTTCGGGTCAAAATAAATTCGATACAGAATGTTATTTTCGGAAGTTCCGGTTGGACCGGAAGTTTCGGGTCCAAAAGTTCCAGTTGGACCGAAAGTTCTGGACTGAAATAAATTCGTACAGAATGTTATTTTTGAAAGTTTCTAGCCTAGACCAGAACTTCTGGGCCAGGCGAACAGATTGGATCTGTTGGGCTTTAATACTGATTAAAGGCCCATGAGAGGGCACTATATAAGGAGAGGAGGGGCTAGGACGAAAAGGCTACTGGCTGTTCGCTTGGTTAGGAGCTACTGTTGCTTGTTGCTTCGACCTAACCCTAACCGCTATCTCTCCTGGCTACACCGGTTGTGGCTATCTCTCCCCTGATCTCTCACGCGGTACTAGCATACCGGCTTGAGATGATCCTGTCCCTGTACGTGTGGATACCGTAGAAGCGCTACTGCTACTACGGTGCTGATCTTCCCGTGGAGATCGCCGGACTGCATCGTCTTCATCGCCAATGAACAGACAGAGCTGAGCAGAGCCAATCGAGAACGCGCTTCATCAACTCTACTTCCGCTGCCCTAGTACGTTTCGTGGCTGGAGGTAATGATCTATGATCCCATTACACACATGGTTCTTAGGCGAACGGGGTAAAATTTTTGAAATTAACTCTAGCGTAGCCTCCCCATAACCTAACAGTGGTATCAGAGCCTACGTGCATAGTGTTCGATCTGGATCGATCACATATAGGTGATATGTGGTAGAAATATATTAGATCTATTGGTTTTGCGTTGGATTTTCGGAAGTTCCGGGTGTGACCCAGAAGTTCCGGGCCGAAATAAACTTCGTACAGAAGGTTATTTTTGGAAGTACCGGGTATGACCCAGAAGTTCCGGGCCAAAATTAATTCGACACAGAAGGTTAATTTTGGAAGTTTCAAGTTTGACTCGGAAGTTTCGGGCCCTTCGATCGGAAGTTCTAGGTCTTGTTCAGTCACGTGTAGATTCTACGTCTAACTTGTTTTTGCAGAGAATGTTGTGACTACTATGGCCTTGAGATGTATATGACACAAGCATGTAATTTTCATGGCCTGCGTGTCATGGTTAATTGCAGCCCAAGGCTGTTCAAATGTTGTACGACCTACGTGTCGACATGTGATGCTTCTGCTCATATAATTAGTATAGTGCTATTAGCTATAATAGACTGATACAAGATCATGGAGGCTTGAAGCGTGATGACCTAAAGGACAGGAACCATAGAGATGGAGATCACCATGTAAAAAAGGGCAATACTATGTCATAGTTAATATGATTACCTGTGATATTTACTTATATTCCTGTCATACTATTCTTTCATGTTTCTGTGTATGATAGGCATTGTTACTATGTTAGAATAGTTTCCCTCAGAAAATTAAGAACTTTGATGCCCTTTCCAATAGCTGCACTTACAAAGGTTTTGATCATTGTATGGTGGGTCTACCAAAGCAGGGTGCCATCTTTTATCTTAATCAGTTAGGATGGATGTCGGACAATCACATGCATAGTATTGGTTTGCTTAACAAAGCTATCAAAATGGTTTTGGGCTTTGGGGCATGGAGTTGGACGTCGAGACATTAGATGCCACCCTAACGAACAAGAGTCACATAGGATGTGATTAACAAGTTGTTGCTTTCCTATATCACTAATCTTCTAGCAGTGATGCCAAAGCTCACTAGAAGTTAGTTGAATATAGATCTTGTCCCACTGTGTCGTTAGAGGGAAAGCAATCATTTTACATATAGTGAAGTATCTTTTATTTGATAGAAGATTCACATAGCATAATGCTAAACTTGTATTTTTATTATAGATCATGGCACCTACTGCTAAGAACACTTTCACTTTTAAACTGCGATCAATTCTCGAAAAGGAAAAGCTTTCTAGAACAAACTTTATTGACTGGTATAGAAACTTGAGAATTATTCTCAAGCAAGAGAAAAAGGAATATGTTCTAGAGGACCCCCTTCCTGATGAACCAAAAGATAATGTATCTGTCGTGGATAGGCGGGCTTATGAGAACCACGCCAACGATTCGATTGATATCAGCTATCTCATGCTTGCCTGTATGTCCTCTGAGCTTCAGAAGCAATACGAGGAAAAAAATGCCTACGATATGATCCTAAGACTCAAAAGCATGTTTGAGAACCAAGCACGGACTGAGAGGTACAACATCTCAAAGTCTTTATTTGCGTGTAGGTTAGCAGAAGGCAGCCTAGTCAGCCCTCATGTGATCAAGATGATTGGTTACATTGAGAGCCTGAAAAAACTTGGTTTTTCCCTTGACCAAGATTTGGCTACGGATGTGATTCTCCAGTCGCTCTCGGTGAGCTTCGAGCCATTTATTTTGAATTTTCTTATGAAAAGCATGGAAAAAACATGGCTAAATTGCATGGGATGCTAAAGACTGCTGAGGATAGCATTAAAAAGAATTCTAGCTATGTGATGATGGTTCAGAAGGATAGTAAAAAGAGAAAACGCAAGAGAAAGGCTAAAGCTTCAGATGTGATCTCGAACTCCAAGTCGAAACCAGCTAAAAAGTCTAAGACGGTCCCTATTACTTCTGACACTTGCCACCACTGCCATAAGACTGGTCATTGGCGGAGGAATTACAAGTTGTACTTGGAAGAACTCAAGAAAAAGAAGGAAAGTGTGACTTCTACTTTAGGTATAAATGTTATTGAAATTAATCTTGCTACTCGTCCAAGTGATTCATGGGTATTTGATACCGGATCAATGATTCATATTTGCAAATCATTGCAGGGACTGAAAAGGACTAGGAAGTGTGCAAGAGGCGAATTGGATGTCCGCATCGGCAATGGTGCAAAAGTTGCTGCGTTGGTCGTCGGCGTTTATTCTTTGTCGCTACCCTCAAGGTTAGTTTTGGAATTGAATAATTGTTATTTCATTCCTGCCTTAGGCAGAAATATTATCTCTCCGTCATGTTTAGGGAAGACGGTTTTGAATTCATAATAAAGAACAAGTGTTGTTCGATATTTTCGAATGGTATGCTCTATGGTGTTTGTCCATTGTTGAATGGCTTATATATTCTGAATCTTGAGGATACACATATTTATAACGTTAATACCAAGAAGCCTTGGCTTAATGATTTGAATACTATCTATGTTTGGCATTTTTGTTTAGGTCACATAAATGAAAAGCGCATGCAGAAGCTCCATAGAGATGGGCTTTTAGAGTCATTTGATTTCGAATCGTTTGACACATGTGAGTTTTGTTTACTTGGCAAAATAACTAAGACGCCTTTCACTGGTCAAAGTGAGAGGGCAAATGAATTGTTGGCCATTGTACATACTGATGTATGTGGACCAATGAGTTCTACAGCTAGAGGTGGATTCCAGTACTTCATTACTTTTATCGACGATTTTAGTAGATTTGGTTACATCTACCTAATGAGGCATAAATCAGAATCCTTTGAAAAGTTCAAGGAGCTCCAGAATAAGGTATAAAATCATACAGGCAAGACAATTAAATTTCTGCGATCTGATCGTGGAGGTGAATATTTGAGCTATGAGTTTATTGATCATCTAAAGCAGTGTGAAATTGTTCCACAGCTGACTCCACCAGGCACGCCTCAATGGAATGGGGTGTTCGAGCGGAGGAACCAAACTTTGTTAGACATGGTCCAGTCAATAATGAGTCAATCTGATCTTCCATTGTCCTTTTGAAGATTTGCTCTAGAAACTGCTGCTTTCACATTAAACAAGGTTCTATCTAAATTTGTAGAGAGGATACCATATGAGATATGGACTAAAAAAACGTCACGGGTTGTCTTTTCTAAGATGTGGGGTTGTGAGGCTATATAAAACGTTTGACGTCTGATAAGCTCACTCCTAAATCTGATAAATGCTTCTTTGTGCGGTATCCTAGGGAAACCAAAGGATATTACTTCTACAACCGGGAAGAGGGTAAAGTGTTTGTCGCCCGGAATGGTGTTTTTCTTGAGAAATGGTTTCTCTCGAAAGGGGTTAGTAGAAGCACGGTGTGACTCGAAGAGGTTCGAGAACCACTAGAAAGTGTTTCAGCTCCTACTAAACCGGACCTCGACATGCAAGATGTTGCAGAGCCTGTCGTCGAGACACTAGCCCCACGTCGGTCGGAGAGGTTAAGTCGTGCGCCCGAGAGGTTTGCGTTTTTAACCACTCGGCAGCGCGACATATTATTGTTGGACAATGATAAACCTAAGACCTATTCGGAAGCATTGATGGGACCAGACTCTGATAAATGGCTTGGAGCCATAAGATCCGAGTTAGAATCTATGCGAGAGAATCAAATTTGGAACTTGGTCGATCCACCTGATAGTGTAAAAACTATTGAGTGTAAATGGATTTTTAAGAAAAAGATAGGCGTTGATGGAAATGTTTACATCTATAAGGCACGATTGGTGACGAAATGTTTCAGGCAGATTTAATGTGTTGATTTTGATAAAACGTTTTCGCCCGTCGCAATGCTAAAGTCTATCCGGATCATCCTAGAATTTGCCGTATATTATGACTATGAGATATGGCAAATGGATGTCAAAACGGCTTTCCTTAATGGAAACCTAAGTGAGGATGTGTACATGACACAGCCTGAAGGTCTTGACGATCCAAAGAATGCTGAAAAAGTTTGCAAGCTGCAAAGGTCTATTTATGGGCTGAAGCAGGCTTCTCGGAGTTGGAATCTTTATTTTGATGAAGTGATCAAAGGGTTTGGTTTCATCAAGAATGAAGAGCCTTGTATTTACAAAAAGGCTAGTGGGAGCACACTTGTATTTCTAGTCTTATATGTAGATGACATATTGTTGATCAGAAATAATATTTCAATACTTGATGCTATTAAATCTTCGTTGTGAAAAAGTTTCTCAATGAAAGATCTTGGAGAGGCAGCATAAATTTTGGGCATAAAGATCTATAGAGATAGATCAAGAAGGCTAATTGGATTAAGCCAAAGCATGTACATCGATAAGGTATTGAAACGGTTCAATATGCAGAATTCTAAGAAAGGTTTTTTTGCCAATGTCACATGGTATTACTCTCAGCAAGAGTCAGTGTCCTTCGACACCTGATGAGCTAGAGAAAATGAGTGCGATCCTGTATGCCTCTGCTATCGGGTCCATTATGTATGTCATGCTTTGTACACATTCAGATGTTTCTTATGCTCTAAGTGTTACGAGCAGATACCAATCAAACTCGGGTGAAAGTCACTGAGCGACAGTAAAGAGTATCCTTAAGTACTTGAGAATAACTGAGAATATGTTCCTAGTCTATGGAAGTGAGAAGAAGCTCGTTGTAAATGGTTACACCGACACTAGCTTTCAAACCGATAAGGAAGATTCGCGATCGCAGTCTAGATTTGTGTTTTGCCTCAATAGAGGCGTAGTGAGTTAGAAGAGTTCTAAGCAAGAAACGGTTGCAGATTCAATAACGGAGGCCGAGTACATTGTAGCTTCTGAAGCTGCGAAGGAGGTTGTTTGGATCAGAAAGTTTGTTTCTAAGTTGGGTGTTGTCCCTAGTGCGTCCAGTCCAGTGGACCTCTATTGTGATAATAGTGGTGCCATTGCGCAAGCCAAGGAGCCTTGGTCACACCAGAAATCTAAGCATATACTGTGGCGCTGTCACCTCATCCGATAGATCATAGATAGAGGTGATGTAAAGATATGCAAGGTGCACACGGATTTAAACATTACCGATCCGTTGACGAAACCTCTCTCGCAGCCCAAGCATGAGGTGCATTTGAGCTCTGTGGGTATTAGATACTTGTGTGATAGAGTCTAGTGTATATGAGAGAAGGAGTCTTGTTTATGCTAATGTACTTTGGATAATTGGTTATCTTGTTCCTTGAATAAATATCTTTTACATTGACCAGCAAGTATGTGACTTGTTTGTAAAACTTTTTGTTTTATAATGATGTTATTCTAAATGATCCCTAATCTCATATCGTCATGTGGGACAGTGATGATTTATAGATTAGCACATCTGTCTGATTGATGATCATGTTTCACGGATCATAGACATGGAGATGTCAAATCAGTGATGTGGACTCATGTTAGTGAACATAGAGTTAGATAGACCCACTTTGAGATACCGCTAGGATTGTTATTCATGATATGCCATCAGTTGTCATCTCAAATGGTGTACCTGCAAAATCCTTTGACCTGAGATCGTCATTGATTCTAGAATGTGTAGTGCACACTTAGGGGCTTCCAAACGCTATTCCGTAACTGGGTAGTTATACAGGTTACTTTCGGGTGTGTTATAAAACATGTCGTGGGATGTGAGCGGTCAAGATAAAATTTACCCCTCCTAAATAACGAGAGAGACGTCTTTGGGTCCCTTAAGATAGTTGGATTGGAAAAGTGCATGGCCATGCCACTATGATTAAAGAGTTAATCATGATTAATCAACTACTTGATCGAGTGAAGTGTCGAGCTATCACAAGGGTGGCACAAATCTCGCCTTGAGCTTGACTGATGTCGTGTGGTAAAGGGATTGATGCATGAGTATATCAAGGTTCAGAAAATATGATTTTAATTTTGTATGATTTCGGGGGGTCAATATGTGCTGCTAGGTACCACTATTGATCAGCGATCTAGAAAAGGTTTCCGGGTAGCGGTCGTTTGTATATGAACCTACCGGGTCACAAGCTTAAGGGGATGGGATTTAAATCTTGCAAGAATTATCTCTTGTGCAAGTGGGAGATTGATGGAAATATGCCCAAGAGAATTCTAAGGAAACCGGAAGTTCTGGCTTGAGGCCGGAAGTTCCGTGCCAACCCTAGTTTCGGTTTCTGGAGGAGCCAGAATTTTCGGTTGGACCGGAAGTTTCGGACCTGCCTGAAAGGTGAATTCTAGACGAACCAAAAGTTTCGAGTGGGACCCAAAAGTTCCGGGTCAAAATAAATTCGATACAGAATGTTATTTTCGGAAGTTCCGGTTGAATCGGACGTTTCGGGTCCGGACTGAAATAAATTCGTACAGAAGGTTATTTTCGGAAGTTCCGAGCCTAGACTAAAATTTTTGGGCCAGGCGAACAGATTAGATCTGTTGGGCTTTAATACTGATTAAACGCCCATGAGATGACACTATATAAGGAGAGGAGGGGCTAGGATGAAAAGGCTGCTGGCTGTTCGCGTGGTTGGGGGCTGCTATTGCTTGTTGCTTCGACCTAACCCTAGCCGCCACCTCTTCTGGCTACACCGGTTGTGGCTATCTCTCCCCTGATCTCTCCCACGATACTAGCATACCGGCTTGAGGTGATCCCTTTCCTATACGTGTGGATACCGTAGAGGCGCTGCTGCTACTGCAGTGCTGATCTTCCCGTGGAGATCATCGGACTGTGTCGTCTTCATCGCCAACGAATGGACGAAGCTGAGCAGAGCCGATCGAGAACGCTCTTCATCAACTCTACTTCCGCTGCCCTAGCGTGTTTCGTAGCTAGAGGTAATAATCTATGATCCTATTACACGTATGGTTCCTAGGCGAACGGGGTAAAATTTTTAAAATTAACGCTAGCGTAGCCTCCCCATAACCCAATAGTATAGCGGGTCAGGCTCTGACAAGTGGTATCAGAGCCAGGTCAAAGACCCACGGAGAATCTCCGAGTGCCCTCACAGGAGATCGGGCCAAACCAGGTGTGTAAGCTCGATATGTGACGGAGAAGATTGTTGGGTTTAGTCTCACATCGAATATCGATTATGGGGAGCACAACTTAAATAGAGGAGCAGCCCTCACCCATGAGACTAGTCTTTTGGATTGAGTAAGCTTGGAATTTAAGTTGTGGCTCCGGTTGGGCCTGTGGGTGGTTAGGCCTGACTCGACCTAGGTGAGCGGTGAGCCGACCCATAGTGTAGCGAGTCAGGCTCTGACAGTAGTTATGCTCCTTCCATCCTAAAATAAGCATATTTTATGTTTTATCGTAAGTTAAACTATTTTAAGTTTAATCTAATTTTAAAAAATTAATAATATTTACAATATAATATGAGCATCGCTAAATCTATTATGATTTTTCAGTCTACTTATTTGACGTGATATATATGATATGAACCTGGTCAAACTATAGTTTAACTTAGAACAAAACTAAAAACACACTTTTTTGGGACCAGTGTAGTAGCAAATAAATAGTTGTTTCCAACAAGTTTGAATAAGTGTATCTAAAATGATAGAGTCTAGCAAAATTCAGAAGGAACTTTGCCTGGACTTCTGAACTTGAGGTTAGCATGCAAGTCTTGCTTCCAATGAAAGCACTCATGGACCCCTTCACACATCAATGATTGGAAATCAAGGGCTGTCTACAGTCTACACCGGTGATCCAGGTATATATGTTACATAAAAGAATTGAAGTAAAAGATGTATGGAGCTAAGGTTTATAATAATTATTTAAGGATTCGAATAAATGAATTTAAACTAAAAGCTGATAAACAGCTTAAAAATAATTTTTTGACAAAATTTATATATTTTTTCGAAAATGTAACATTTAAGAGCAACTGAGCAAATCATGGCCAGGCCATATCTGCTTATAAGCATATGCGACGTGTTGAAACAGACCCCAGGAGAAAATCAAAGGAAAATGATTCAAAAAATACACCTGCATATATGAATAACTCGACCTAGTATGCACGCAGAAGGTTGGCATGAATGTCCATCGAGAAGGTTGAATATAAGATTGAAAATTCATGCTATTCTAGACAGATGAAATGCAAAGCTCGCTCAAAATATACACAAGACAAATGAGAAGCAAAAACCTGTATTTAAGCGCAACTCAGGTTACATTCCAAGTTGTTGATCTGGGTAACCGAGACAGGAATACGTACTGAGTACAGAGAACCTCACTTTCTAGTTTCTACCATCTTAGCGTCCTATTAGTCAATTGCTACAAACAAATTCAATAGCATACAAGTGCAAACCAACTTTGTGTAACAAATCATTAGTTAATAAAAGTAAGCATCGTTAACAGCAAGAGACAAATGAACAAAATGGACATATCAATCCAGATGAAAGGGGCAGAGGAGCAGCACAATTTTATGAAACGATAAAGCTTGACAATTCAGATGCTATGTAACTTTGTGATAATGACATGTAAAAGGATTTAAACAAGGTACTGAAGATAAGAAATAAAACCTCCATACCATCATACGAAGCTGGCCTACAGAAGGAACTAGTACAAAAAATAGATCATACCGCAGGTCCGCAGCCGACAACAAATACTTCACATAAATTCTAAAATGCAAAATTAGTCTAGCCTAAGCAAAATCTC
>KE370997.1:547866-572615 GCA_000418225.1 Zizania latifolia
GGAGTCTAGGCCATTGCTTGAATTGTCTCAGCCAGAAACGTGTTTCCAGGGGCACGCTTGGCAAGGGAACCATGAGAACCGAGCAGCTAGACAAGAACCAAAAGGAACTATGTTAGAATTGTGTGCTATCCAACTGACAATCAGATAATAGGCAATAACGAATGACCAATGAAGAAAGATTATTAAAATTCAGATGTATGTTGTAATAAGATGCACATGTTGGTACAACAAAAATGAGAACTAATAATAATAAGCAGTAACATGTAACTGAATCAACAGCCAAAACAGAACAATTACACAAAGGTCAAGGTAGCATGAATAAACAAAATGGTGTACCTTAGCATTGACACCATCAGACACGATTCTGCCATCACTCTTCAACTTGACATACTCATCACGGGTGAACTTGGTGAAGCCCCTGAAAAACAGTGTGCAAATCAGCAATGCGTAAAAAAAACAAATCTTAATTGAACATTTCAGCAAGAGAATAACAACATAACCATCAGGTTGAACTGCAAGTTAGTTCCACACATACCACTTCCTGCTGTGGATGATTTTTTGCCGGCCAGGGAACTTGAACTTAGCACGGCGCAGGGATTCCTCAGCATGTTTGGCATTGCTCTCCTTGCAACGGACAGAAAGAAGAACCTGACCAATGTCCACACGAGCACAGGTACCCTGAGGCTTCCCAAAAGCACCCCTCATTCCAATCTGGAGCCTATCAGCCCCAGCACACGAAAGCATCTTGTTGATACGGAGTACATGGAATGGGTGGACTCTGACCCTTAGGTGGAAGGCATCCTTCCCAGCATACTTGGTCATGTACTTGTTGCAAGCAATGCGGGCAGCCTCAAGAGCTTCACTGGAGACATTCTCCTTCTCCCAACTCACCAAGTGCACACAATAGGGGAACTCATCCACACCCTTCCTCTTCATTCCAACATCGTAGATCCTGATCTTGGGGTCAGGGACAGCACGGCAGTACCTTGACTTGGGGTACGGCTTGTTCTTGATCTGGCGGTAGCACCTAGCAGGCCCTGGTAAGAGAAACAGCAGTGCCCAAGTTACAGTATCATACATGTGATATGTACTTCATAAAAGAACAGAACTTATAAACAAGAGAACAGCCAACAGGTCTAAAATAGTGACAAACATAAGTACCTAGATTTTAAATGAGGACAGCGTGAGTATGTAACTAAAGAAGAGAGGGTGCAATCAACAAATTGGCCAAACAATTCATGTGAAATCAAAGATAAGCCCATCTCCATACAGGGCATACAAATGGACCATCATAACCAGGCATCAAATAAAAATAAGATGTAAAATCAAGCTAAAATACTTGCATGGTGTGTTCAAATGCATACAAAAATAACACTACAACTAAAAAATAACAATGTATCTTAACAATAGCATAAACAAGTGTGATGTCATAGACAGATTCTGTATGCATAACACCATTAATTTACAGACATTTTTGCAACTCAAGATGGTTCACAACATGGAACAAACCTAGGAATGGGAGATGTGAATACAAACTATACATGTTATAACATATATAAGTCTCAAATTGACAGTGACAATATAAACATAAAACAGCAATCGTTTTGCAATAAAATGAAAATCCATAGAAATCAGTCTACATCTAGGTCGTAAAAATGTTAGTCAACAACACTGTTAAGAATATGAAAAAAACTGCAGATTGCCATAAATTACATGATGAACAAGGTATAGTGTGGGCCTCAAGAAAAACAATAAAAAAATCTAGTATTTCATCAATTACATGACGCAACACTACATACATGATCCATCATCTCAAGTATATTCTGTAAGATAGCAGTCTTACAGATGAATTGCGGCTCGTAAAGCCCTCTTACACGGCTCATCACCAATGAGGGCCGAAATCTCACGTGCTTGACGGAATTAACAAAGAGAATTCCTGGTTTCAACTTATCAGATGCAGAACATGAAAGCTAAACCGTCCACCGAATCACCACCACCACAAGAAACAGTCTATAATACACCCCTAATCCCACCGGGTTTCGCCACATGGAGATTTGCTCTTATGCCACGCATAAGTTAGTGGTATTTGCTCTTTTGTCCCATATGAGTGTATTACATATGATCTCTGAGCCTAATTGTTATACACACGAGACGTGATAAAAGAACAAACACCACTCAACTTTATGGTATAAGAGTAAATATTCCTTCACCAAATCACGGTCGATATAAGAAATGAAAGCTATGATCCACTCGTGCACCTTAGCAACAACGCATCGCACCAATATAAGACGCAGAAACCTTGCGAACGAGAGAGAAAGAGAGAGGAGGAGGCAGGAAGGGATGCGAGAGAGCGAGCTTACGTCTCCCCATCGTGGAGGCGGATCGCTGAAGGCGATGGAGGAGGTGTCGGCGATGGGGGAGCTCCTGAGGAATGGGGGAGCGAGGGGGTTGGAGGAGGCGGTTTATATACTGAGGCGGCGGCGACGAGAAAGATACTACACAATGGGCCTAGGGTTGGGCCTAGGCCTTGGGCCATGGTGAATTTTACTGAGCCCATAAGGCCCAAAACTATGGTACTCAAAGAGAAAAACACAGCCCTAGAATTGCCCATTTCTAACTAAGAGATTTGATAATTTGTTACTCTCAAGAAGTGACTTTATATTTTTATCATCTGAATCTACATTCATTGATATAAATGGACCTACATATCAGTCTCAAGAGTAATAACATAATAAAAAAAGGCATTTTAAGAGTGATAAATGATCAATTTTTTCTTGCTTACTACCATGAATTGCCCATAAACAGGCGCTGAACATAATGGGATGACAGGAGCAGTTGACAAGATTTCACATGGAAGTTGCAACATTCTCACATCATGGTCTGAACATTGAACAGTGCTAATGCTTCATTTGCACCAGCTTATTGAATAATAATGATACAACATACAGTTCTCAGGGATGTGGCACAGTTTCGAAGCATCTGCACCAGATGCTGCCTAGTGCTCCACATTCCACTGATAAGGCAGGCTAATCCAAATATGGCTAACATGCATGAAGACAGGCACCACGGGAAACAAGATCGTAGGAACAAACTAGAACCCTAGCATTCCGAAATGGTACAACGATGCGATAAAAGCATCGAGCTACAAAGAAAAAACCCTAAACACCTCCGACTGGTCGAGCATCAACAATGGAAGTGAGCTGAGGATGACCGCCAGGTGCATATTCCCAAAGAGTAAAGATCAGATCCATAGTTATTAGCCTTTCCAGTGTTATTCACCATGGATGGGGGGCACAATTGCAGGTGCGCCTGCTCCTTTCTTGATGCAGATGACTAGCACCATGGAACTCACAAGAGTGAAGATAACTAAGTACGAAGAGGCCCTGAGACAGCATCGCGGCCTGAGCTGGGATCTTTGTGTTTCAGAGACAAATTTGCAAACTGTGAATCCAAGTCTCTACTGTTGCTGCGACTGAGAGTAGTAGGTTGTGGTTGCTGCTGCTGCTGGTACAATGATCTGAGACGACCAATTTCCCGCTCAAACATCTCCTGTTGAACTGAAACATTGGAGGAAAAAAGTTTAGAGCATTTAATTGTTTCTTGTCAGCATATCAATTTCCTAGCTTGTTTTCTGCTTCAGTAAATATTTTTTCGAGGATTCAGTAAATAAAATTTGATATTCGGTACTGTTACTGTTTAACTGAATGATGGTACAGAAGTGTTAGGGCGTCTAGGTCGGGGCGTTGCCAGTAACCTTTAGTCCCACCTCGCCCACGAAAGGGGGCTACGAGCACCTTATAAAGGAGAGTAGCCATCCTCTCATTGGACCGGTCTTTTGGGATGGAGAGGGCTCTCCGCTTGTAAGGGTGCGTCGGATACGCCTAACTCCCGGACGTGGGTCGAGGGTGGTGAGCTGAAAGGCCTGGGACGCTAATAACTGGTATCAGAGCCAGCATCGCCATGCCTACCTAGGGGGCTTCCTAGGGGAGTGGGATGTTAAGGCGTCTGGGCCAGGGCGTTGCCAGCAACCTTTAGTCTCACCTCGCTCACAGAAGAGGGCTACGAGCACCTTATAAGGGAGAGTAGCCATCCTCCCATTGGACCGGTCTTTTGGGATGGAGAGGGCTCTCCGCTTATAAGGGTGCGTCGGATACGCCCAACGCCCAGACGTGGACCGAGGGTGGTGAGCTGAAAGGCCTGGGACGCTAACAAGAAGATGACCAATTAATGAAATAATATTATAGTTTGTCATTATGACAGAATTTTCTGGTTATGCTGCATAGTTTCTACATCGTGAGGCATTTTTTTGGGCTATGAATCACTAACTCTATGCAGGCCCTTATATAATGTAACCACTGGTTGACTGAAATGCTTGTCATGCAAATATGCCAGACGTCTCTGTATAGGACTTCACATGTTCCAGCAGTAATGTCTGTATGTTTATGCTAAGTGTCATAGTTATAGAAATCAACAAGAGAATGTGGAACTACTTGGACTTTGTGCATCTTGAGTTCTTGACCGATTTAGCATGCTTACTCAAGTTAAGCAGTGGGCAGTTTGGTTTTATATATTCTAACCTTTGATTCAATGGATTGTCAACTGAGTTTACTGCAAGTATAGGCCAAAAATTTCTCCTAACAGCTTGGCCTAAAAGCTCAACCATAGGAGGATAGGCATCTAACTGATAAGAAACAGCGCATATAAATAAATGTGTCATGCTTAGTACATCCTCAAACTTTAAGAATCACAACTCATGTCTTCCTAGTTGCATATCATGCATGATATACTATGGTAAGAAATAATCATGACAACAAAATCTCTAAAGTTAACTGAATAGTTGCATGGAGTTAATGTCTAAAGTGATAACGAATTTGCTGGTACAGTGATTCATATCACAGTGAAACTCAAATGATTTTTACTAGCAATTAAGTGCAGAGAAGAACTACAAAGTAAGTAAACCAAATTAAAACCGAGCATACTTACAGCGTTTAATTAGTTGCTCCTGAGCTAGACTTTCTAGCCTTTGCTTTAAGGCTTTATTTTCCAGGTCAAGCATAATATTTTGTTGAGTAAGAAACTCCATCTCAGCAGACGCATCTATCCCTTCTGACTGCATTGTTCAAAGAAAAATACCTTTTCAGTGATAAATATAGCATTAGAGTGTCAAATAGATAACGAAAAAAATAAAGTTGTAGCAACCTCACCTGCAATGCTTGGACTTTTCTCTCCAGCTCTGCAATATACTGGAGCTTCCTAACGCGGGACCTCTGAGCATATTGCCTGCAACAAATGTGGGGGAAAACCTTAAATGCATGTAGCATTGAAAATGTTTAATCATGGCATATCAGAGCACATATGATAGATTTACAGTTGCAAGTTCTGAAAACTTTGAGAAGCTGTTTAGCGTTTAGATTTCCACGGCCCATGGACCATATCCAAAATACCATCCATGGTCTATGCACATGCATAGACATTACGGTGTATGCACATTTGCGGTCCGCAGGTCATGTGTAATACTACTTGTTATTCAAACACAGATAATATATGAAATGAATGCATCACTCATGTCATCCTATCCCATGAACCATATGGAAAGACAACAGAGAAGTGCAACTGTACAAAATAGCCACTCACTGACACCAACTAAATGCACTGTTCACTTTCATACGATGAAGATTGCATTATCAAGGTTGACTGGTTGGTAGATGAACTTTGTAGCACAGCCTCAACAAGCATATTCAGATCGCACATTCAAAGTGAAGGACTGATGACTGATCCTGTTCTGTGTATGTGTGTAATGTTAAAGCAAACATGGTTTGCTCTCTTCAGATTATCATCATTAATAATTCAATTGTGAGATCCTGCTATATGAACACGGTTTGGAAAATGATGGGAATGCAACAGGATTCGGACTCACTGCTTAGCACGCTTGGTGTCTGCCTCTGATTGTGTAAGCTTCAGAGGCACGCCCTCCTTCCTCTCTGCCCCAACCTTTTGATCATGCCCTGATTCATCTGAAGATCTCTTGTCCATGACATGATCATGATCCCTCAACACACTCGGTGAACCATGATGAGCACCAACCTTCTCCTTCACTGGCATCGGTGGACCCCCACCTTGCCTAAAACTGACCAAATTGGTCATGCCTTGCTCCCATGGCCGGCCCTGATGCCTACCAAATGAGCCCGGCTTGGCATAGTACTCCTGCACCCCGCCCCATGGCACAGCTTGCCCTCCTCCCATCCCCTCAAAACCATTGGCATAAGCGCCAGTGGCAGAGCCTCCATCGAACAGCGCAAAGGAATCGCTCGACGACCTGCGGTGGCCGGCCCGGCCGTGCTGCCGCACAGGAGTTTCGGGCTCGTTGAGCAGGTCATCGAGCCACGATGGCTGCTCCTCGATGAAGCTCTCCGACGACGTGCGCTGGTGGTGCCCGTGGCCTTGGCCGTGGCCATGCCCGTGCCTGTGATGCGTGGCGCCCTGAGGCCGGGCGATCGGGCCGTGGTCGCCGGCGTACGGCGACGGCGCCGCCGCCGCCGTCGGGAACGGGCTGCGCGGCGGCAGCAGCGCCTGCTTCTGGAACTTCGCGTTCGCCATCATCATGAGCTCGACCAATCTGAAACAACAAACAGCTCGCCTGTAAGACTGCAAACACAAAAGCAGCTCAAGATTTGAGCAAATTAAACACCGAGCCGCCACGAACTCGCATCGAATCGAAACAAGCTAATTCGCAACTCAGCCCCCAGATCTCAGCAAGTGTTAACACAAACAAAAATCCGATCTTTAAGTCGAATTCGCGCCAAAGATCCGATCCACCAGAGCGGAAGCATCGACACGCACCAGGATACGGTCAAGATCCACCAAAGAACAAGCTGGAAGACGCAAGTTATGCGAAGAAACGCGGCCAGAAACCCAAACCAAAACGAACTCACCACAAACTGAGCACGGATCAAGAACTGCAGAAAGCACCGAAAGCCAATAATTTGAACGAGAAACAACACACAAAAAACCAGCGAGACACTCACCAATTCGGCCGCGGCTGCTCCAACCAGCCCGCCCCGATTGCCGCAACCAAACCTGATTTCCTGCTACTAGCTTCCGACTGCTCGGATTCTTCTCTGCTGCTAGCCAATCTACGGAGGGCTCTGGCTCGGAGCCTACGAAGAGGATAGAGGAGGGAGAAGAAGAATGGAGAAATCGAAATAAATAGTGTCCTTAAATAAAAAAAATTAAATCAAATTAAATGCTAGGAGTATTTGTGTTTGGGGAAATTTTTGGGGATTGCAAATTTTGGGTGAAGCGTGTCCGTTGGATCTGGTGATCCGACGGCGTGTGAAGCGGACGATGATTTTTTTTCGTTTTCCAACGCGACGAGATGGGTGGCCACCAGCGCAGCACTGGACACCAGTGATGACTGGTGAAATGCTGCGCGTACTCCCGGAGTGTACACACGGAGAAATCCACTTCATCCATTGATCTACGCGCACAACTCAGAGCAAATTCTTCTTATTTCAGGCTTTGGTTTTTGTAGGGCGTGATATATTTATTACTAGAATCTTATATAGTTTATGCATTATGGTTGTTTATTATATTTTTCAGTTGTACATTTTTTAGCTAGCAAAAAATAATATTTTGCCATCTATTATGCTAGCAAAACCTAACATCTAAATCCACACTAAAAATTGACTTTAATTATTTGCCGCTTTGACTCACCGTTGTAGACTCATATGGCCCCACATATTATCAATACAAGTGATAAATAGTCAAATAGCACAAACTTTTTAGTGGCAAATCATCAAATCTCCTGCTAAACCTTGGAATAATACACATCCCAAAGAGTCCATGAGCTAGCTAACAATGCAATGCAATCAAAGGCAGATCTAAGATTTCTGGTTAATAACGTCATCATAAACTTATCAACCAATGGTCATGGCTTCCAAAGGATTTTCAAAGGATATTAAGATTATCAGACAGATTAAACTGCTATAATTAATATTAAATTAACAAATGTTACTTAAACTAACCGATAATATATTATTATCAGTTAACAACACAGTGTTTACCATGGATCCTCCTCTGAATGCAGCAATGCACTACAGTTTGGTGCATGTGAGGAAGCAGCAGCTCAACATGAATGGCCTTCTTTATGCAGCCCAAATTGGGTAGTGGGGGCGAGTGAGCGAGGAGAAAACAACTAATGCCAACAGCAGGACAGCTCAGGGATCCATCCAGCTGCGTGCGACCACACCACCATTTGTTGCTGTCGTGCTGTCTTCTTTTCTTTAATAACTCTCCATCTTTATTCTCTCCTCTCTCTCTCTCCCCTCTGATCACTAAATCGTCTCTTGGTTGGCCTAGTTGAGACTGTTTGTATAGACTAGAGGAGTTATATATATTTTTAGCATCTAAAGTTTTCTAAATAATTTAGATTCTGGTTTTAGATTATAAAACTCATTGTTATAGAATTTAAAAATAAACTAAAATTTAGAAGTTGAAAAATAGCATCTTGTATTTATTAACCGCTTCTTAGAAATTGAAACTTTCTAAGGGTTTATTTGTTTCACCTTGAGATTATAGTAATCTAACTTATTTTCATAAACTAAATAAATTGATCAGCTTATTATAATCAAAGTACAGATTATAGTAATCTAATAAGCTAATCTAACCTAACTTATTTCTATAAGTTAAATTACTGTAATCCTAAACTGAAACAAATAACTCTTAAATAGACTAGAAACACAAAGAAGCTCATGTTGGAAAAAAAAAAGTGGCAAAACCCTTAAAAAAATCTCCCCGTGATTGATGCATGATGAATAATTGGATATGCTGCAATATTTTGGTTTTAAGGTGAAGCAGAGTTGGGAGCAACGAATCTCTTTACCACAGACACATATATTTTTGCAAGCTCGTTGTTTCTAAAATAAATTAGTGAAAAGGTGATGATTGTTATTTGTTCATCTTGTTTATGAAATGCCAAATGTTCTCTTCAACGTGGTCAAATAATATGGCATATATTGTGGACATGTATAGAATTTGTTTTTGGAAAATTAAAGTAGCAGCTCAATTGTTGCTTGGAAGGTTTGGTTTTCATCGTTTGCTACTTTGCATTTTTAAGTCTCGGGCACTAAATTTCTTTTATTTACGGGAAAAAAGAGTTTGGAAACATTATTGCTGCATGTTGCACATTAAAGTAGCAGCTCAATTCTTTTCTTTGCATTTTTATGTTGCACATTCATTTCTGGGATTGTGGCATGTTTGTATGTTTGTTTCAGTTTAAGATTATAATAATCTGGTTTATTTTTATAAATTAAAATAAATATATCACTTTATTATGCTAACTTATTATAATTTAAGGTACAGATTATAATAATCGAATAAACTGGTTCAACCTAGTTTATTCTATATGCTAGATTACTATAATCTCAAGTTAAAACAAACATGACCTAATTCATGGCTTAAGTTCGAGCACATTGCTTAAGTTGTCAAATGATTATTTAAAAATATGAAATTTATAAAAAAAAAGGTTTAAAATTGCTTATCAACTTTTAAATATTAAATTTATTTATTTGAACCCTTAAATAATTGTCATAAACCTCGATGTTCCATCTTCTACATCAACGGGAAGTCGACGGTTATATTACCCTATTTACATCTCTTAAACTCTGCTGATGACAGTGCATTTCTTCTCACAATGATGCACTTCTGTTTTTCTTAGCTGCTAAGTTTCATGACCCAAAATATCATCAATTGCATAATTACTGGTGGTAAGCCTAATCACCGGGTATATATATTCTGTTGGCTAACTGTTAGATTCCTGCCAAAAAAGTATATATATTATATGTTTGAAACATGTTCAGATTTGGATCATGGTTTTATGCCCGGATGTTGAGGATAAGGTTTCTGTCTTTAAAAATGATATGGATTTCATTTTAAAAGTACAAGTTCACATTTTCACGAAATAAACTATTCCAAGTGTAGCTTATTTGTCCGACCTTAGCACACACATGTCTGAATTTTGACACTGACTAAAGTTTTATTGGCCTACTTGGTGATATAGTGCCTATTTAGGAGCTTAAGCTCGTAGTATTATCTGATAAGAATATAAAGAAGGCTTGTACATTAGTTCATTTCAAGATTATATAGCTACTGATTTTATAATTTAGAGGAAAATTGAACTGTTTAAGAGAGCTTTAAAAGTAAATGTACATGCTAAAAGCTCTCTAAGGATATGTTTGGTTCATTTTTTCAACTAGCTTTTCTATTATAAAGACGAAAGCTGAACCAAACATGTATTATATTAAACCAGTACAAAATAAAAGACACACATCTTCTAGATTTCACAACTTCATGGTTTGCACTACTCAATCCATTTGCCGGTGTCTGCATGATATTACTATATTCGTTATTAATTTAGCTATGTAATCGACATTTTCTATTATTAAGTTTTATGAAATCGTTCTACCGTGATTCATAACTATTTCAACCAAATAACTTCATAGTTTTTTTATAGCTCATAGTTTATAACAGTTTTTTTATAACTCATATCGACTTCTTGATATATCAAAACCGTTTTTTAAATCTAAACTTAACCAAACATGCTATAAACATAGCCTGATTAGCTAGGTACCATCAGCTAAAAGGGTATCCAAGTTTTGTTGCAAGAGATATGCGTGACACGTAGAGCTTATCCTGCTTTGAGCCCAGCCAAAGCTAGAATCATCGACGTGAGGACAAGCTGGCTAACCGTCCGGTTGGATGTCACGGTTGGAGTATGTTGGCTCATCAGCGTCTCATAATATTGTGCCAAAGCAATCAAATCCAAAGCTAGGGTCCTGCAAAACCCTAGTTTCAAAAGAATTGGAATATACTGCTTGTAACTGGCTGTAGAAGATTTGGATTGGATGGGAAGTGGGCAGGGTTCACGCTACCAAACAGTAACCGTGGTTATCACTCGGTAACCAACCGTCCGACAACGAGCGGTAGCGGCATACCGACCGATTCTATTTGAAATTAAAAAAAAATCCTAAAAACTGTAGGTGAATTAATATGATTTATGGTGAAATTAGTTTTTAAAAATATTGAACTATCACAAAGTTATGAACCAAGCAAGATGAAAAAATATAAAATATAAAAATAATTCAATTTTCAATTTTCAATTTTTTTTCACTCGTTATTGTTTGATTCTTTACATGCAGGGCTCTTGGATTAATGTCATATGTTTGATCAAATAAAATTTCATGATTAATGAGTATTGCATGTTGATCCACAAGCACTCACACTGTTGAGTCACAAGATTTGTTCTGTTAATTCATATGCACGTAGGATTATTTGCTCCTGGTTTATTGATTCACATACACTAGACTTTGTTAATTACCAATTAATCATGTTGTTTTTGTAATTTGTATTTTGTTGTAAATTTATAAAATTTATGTTACTTTAAGTTTCTATTTATTTCAAAAAATAATTTTCTGTAATTTTACAATTTCTAAAATTTTCTAAAAATTATCTGACCGGTACCGCAGTAATCAAGCCCGGTACCTCAGTAACTAAGCTCGATACCGTGGTTATCGAACTAGTACCGAACCAGCGGTAACAAAGTGCATATCGTGGTAACTGAAGTGCATACCGTGGTTGAAACCGTTTCGCAAACTAATTTGAATTCAAATTTTGAAATGCAAATTTTGATTGAACTTCTCGGGTATCCGTTTGGTTACCGTGGTAACCGGTATCCCGAGCCCGAGCGGTATCCGGTCCCAAAACGGTATTGTGAACCCTGGAGGTGGGCAGCCTCTTAATAGAGTGGTTTTACAGCTTGTGACTAGTGAGGTATCTATTTGGTACACCAGTCTAAAAAACAAGCATTTTGTTTTTGTGTAATGAAAAATATTTTAAGATCAAACTTTTATATTTATATTTGTAACGGTCTAAAAAATTGTCAAAAAAGAACCACGAAAACCTATTATAAAAATCAAAACTAGTTTCTAAAATTCAAAATTTTCTAAAACCTAGAGTCTAGCGGTCCAACCAAGCAGGACCTAAGTACTGTACAGTTTCGTTTGCTGTTTTCTTTAGTTAACGTGTAGGAAAATACTGTGAATTTCGGTTTGAAACACATTTCTAGGAGTCTTCATACTAAGATGAAGGGGCAATCACATTTCAGAGATATTTAGAGACTCAGAATGAAACTAAAAATATGAGTCTTATGTTTGAAACAAGCTAGCCTATATCTGTCTAGGTACAACTGAAGACATCGATAATTGGTACTACACTGATCCCGCTGCTCCCAGCCACCCGGCGCACCACCCCTAGCCGCCTTGCGCACCGCCCCTGGGTGCTCAGCTCCACCCCTATTCTGTCTGGAACCACCTCGTTCGTCAAAAAACTCATACCACGCGGTTCAGTATCGTCGGAGAATATTCTCTTTCTAGGGATAATTCGGTTCCATTCGGTATTATCCCGTCCCTCGAACCAAATATTTGTATCACCCCATATTTAGAAACTGAATTGTTCTATTCCTCATGGTTCAGTAAACCAAACACTACCTAAATGAGCCTAGTAGAAATACTATCCATGATGCTTGAAAAGAAAAACAATAGCCCATTGTAGATGATCCCTTTCAAGTTAGTTTACTTTGGAGTACTCAAATTTGGCATCAAGTCTCAATCTGAGACTGCGATTCCATTTTCACTAAGCATCATCCTTATTGTGTTCTGTTGCACCACGGTATCTACGTTATAAATTCACACATCTTTTTATGTGTTAGAGCGGTCCTAACCCTCTATGTAGGATGGTGTCTTGATATTTATTAAATTACCACGTAGAAAAAAGTATGATATGGCAAGAAAATTAATGAAGAGAGATAGTAGAAAGTGAAAAAAACTATGTCTAAACTAAGATACTATGTTGTCACAATATTCAAGATAAAGATAAAAAGTGATTAGATGGGAGGTGGAGAGAGAAGTGAGAAAGTTATAAAAAATTTACTACGTGCCCACGCTAAGAAATTAGGGTTATGAGTATAATTTCTAGACATGGTGTCTTAGGACTATCTTAGAGGCTATCATTTTTCTTGGTTAACTTTAAAGAATTATGTAAATTATATCTATTGGTCTACATCCAAGTACGACCTAGTAGACCCGCCATACATATTTCATATTTATTTGGGCATAATAACATTTTTCCTTTTGAAAGTGCAGAATTAAATTTTAGCAACTAACTATACCATATTCTAATAACATTACGTGTACTCAACTACTCAAGTCTGAACTGTTTATTATTTGCTATATTTTATATTATAAATTGTTTGACTTTAAAAAATTAAAATTTTCTAAATTTGATAAAAAAATAAAAAAATATTAACATCAATAATATCAAATAAATATACTATTAAGACATATTTTATGTTAGTTTAATGAAACTAATTTAATATTATAGTTGTTGTTATATTTTTTATAAAATTGATAGAAGTTTAACTTATAAAAAAGTTCAACTTATGAGGGTGTTATTGTCATGTTATTCGGCGAATAACAATAATACTGTGCATTGCTCGACCAAAACTTCTCGTAGGTAACCCGAAACTTTCAAGATACCTACATTTTTTGTGATGCTAACACCGACAAGAGCTAAGCCTCGACGTCCAGTGTGTTGGCATGAGGTCATGATTTACGGCAACATCGATCTTAACACAATCATCATGCCTACACATGAGAGGACTAAGTCGCCATCTTACTACACCAAGCTTTATGTACAATTTGCAAGTGTGTTACCGGCTTGCAGATTCAGTAGATATGCATGTTGCTTTGTCTACGTTGTTTAATCATGCAAATACCATGAAAGGGTTTGGTACTAGTAACAAGGTACAACATGATATGTTAAGAGCCTGTTTGTTTCAGTTTTTGGCAGTAGGAGATTCTTAGTAACTAGCTAGTCTGAGTAGCTGAATAGTCTAATATCTAGCCGGTGAGAATGTAAAGAAGCTGGTGTTTTCTACCTTCTGGATTCTAGTTCATTTCTAGATTCTACAACTACTAATTCTCATAAATAATCTGGATCGTTTGTTTCAGCTTCAGATTCTAGAAATAGCTGCAGCTGTCAGGAGTTGAAATAAACATGCCTTAAGTAATGCAAGGATGGAAGCCAGCTTGACCCGACGAGTTTGGTTCGGTTCATAACGAGCTAAAATCTACGATCGATTCGTCGGTGCTCGAGCTGACTATTGAGCCTAGCAATTTTCAGCATATGATGTCTACAAAATGCAAATTATGACATACAAATTTAAATATGATGTATTGATGTGCAATATACTTAATATTTTAATGACTAAAAATAAAATATGAACTATTAATAAGAAATATAATGGCCTAATAAACATTTTATGTTATATAAATAATAATAATAATAATAATAGTCTAAATTAACATATTTATAAAGCTATCAATTTTTTAAAATACTAGGTATCACACTCAAATAAAACATCTTACGCATAAAAATTATGAAACATGCCTCATATTTATGAGACAACAAGCAACTCGTAAGCTGACTCAAGCTCATCTCGGTTTGGTACCGAGCTAAAAGACAGATCCGAGCTCAGCTCATTTCAGCTACAAGTTGATTGATTTTTCAGCCTTAGTAATGCCAATACTTCGATTTTAAATAATTTTAGTGGCACGCAGCAAGAATTTGTACCTCCTAATCCGTCGGCATTAATATACATATACACCATCTGGTGCATCGCAAACTAGCTAGCATGCCGATGATCAACTGTGGCCAAACTACTATGATGGTTTCAGCTAATCATCTTGAGCCATTATGTACTACTAATGATAGCAACAAGCAAATGCTAATGAATAAAATTTCATTGGCATACGCCACTCACAATTATGGCCGAGTGACTAAAAATTCAGCAGAAACTAATTCTGGTGTCTCTCTCAGCGTACGACATTTCTTTAGAGGATATAAAATCAACATCATATATATCTATACATTACCACATAACCACTTAAAAATAACGTCACATCAGTGTCGATTATCTCTAAATCGGCACTGAAGCTATATCACTGCCGGTTTAAAAAATAGAAGCCGTTAAATTTTTTGAACTTGAACGAAACCGGCACTGTTACGCAACTTTCAGTGCCGGTTCGTGCCATGAACTAACACTGATATATCAGTATCAGTTCGTGGCTCAAACCGACACTGAAAGTAGCGTAACAGTACCGGTTCGTGGCACGACACGGCACTGAAAGTTGCGCAATAGTACCGGTGTTTTGCACGAACTGATACTGATGTACTACTATAAAACTGTAGCACGAGCTGGACAGTGAGGCGATCGGAACAGTACGGTGCAGAATAGTGCCGGAGGCTAAAGCTTTGTGGAGACAAAATTTTGGTAAGGCATTTTGCTATTCATTTTCTTCTTACCATTGTTAGCTCTTCATGGATTTAAATCGTGTGCACAATACTTGCTCTTGAAGGATCAAATTAAATGTTTAGAGGCCATACTAAATGTATGCTTGCACACATTTATTTCTCTTTATGGATGTAATTGAATGCATGTATGCAATGTACATTATTTCTTTTTTGACGATAGAATTACATGTATGGGGCCATGTTGATTTAGTGGTTATACACAAGTTGAATGTATGGAGGCCATGTTGATT
This sequence comes from Zizania latifolia, assembly GCA_000418225.1. Classification (NCBI taxonomy): domain Eukaryota; kingdom Viridiplantae; phylum Streptophyta; class Magnoliopsida; order Poales; family Poaceae; genus Zizania; species Zizania latifolia. The sequence continues at coordinate 563,523 of KE370997.1, forward strand.
TAGTGGTTGTACACATGAGTTATTCTTCATGGTTTGAATTGAATGTATGGATGTAAGATTAATTTTATGAAAATTGCTCTTAGCTTTATGGATTGCTCTTCATAGTTAATAAATATATGGAGATCATGTTAAATTTATTTTTAAAATTCAACATGACCTCCATACAACATCGACGTGATTGATCTTCATAACCTTTCCATATGAGTGTTAAAATAAAAAATTGAAATTAATACATGGTACGATTACGGGATTGATCTTCACAACATTCCGAACATAGATTCTCCATGTCAAAACATATATTTTCATAACTTTTTTAGGAGAGTATTGAAAATAAAATTTGAAAATATTTTTAAAATCAAAAAATGAAACGCTAGACTAATAAATTAATACATTGTTTAATGGAACGTTCTAAAGGTAGATTCTCTAGGCCGGAACAAGTACCAGCAAACAACAATGGTTCAAGATATGAGGTAATTAAATTACCACTATCGATCTTTCAAAAATATCGGCATTTTTATGTGTAGGCAAGTTAATTATGTCAGATAAATTATAATGATATGCAGGTGGACCGCTCATGGATGTACAATGATCGTGGGCCCGAGTACATTACGATGGAAATATGTCCAAGAGAATTCTGGGAGAACCGAAAGTTCTGACTTGAGGCCGAAAGTTCCGGGTTCTAGAGCATCCGGAAGTTCCGGTTAGACCGAAAATTCCGGGCCAGCCCCAGTTTCTGTTTCTGGAGGAACCGGAAGTTCCGGTTTGACCGAAAGTTCCGGTTTGACCGAAAGTTCCGGTTTGACTGGAAATTCTGGGCCTGCCTGAAAAGTGAATTCTAGATGAACCGAAAGTTCTGAGTCGAAATAAATTCGATACAAAATGTTATTTTCGAAAGTTCTGGCTGGACCGAAAGTTCCGGTTGGACCGGATGTTCTGGGCTGAAATAAATTCGTATAGAAGGTTATTTTCGGAAGTTTCAGGCCTGGACCAGAACTTCCAGGCCAGACGAACAGATTAGATCTGTTGGGCTTTAATACCGATTAAAGGCCCATGAGAGGGCACTATATAAGGAGAGGAGGGGTTAGGATGAAAAGACTGTTGTTGATTGTTGCTTCGACCTAACCCTAGCCGCCACCTCTCCTGGCTACACCGGTTGTGGCCATCTCTCCCCTAACTTCCCGTGTGGTACTAGCATACCGGCATGAGGTGATCCTGTCCCTATACGTGTGGATACCGTAGAGACGCCGCTGCTACTGTGGTGCTGATCTTCCCGTGGAGGTTGCCGGACTACATCGTCTTCACCGCCAACGAACGGACGGAACTAAGTGGAGCTGATCAAGAACATGCTTCGTCAACTCTACTTCCACTGCCCTAGTGCATTTCGTGGCTAGAGGTAATGATCTATGATCCCATTACACGCATGGTTCCTGGGCGAACGGGGTAAATTTTTTGAAATTAACGCTAGCGTAGCCTCCCCATAACCCAACAGTGGTATCAGAGCCTACGTGCGTAGTGTTCGATCTAGATCGATCACATATAGGTGATATGTGGTAGAAATAGATTAGATCTATTGGTTTTGCGTCAGATTTTCGGAAGTTTCGGGTGTGACCCAGAAGTTCTGGGCCGAAATAAACTTCGTACAGAAGGTTATTTTTGAAAGTTCCGAGTTTGGCTCGGAAGTTCTGGGCCAAAATAAATTCGACACAGAAGGTTGATTTCGGAAGTTTCGGGTTTGACTTGGAAGTTTCGGGCCCTTCGACCGGAAGTTCTGGGTCTTTGAGCCGAAAGTTCCGGATCTTGTTCAGTAACGTGTAGATTCTATGCCTAACTTGTTTTTACAGAGAACGTTATGACTGGTATGGCTTTATGATGTATATGATGCATACGTGTAATTTTCATGGCCCGCGTGTCATGGTTAATTGCAGCCCAAGACTGTTCAAATGTTGTACGACCTGTGCGTCGACATGTGATGCTTCTGCTCATGTAATTAGTATAGTGCCATTAGGTGTAATAGACTAATACAAGATCATGGAGGCTTGAAGCGTGATGACCCGAAGAACAGTAACCATGGAGATGGAGATCACCATGTGAAAAGAGCCATACTATGTCACAATTAATATGATTTCCTATGATGTTCATTTATGTTCCTGTCATACTATTCTTTCATGTTTCCGTGTGCGGTAGGTATTGTTACCATGCTAGAATAGTTTGATCGAATTGTGCCCAAGAAAATTCTGGGGGAACCGGAAGTTCCGGCTGTAGCCAGAAGTTCTGGGTTTTGGAGCATCCGGAAGTTCTAGTAGCACCAGAAGTTCATGGCCAGCCCTAGTATTTGATTTTCTAGATGAACCAGAAGTTCGGGCTGTAGCCGGAAGTTCTGGGTCGAGAATTAATTCGATACAGAAGGTCATTTTCGGAAGTTCCGACTGTAGCCGGAAGTTCTGATCTAGGCAAATAGAATAGATCTGTTGGGCTTTAATACGTATTAAAGGCCCACGATGGGGCACCATATAAAGAGAGGTGGGACAAGCACGAAAAGGCTGCTGATTGCTGCTACAGTTGCTCCCGGTTGAGAACCCTAGCCATCACCTGTCCTCTCTCCACGATCACAAGTGTTGTGATTGATCCTCCGGATCTCGCGAGTAGTGCTAGCATACCGGCGTGAGGTGATCTCATCCCTGTACGTGTGGATACTGTAGAGGCACCGTTGCTGCATCGATGCTGTTCTTCTTTCTTGGAGAACGCCGGATTACGCCGACTTCGTCCCCGACGAACGGACGGAGCCGGGAGGAGCAGATCGAGGACGCGCTTCATCAACTCTACTTTCGCTGCTCGAGCGCGTCTCGAGGCTTGAGGTAACGATCCATGATCCCATTACACGCATGGTACCTGGGCTAACGGGGTAAATTTTTGAAATTAAGCGCTAGCGTAACCTCCCCAATAACCCAACAGTGGTATCAGAACCTACGTGCGTAGTATTTGATCAAGATCGATCACATATTGTGATATGTGATCGAAATAGATTGGATCTATTGTTTTTGTCGTCGGATTTCCGGAAGTTTCGGTTGGACCGAAAGTTCCGGGCCAAAATAATTTTTGATACAGAATGTTATTTTTGGAAGTTTCGGTTGGACCGGAAATTCTGGACAGAAATAAATTCCGTACAGAAGGTTATTTTTGAAAGTTCTGGGTATGACCCGGAAGTTTCGAGCCAATTTAAATCCGAGTCAAAAGGTTGATTTCAGAAGTTCCGGCCTTGAGTCAGAAGTTCTGGGCGCTTCGACCGGAAGTTTTGGGCCTACTGGCCGGAAGTTCCGGGTCCAGTTTAGTCACATTTAGATTCCGCCTAACTCGTTTTTGCAGGGAATGTTGTGACTGGTATGGCCTTGAAAAGTATATGATACTCTCTTGTAATAACATGGCCTGCGCGTCATGATTGATTACAGCCCAAGGCTGTTCAAATGTTGTACGACCTGCGCGTCGACATGCAATGCTTCTGCTCATGTAATTAGTATAGTGCTATTAGATGTAATAGGCTGATACAAGTTCATGGAGGCCTGAAGCGTGATGACCTGACGGACAGGAACCATGGAGATGGAGATCACCATGCAAGAGGGTCATACTATGTCACAGTTAATATAATTGCCTGTGATATTTATTTATGTTCCTGTCGTACTATTCTTTCATGTTCTGTGTGCGGTAGGCATCGTTACCATGTTAGAATAGTTTTCCTCAGAAAATTAAGTATTGATGCTCTTTCCAATAGCTGCACCTACTAAGGTTCTCGATCATCGATGGTGGGTCTGCCAAAGCAGGGTGCCGTCTTTTATCTTGACCAGCTAGGGTGGATGTCGGGCACCACATGCATGGTATTGGTTTGCTTAACAAAGCTATCAAAATGGTTTTGGGCTTTGGGGCATGGAGTTGGGAGTCGGGCATTGGATGCTACCCCAACAAACAAGAGTCACATAGAGATGTGATTAGCAAAGTGTTGCTTACCTATGTCACTAATCTTCTAGCAGGGATGCCAAAGCTCACTAGGAGTTAGATGAATATGGATCTTGTCCCACAATGTTTCTTTAGAGGGGAAGCGATCATTTTACATATTGTGGCATATCTTTTATTTGATAGAAGATAACATAGCATAGTGCTGAACCTTGCATTATTGTTGTAGATCATAGCACCTACTGTAAAGAACACTTCCGTTTTTAGTCTGAGATACATCCTTGAAAGGGAGAAATTGTTTAGAACAAATTTTATAGACTGGTACAGGAATTTGAGCATCGTTCTCAAACAGGAGAAAAATGATTATGTTCTAGAGGAACCCCATCCTGATGAACCAACGGATGATACACCAATTACTGAAAGGGAGGCTTATGAGAAGCACGCCAGTGATTCAGTTGATGTCAGTTGTCTCATGCTTGCCTGCATGTCCTCTGAGCTTCAGAAGCAATATGGGGATAGGGATGCCTACGATATGATCGTGTGGCTGAAGGGCATGTTTGAGAACCAAGCACGGACTGAGAGGTATAATGTCTCAAAGTCCTTGTTTGCGTGCAGGTTGGTGGAAGGCAGTCTAGTGAGTCCTCATGTGATCAAGATGATTGGTTACGTTGAGAACCTGGAGAAGCTTGGCTCTAAACTTGATAATGATTTGGCCACAGATGTGATTCTTCAGTCGCTCCCTGCGAGCTTCGAGTCGTTTATCATGAATTTTCATATGAATGGCATGAAGAAAATATTGGCTGAATTGCATAGAATGCTCAAGACAGCCAAGGAAAGCCTCAAGAAAAATCCTAGTCATGTAATGATGGTTCAAAAGGAGAGTAAAAAGAGAAAGCGTAAGGGAAAGGCTAAAGCTCTAAATAAGATCTCGAGCTCTAAGTCTAATTCGGCTGAAAAGTCTAAATCGGGCCCTGCTAGCTCTGACACTTGCCATCACTGCCATAAGCCTGGCCATTGGCGGAGGAATTGCAAGTTGCACTTGGAAGAACAAAAGAAAAAGAAGGAAAGTGTGACTTCCGCTTCAGGTATAAATGTTATTAAAATTTATCTTGCTACTCGTCCAAGTGATTCATGGGTATTTGATACGGATCAATGATTCACACCTGCAAATCGTTGCAGGGGCTGAAAAGGACTAGGAAGTGCGCAAGAGGCGAATTGGATGTTCGCGTCGGCAATGGTGTAAAAGTTGCTGCGTTGGCTGTCGGCGTTTATTCTTTGTCGCTACCCTCAGGATTAATTTTGGAGTTAAATAATTGTTATTTTATTCTCGCCTTAGGCAGAAACATTATCTCTTCGTCATGTTTAGAGGAAGACGGTTTTGAATTCGTAATAAAGAATAAGTGTTGTTCGATATTTTCGAATGATATGCTCTATGGTGTTTGTCCATTGTTGAATGGCTTATATGTTTTTAATCTTGAGGATACACATGTCTATAACATTAATACGAAGAAATCTCGACTCAATGATTTGAATCCTACCTATATCTGGCATTGTCGTCTAGGTCATATAAATGAGAAGCGCATGCAGAAGCTCCATAGAGATGGGTTTTTGGAGTAATTTGATTTTGAATCGTTTGACACATGTGAGTCTTGTTTACTTGGCAAGATGACTAAGAGGCCTTTCACTGATCAAAGTGAGAGGGCAAACGAGCTATTGGCCATTGTACATACTGATGTATGTGGACCAATGAGTTCTACAGCCAGATGTGAATTTCAGTACTTCATAACTTTTACCGATGATTTTAGTAGATATGGTTACGTCTACTTAATGAGGCATAAGTTAGAATCCTTTGAAAATTTCAAGAAGTTCCAGAATGAGGTACAAAATCATACTGGCAAGACAATCAAATTTCTACGATCGGATCATGGAGGTGAATATTTGAGCTATGAGTTTAATGATCATCTGAAGCAGTGTGAAATTGTTTCACAGCTGACTTCACCTGGTACACCTCAGTGAAATGGGGTGTCCAAGCGGAGGAACCGAACTTTGTTAGACATGGTTCGGTCGATAATGAGTCAAACTAATCTTCCATTGTCTTTTTGGGGATTCGCTTTAGAAACTGCTGCTTTCACACTAAACAGAGTTTCCATCTAAATCTGTGGAGAGGACGCCATATGAGATATGGACTGGAAAGCGTCCCGTGTTGTCTTTTCTAAAGATCTGGGGTTGTGAGGCCTATGTAAAGTGTTTAACGTCTGATAAGCTCACTCCTAAATCTGATAAATGCTTCTTTGTGGGGTATCATAGGGAAACCAAATGATATTACTTCTATAACCGAGAAGAAGGCAAAGTGTTTGTCGCCCGAAATGGTGTTTTTCTTGAGAAATAGTTTCTCTCAAAAGGGGTTAGTGGGAGGACGGTGCAACTCGAAGAGGTTCGAGAACCACTAGAAAGTGTTTTAGCTCCTACTGAACCGCCACTCGACATGTAAGATGTTGCAGATCTTGTTGTCCAGACACCAGCCCCACGTCGGTCGGTGAGGTTGAGTCAAGCGCCCGAGCGGTTAGCGTTTTTGATCACTGGGCAGCGCGATATATTATTGTTGGACAATGATGAACCTAAGACCTATTCGGAAGCTGTGATGGGACCAGACTCTAAGAAATGGCTTAGAGCCATAAGATCCGAGTTAAAATCTATGCGAGAGAATCAAGTTTAGAACTTGGTCGATCCACCTGATGGTGTAAAAACCATCGAGTGTAATTAGATTTTTAATAAAAAGATAGACGTTGATGGAAATGTTCACATCTATAAGGCATGATTGGTGGCGAAAGGTTTCAGGCAGATTCAAGGTGTTGATTATGATAAAACATTTTCACCCGTCGGTACGCTAAAGTCTATCCGGATCATTCTAGCAATTGCCGCATTTTATGACTATGAGATGTGGCAAATGAATGTCAAGATGGCTTTCCTTAATGGAAACCTAAGTGAGGATGTGTACATGACACAACTGGAAGGTCTTGATGATCTAGAGAATGTTGGAAAAGTTTGCAGGCTACAGAGGTTCATTTATGGGCTGAAGTAGGCTTCTCGAAGTTAGAACCTTTGTTTTGATGAGGTAGTCAAAGGGTTTAGCTTCATCAAGAACGAAGAAGAGCATTGTGTTTACAAAAAGGCTAGTGGAAGCTCACTTATGTTTCTGGTTTTATATGTAGATGACATATTATTGATCGGAAATGATATTCTTATGCTAGATGCTGTCAAGTCTTCATTGAGAAAAAGTTTTTCAATGAAAGATCTTGGAGAGGCAGCATACATCTTGGATATAAAGATCTATAGAGATAGATCGAGAAGGTTAATTGGATTAAACCAAAGCATGTACATTGACAAGGTATTGAAATGGTTCAATATGCAGAATTCTAAGAAAGGTTTCCTGCCAATGTCACATGGTATTTCTCTCAGTAAGAGTCAGTGTCCTTCGACACGTGATGAGCTAGAGAAAATGAGTGTGATCCCATATGCCTCCGTAATTGGATTCATCATGTATGCCATGCTTTGTACACGTTCAGATGTGTCTTATGCTCTAAGTGTTATGAGCAGATATCAGTCAAACCCAGGTGAAAGTCACTAGACGGTTGTAAAGAGTATCCTTAAGTACTTGAGAAGAACTGAGGATATGTTCCTGGTCTATAGAGGTGATGAGGAGCTCGCTTTAAATGGTTACACCGATGCTAGCTTTCAAACCGACAAGGACGATTCCCAATCGCAGTCTGGATTTGTGTTCTGTCTCAATAGAGGCGCAGTGAGTTGGAAGAGTTCGAAGCAAGAAACGGTTGCAGATTCAATGACAGAAGCCGAGTAAATTGCAGCTTTGGAAGCTGCAAAGGAGGCAGTTTGGATCAGAAAGTTTGTTTCTTAGTTAGGTGTTGTCCCTAGTACGTCCGGTCCAGTGGACCTCTATTGTGATAATAGTGGTGCCATTGTGTAAGCCAAGGAGCCTAGGTCACACCAGAAGTCCAAGCACATACTGCGGCGCTATCACCTGATCCGTGAGATTATAGATAGAGGTGATGTGAAGATTTGCAAGGTGCACACGGATTTGAACATAGCCGATCCGTTGACGAATCCTCTCTCACAGCCCAGGCATGAGGCACACTTGAGCTCTATGGGTATTAGATACTTACGTAAGTGAGTCGGGTGTATGTAAGAAGAAGTTGTTTTTGTCTATGCTGATGTATATTTGGATAATTGGTTATCTTGTTCCTTGAATAATTATCTTTTACGTAGATCAGCAAGTTGATGACTTATTTGTGAGACTCTTTGTGTTACGATGTTCTTCTAAATGATCCCTGATCTGAGATCGTTATGTGGGACAGTGATGGTTTATAGATTAGCACATATGTCTGATTGATGATCATGTTTCACAGATCATAGACATAGAGATGTCAAATCAGTGATGTGGACTCATGTTAGTGAACATGGAGTTGGATAGACCCACCTTGAGATACTGCTGGGATTGTTATTTTATATCTGCCATCAGTTGTCATCTCAAATGGTGTACCTGCAGAGTCCTTAGACCTGAGATCGTCATTGATTCCAGAATGTGTAGTAGCACACTTAGGGGCTTCCAATCGCTATTCCGTAATAGGGTAGTTATAAAGGTTGCTTTCGGGTGTGTCACAAAACATGTCGTGGAATGCGAGCGATCAAGATGGAATTTACCCCTCCTACATAACGGGAGAGACGTCTCTGGGCCCCTCGAGGTAGTCGGATTGGAAAAGTGCATGGCCATGCCACTATGATCAAAGAGTTGATCATGATTGAATCCACTAATTAATCGAGTGAAGTGTCACGCTATCAACAAGGGTGGCACGAATCTCGCCTTAAGCTTGACTAATGTCATGTGGTAAAAGGATTGGTGCGTGAGTATATTAAGGTTCAGAAAGTCTGATTTTGACTTCGTATGCATTCGGGGGTCAATATGTGCTGCTAGGTACCACTATTGATCGGCGATCAAGAAATGGTTTTTAGGTAGCGGCCGTTTGCTTATGAACCTATCGAGTCGCATGCCTAAGGGGACGGAATTCAAATCTTGTAAAGAATTGGCTCTTGTGCAAGTGGGAGATTGATGGAATTGTGCCAAAGAAAATT
>KE370997.1:591668-612888 GCA_000418225.1 Zizania latifolia
TCCGATGACCGGAAGTTCCGGCTGTAACCGGAAGTTCTGGGGTGCGCAGATTAGATCTATTGGGCTTTTAATCTGGATTAAAAGGCCCATGCTGGGCACTATATAAAGGAGGAGAGGGTGGCACGTAAGGGGCTGCTGCTGCTGCTACTTTTGCTCTACCCTAGCCCTAGCCGCCACCTCTCCTCTCTCACCTAAGGAATCACAAAGGTTGTGATCAAACCCTAGAAACTTCACGAGTGGTGCTAGCACGCCGGCGTGGAGTGTTTCCATCCCTATACGTGTAGACTTCGTGGAGGTGCTGCTTGAATAGCAGCACTCGTCGTCTTCTTCGTGCGAAGATCGCTGGATTTCATCGACCTGGTCGCCGGCGAACGGGCGAGGCAAGAAGGAAACGAGCGAGGACGCGCTTCTCCAAATCTTCTTCCGCTGCACTAGCGCGTCTCGCGTTAGAAGGTAACGATCCATGATCCCTCACGCGCATGGGTTCCTGGGCCAACGGGGTTAAAAATTAAAATTTGCTGGCTAGCGTAGCCTCCCCATGTCCCAACAGTTTAATGCCAATGATGAAGACATCGATCAAATGTTGCGTGACGGCGAGAGGGACTTCACTAGTGATAGACAACATGAAAAGTTTCAGCGTATGGTATCTGACTCTAAAACACCAATATACCCAAACTGTAAAGAGAAGCACAATAAGTTAAATGTGGTGCTAACACTGATACAAATGAAGGCTAGCAACGGTTGGTTTGATAAGGGTTTCAACGAATTGTTGGTATTTTTGAAAGATTTACTTTCAACGGAGAATATTCTATCTAAAAGTACTTACTATGCCAAACAGGTTGTTTGTCCGTTAAGACTTGAGATAGAGAAAATCCATGTATGTGTAAATGACTGCATGTTATTTCGTAATGCACCATGATACAAGTGGAGCACCGATAGTGGCAAGAGCGAAGACACTACAGATACTAGGAGACAAAAGAAGAAAATCCCGGTTAAGGTGGCTTGGTATTTTCCAATAATCCCTCATTTGAAACGGATGTTCGCTAACAAAGCGAACAGTGAGCTGTTGCGATGGCACACTGAGAAGCGAAAAAATGATAGAATGCTTAGACATCCTGCTGATGGCATGTAGTGGAGAAGGTTCGATTCAAAATATAAATAGTTTAGAGACAAAGTGTGAAATATAAGATTTAGGTTTAGTACGGATGGGATGAATCCTTTTGGAAACATAAGAAGTACTCATAGCACTTGGCCGGTAACTCTCTGTATCTTCAACCTTCCACCCTGGATGTGCATGAAGCGAAAATTCCTTCTCATGCCTTTGTTGATTAGTGGGCCAAATCAGCCAGGTAACGATATCGATGTATATCTCAAACCCCTGGTAGAAGATTTACTTGTATTATGGAAAGATGATGTGCGGGTTTAGGATGAATAGAAAAGAGAGACTTTCACCTTACGTGCGATGTTGTTTATAACAAACTCTGATTGGTCTGCTCTTAGTGACATATCAGGGCAGACTGTAAAAGAGTACAATGGTTGTATTCAGTGCTTGGAGGAAACTGGGGAGCGTTGGTTGTCCAACAGCAGAAAAATGGTCTTCATGGGTCACCGTGGGTTTCTTCGTCTCAATCATCCATACCGTAAGAATAAGAGACCTTTTGATGGGATGGTGGAGACACGTCAAGCTATGAAGACTCGTACCGAAGAACAAGTATTTAGAATTGTGAAGGATCTTAATGTAGTACATGGCAAGGGCCTAAGCAATATGAAATTACCCGCTGGACAAAACGCTCCTATGTGAAAGAAGCAATCCATATTTTGGATGTTACCATATTGAAAAGACCTTATGGTTCGACATGCAATAGATATAATGCACATCGAGAAGAATGTATTCGATAGCTTGATTGGTACCTTACTAGACATGCCTGGCAAAACAAAAGATACACTGAACGCAAGGCTGGACCTTCAAGAAATGAACCTCCAGAAAGACCCGCATTATATACAACTAGCCAGCGGGGAAAAGAAGCTACCAACAGCTTGCTACACGATGAGCAGACAAGAGAAAGCTAGCCTATGTGGTTGCCTGCGTAATGTTAAAGTTCCAACTGGTTACTCGTTAAATATTAGAAGACTAGTGAACATAAAAGACAAATAGTTAGTTGGCATGAAATCTCATAACTGTCATGTGATGATAATACAGATGCTTCCGGTTGCAGTTAAAGGCATTTTGCCTGATAAGGTTCGAGACCTAATCATAAAGTTGTCTTCGTTTTTCAACGCAATATCATAGAAGATCGTGGATCCAAGCAAATTGGCAAAGCTGCAAAACGGCGTTATCCATACTATATATCAGCTTTAGACTATTTTCCCTCCAATATTTTTTGATATAATGGTCCATCTGGTTATTCATATTGTTGGTGAGATAAAGATCATTGGTCTTGTGTTTCTACATCAGATGTATCCTTTTGGAAGATTCATGGGGTTCTAAAGAAATATGTTCGTAACCGAGGCCGTCCGGAAGGTTGCATTGCCCAAGGATAGAGTACAGAGGAGGTCATTGAGTTCTGTATTGACTACATGAAGCTGGATCCGATTGGTCTGCCTATATCTCGCTATGAGGGGAGGCTAACGGGGAAAAGGACAATATGGCATGCATGCATCCACATCAGAGATAGTGTTGCATTCACCCAAGCACATTTTGCTGTTCTGCAACAATCAGTTGTAGTTGGACAATATGTCAATATGCATGTGAATGTTATAACCACCGTAAATCCAATAAAGTCACAAGATTAGATCGCAAGAGAGCACAGAAATACATTCGGTATCTGGTTGCGTAAACACATGATGTTTTAGTATACCGACGATGTCATGTTATAATTCTAGGTCATGGCCCATTAAGTACCATTCACACATTCCAAGCATACGAGATTAATTGTTATATATTTTATACAAGAGCACAAGACAACAAGAGCACTAACCAAAACAGCGGTGTTCGTATCGATGCATTTGACCGTGCTGGAAGTAAGGAGACATACTACGGATTCATCGAAGAGATCTAGGAGCTTGAATATGGGGAGTTGAATGTTCCTCTATTTCGATGCCAATGGGTACAACTACCCGGAGGCGTGAAGGTTGACAAGTATGGTATGACTATTGTTAACCTCAGGCTCACTGGATATGCGGAACAACCATTTGTACTTGCTAAGGATGTTGCTCAAGTATTCTACGTGAAGGACCCAGATCCAACAAACAAGGAGGAGCATCAAGTGGTTCTTCAAGGAAAGAGAAAGATTGTTGGAGTCAAGGATGTTGACGATAAAGAAAAGTACAACAGATCTGATGATCTTCCACCATTTGGAGAGAATGTTGAACTGTCTCCCATTGATGATATCGAGGAAGTTACGTGCATACGTTGTGACTACCATGAAGCATTAATCGTTTAGGGATGGAAACAGGGTTAACAAAACCGTTCGGTAACCACGGTTACCGCTCGGTAACTAACATACCGCTCATAGTTAGTACTGGCGTACCTATCGGTTTCATTTGAAATTCAAATTTAAAATTAAAGAAAATGAAAAAATTTGAAAAAAATCTAAAAATAGTAGGTAAATTAATATGATTTATGGTGAAATTAATTTTCAAAAATATTGAACTATCACAAAGTTATGAACCGAGCAAGATGAACAAAAATAATTCCTTATCCGCGTCCTTATTCGTATCATTATCCCATTCCAGAAGCTACTCCTACTAGATATGTATACAAGTGGCAAGATCCTCAATTTTATTCTATATTATATGAAGAATGGCAAACCACTATATCTTGGATAAGACAAAGCTGGGAGGAGTATAAAGCAAATATTCTTGTTTCACATAGCTTATAACTAATGTCTACAGATGAATACAACGCCGCTTATAACCAATAGAGCAATAATGATAAGTTAGAAATACTTAAATTGCTAATTAACCATGTTGTTTTGTAATTTATATTTTATTGTAAATTTATAAAATTTGTGGTATAATAAGTTTCCTATTTATCTCAAAAACTAATTTTCTGCGATCTTACAATTTTTATTTTTCCCTGAAAAATTGTCTGACCGGTACCGTGGTAACCGAGCCCGGTACCATGGTTACTGAGTTGGTACCGAACTAGCGGTCACAGAAGTGCCTACCGTGGTAACCAAAGTGTACACCACGATAACCAAATTTGAAACCGTTTTGCTAACTGGTCTGAATTCAGATTTTGAAATGCAAACTTTGATCGAATTTTTTCGGTAACCGTTCGGTTACCCCGGTAACCGCTATCTCGAGCCCGAGCGGTATCCGGTCCTAAGACAGTTTGTTAACCCTGGATGGAAGTTATATTTTTTTTAATCAAGATTATGTAAGCATATTAATCGTTTTATGATTTTATTAGCTCAAGATTGTGTATTTTATTTGCTAAAGATTGTGTATTTTATTTGCTCGAGATTGTGCATTTTATTTGCTTAGGGTAATGATTTTGGGATACGGTTTATAATAAATGTTAATAATAAATTATAAATGTTAACATAAAAAGTTTTATTTATGGTGTAAAATATTTTTAAATTATTAAAGTAAAACGGTTTGTATTTGTTAATAACAATTTATAAATGTTAGTATAAAAACATTTCATCTGGTACAGTAAAAAATCCGTATTATTTAGGAGTAAATTATATATGTTAAAATAAAATGTTTATATTTATTAATATTAAAATATTCTTCAGTGCTGGTTCTAAAATATAACCAGCACTGAAAAGCACTATCAGTGCCGGTTATAATTGGAACCGACACTAATAGCTCTCTATCAGTGTCGGTTCTCGCTTACAACCGGTACTGATACCCTTCCCATTTTTTCCCATCCCGCAGATTATCTACTCGCCCGTCGCCATCCCGCTGTCCTATCATACGGCCGTCCTGCCGTCCGGCCGTCATGTCGTCCAGTCGTCTCTGCCTCCGCCTCTATCGTTCGGCCATCCCCGCCTCCACCTCCACCTCCACCGTCCAGCCATCTCCGCCTTCGCCTCCACCGTCCGACCGTCTCTGTCTCCACCTCCACCCTTCCGTCTCCACCACCGCGTCTTCGCCATCTGACTGTCTCCGCCCTTCCGTTTTCGCCAACTTCGCATCCACCCACCCGTGCAAGGTTTGATACCACCTGCTCTCATATTGTTTGGATTTAGGGTTTAGCTAGGGTTTTGTGTTCTAGTGCTTGATGGGGAAAGAGCAAGGAATTCATGCCATGAACTGAAGACTAAAGGGCAAGGAAGCACTGGCGTTTTAATTATTTGTGAAAAAATTCTGTGTTTTAATTTTGGCTTCACTATAACATGTATTGAATTGTGTATGTATGGGATGATAGGCTACTACATTCAGGTTGTATCACTCCTGAATCTTGTTCAACTGTGGTTCGCTAATTGGCTTATGTCATTAATCCTGTGATTGCAATAATTGAGATCTTTTATTGTAGTATTGTATACTCCCTCATTTTCCATTTACTTGACACCATTGACCATTATGCTTTTAACTTTCACTGGATATGCGGAACAAACATTTTATCATTTGTCTAAGATATTTTGTGAAGTACATTGTACCTTATAGAAGAAAGGAACAAGAAAGTTATATAATCCACCAAAGTTGTCTTTCCATGATAGACATGAGCAACAATTGCTATGTTTCTGACATCTCTTCTAGTTGACCATACATGATTCAAAGAAGAGAAGCCATATCTCTAGTCTTTAACAATTCATTCGGTGCTGTGGAATATAATTTTTTTATACTTCTTTGGCAGTATCTATATATGTTTGAGTATACCTTCGATGACTGAAATGATCAGGTGTATCTATATGTTTGAGTATGTATATGCTTGAGTATATCATTGATGGAGTGTATGCAAATAATGTGATGTGTATATGTATGTTTGAGTATTCCTTTAAGTGTAAGTAATGATGGATTCTTTAAAAGTGTATGAGCTTTTGATTTATCGATACTAATATAATATGATTATGTTATTCTTCTGCCTCCACCCTTTCGCTTCTACCCATCCAGCCACAAAAGTCGTATCGATGCATTCAACAATATTCAGTTTTGTTTATTAGGATTTACACAAGTATTATTGTACCTTTTTATCGTTGTTAAATATAACATGAATTAGGGACATGGCAAGCCACTCAAGTGATCAACAGGGTATTTCTGTCGGACAGCATGCTTCCAGTAGTAAGGGGGTCCCTATGGTATTATTGTACTTTTTTCCTGTCCCGTACTGCAAGTACTATGTTTAGTTGTAGTAATCCATGCTAATAATTTAGGTACCAACTTATGTTCCTAACAGTTACCTCCTAAAAATCAATCATTATGTCAACGAGCGTCACCAGGTTTATACATTGTATATTGTATATTCTATTTATGTAGTAACAAAACTAACAAACTGATGCGATATTATCTCACTGTTATAGTTTCTAACAAAAAACTTAGGCGATAACCATAACATTCATGCTGGTGACACCAATAAGATATCAATAAAAGATGGGTGCACTAATATAGTTGAGGTTGCGAGCTGTGGAGACAGGTTGTGTCTCCACAAAGGGTGGGGTGTATTTAGTACCTGAGTCCGTCTAGTAGAAGGAGATTATGTAGAACTAACAATGGGACCCCATTGTCTGTTACGGCTACTATTTTTAATAATTTTGGTGACGAGAAGACCACAATAGCCATAAAAGTGGAGGACAACGATAACGGTATCTATAACAAACTCACATTACTTACTAGATATGCATATTTTGTTTATGTAATTAAAGTGGTTTTATATAATTGCAGGTGAGGGTCCTAGCAATGCTCCGAAGAAGGGGAAGTAGATAGCCAGGGAGTGTGACACCGACCAAATTGACTAACTAAAGAACATCAGTTATTTTAGAAATCATATAGATGTAACTCCAGCAAGGAAGGCTCTCCTACAAGACATCTCAGTGAGTCTATCCTCTAGAACTCACTTATATGTATACACAATCAATACCTCAATCATCAACAAGAAGTCGGTGATAAGTACTTTGCACATGTCATAATTGCAAACATCTATATATATATGCACTTGCCTCGTCGAACTAGCTACCAACATATTTTATTCATAACAGTACTTTTCAAGACAATATTATGAGGAGTACATCATACCTCACCTACACCAACAGACCTCACAGATCTAAGTGACAACAGCAAGAAGCACAATAGTCCCAATTGTAGTGCATAAATTAATAGATAGACGTTGCTACCTGACGACGGGTTTTGGTCAATTTCTGCGAGCCAACGATTTAGTTGTCGGTACAGTATGCACTTTTCATTTCAACATCAACAATGGTGCACTGGAGGCAACTATTTATGTAATTTAGCCTGTGCTTGAATTCGTAAGAACAATGTCACATTTAAAACTTATGAAATTATTTATATAAATATGTTCCGATATTTTAAGGTAATATATATATCATATTAATTTGATTTGAGATTGTTCGTGTAATATGATGTAAGCCATACAAATGAATTTAACATATATGTGCATTTTGATATAGAATTAATATAGCACGATTTATATATAAAAATAGCGTGAAATACATAATAGTACCGGTTCATACTCCAAACTAGCACTGATAATAGCATATCAGTGTTAGTTCTATTATTGAACTGACACTGATACAAGCGTATCAGTGCCGACACTGATACGCGCGTATCATTGCCGGTTCAATTTTGGAACCGACACTAATACTCGTTTTCAGTGCCGGTTCTAGAACCGCTACAGATAGCCGTCGACTATCAGTTTCAACTAATCAGTGACGGTTCAGAACCCACCACTGAATGCCATTTTAAACCGACATTGTTTACAGTTACTGTAGTAGTGACACATAGACATAAACGGACAAACCGGATGTATACAACCACACGACATGTGCATGCAGCCCTAGAATTATAAAACACAGCAACACTACCTAAGAAAAAGTCATTAGTGATAGGCTATAAAAGTCATTAGTGACAAACATTACATTCATCACTCTTATCACGTCACTAATGATAATCTATCATTAGTGATGGGTCACTAATGGTCTATCTTTAGTGACGGGTATAGATGTATGCCCGTCACTAATAGTCGACCATTAGTGACGGGCATACATCTATATTGGTCACTAAAGATAGATTATTAGTGATATGTATAGATGTTCACACGATACTAATGATCGATCATTTCGTTCAGTTTAGATATATTCTATACAAATTCATTTAGTTTCGTTCAATTAAAATGAGATAATGATCAGATCCGAGGTGGTAGTAGATGTGCTCTTCTCATCGTGGTTGTCGTCATCCCGAGGTGCTTTCCATGTGATCGTCGTCGGTGAGACCTCTACCCCGAGCCACAATAGAGGAAGACGATGATAGAGGAGGAGAGGAGGTAGTAGGATTTCACTACCACAGAAAACCCTATTAGTGACGGGTAATAACCTCTATTAGTGACGGGCATGTCTCCCATTACTTTTATCACATCAGTAAAACTAGGTCATTAATAATGGGTGTTCACCCGTCACTAAAGGGTGACGGGTGACAATATCCACTCATCACTAAAGGGGGCCTGCTGGCTCACCTGCGGTCACCCTTTAAGTGATGGGTCGTAATGTGACCTGTTACTAAAGGACCCTTTAGTGACGGGTGATTATTGTCGCTCGTCACTAATATTATGGTTATTTTGAAAAAAAATAATTATTTTTAGGCTACATCTTAAATCAAAGCCAGGGTTTGGCAGCCAACATCCTGAATCACATATATTAATTTTTAACTCGTTATCTCAAAGAAATTGGTTAAAACAAAGTTCTATAAGATTTGAATGTGACAAATAATAATTTACACCACATACATTATTTTCTCAATTGCTGCATTGTTAATGTTGAAATGGAAGGCGTATACTGTGCCAACTTCTAACGCGTTATCTCGAAGAAATTGACTAAAACCAGTAGTTAAGTAGCACCATCCATCCATAGATTTATGCACTGCAATTAGGACTGCTTCACTATCTACTGCTGTCAGTTCAATCTGGGTGGTCTACTGGTGTAGGTGAGGTGTGATGTACTTCTCACAATATTGTCTTGAAAAGTACTATTACAATAAAATTTATACAAAACTAGTTAGATGAGGCAAGTGCATATATGTAGATGTTTGCTTTTCTGACATGTGCAAAGGGCTTACCATCGACTTCTTGTTGATGATCGAGATATTTATTGTGTAGACATATAACTGGGTCCCAGAGGATAAACCTACCGAGATGTGTTGTAGGAGAGCCTTCATTGCTAGAGTTATATCTGTATGATTGCTAAAATAATAGATGTTCTTCAATTGGTCAATTTGGTCGGTGTCACCCTTTTGAGATTTCTGCTTCTCCTTCTTCTCAGTATTGGTAGGAGCCTCACTTGCCATTATAAAAAGCTGGTAAGTAACAGATGTTCTTCAATTGGTCTATTTAGTCAGTGTCGCCCTCCCTAGATTTCTGCTTCCCCTTCTTCTCAGCATTGGTAGGAGCCTCACCTGCCATTATATAAAAAAGCTGGTAAGTACATATACAAAATAGACATGTATGTCTAATAAGTAATGTGAGTTCGCTATAGATACCGCTATCACTCTCATCTACTTTTATGGCTTGTGATATCTTCTCTTCGTCATAATTATTTAAAATGGTAGCCATAGCAGACAGTGGGGGTCTCATTGTTAGTACAACAAAGTCCCCTTCTAATAAGGTGACTCGATCAGTAAATATAGACCACCCTCTACTCAGGCATAACCTGTCTCTAGAGTTCTCAACCTCAACCATATTGGTGCAGCCATCTCTTGTTGATATCTCAAGAGTGTCACAGTCATAAATGTTATGGTGAGCGACAAAGTTTTTTTTGTAGAAACTACAACAATGAGATAATATTGTATCAGTTTGCTAGTTTTGTTACCACATAAGTAGAATATGCAATGTACAATGTATGTACTATGTGACGGCCATAGAAATGACAGACTTTCAGAAGACAACACTTAGGATCATAAGTTTGTATCTACATTGTTGGTATGGACTACTACAATTACACATAGTATTGTTGGCATGGATTACTATAATTACACATAGCACTTGTAGTACGGGACAACAAAAAAGTACAATAATACCATATGGGGGGTGGGCCTACTTATAGAAGCACGATGTCTGACGGAAGTGCTCTGTTGATCACTTGTGAGGCTTACCATATAATAAGTACAATGTAATAATAGAGGTACATACATATTCACAAAGTCACAAGCCCTAATCGGCAAGGAGGAGGAGGCATGCAGGTACTTATCTTGGGAGGAGGAGGAGGCACGACGAGGAGGGACTAGGATGAGCCAACGATGACCAGAGAGGCACGACGAAGCGGTGACAAAACGAGGACGGCAGAGGAGGCTACGATGCAATGGAGGCCGCGATGGAACGACAAAACGAGGACGGCGGAGGAGGCTGCGATGCAACGGAGGCCGCGATGGAACGAAGGCCAAGACGAACAGAGGCCATGACAGAATGGTGGGACGAGGAACACGATGAAGCGATGGCGGTGGCAATGGGAGGCTAGGGTTTAGGGTTATGTGTGATATGAAAGCGTGGTCGGTTCACTACTGTCGACCCCGTCTATTTATATATAGGAGGCACCTATAGTGATGGGTGGTAACTACCGCCCGTTATTAGTTCTTTGACTCTTTAGTGATGGGTTATAATGTGACCTATCACTAATGGGGGTGCCCTCTCTTTAGTAACGGGCCACATTGTGACTCGTTACTAATAATGCAGCATTACTAACGCGTGTAAAACAGTCCGTCACTAAAAGTGTATTACTGATATGCGCCATTGATCTGTCAGTAAAGCTTAGTCACTAAAAACTATTTTTATGGTAGTGTTTAGTGAAGTAGCAGCAATAATTGTGTGTTCTCTATCGAAGCAGCTCAACACTGAGGAGTTCATGGTCAGGTGGATCTTATGGTGATGTCGACCGTCATCGATGGATCTCGAGGTGACAACGGTAGAGATCAGGTAGATAGAGCAAGAGAGAGAAGTGTGGAATGGTTGAGAGTGAAGATGAAGAGGAAAGACACGGATTTATATTGGTGGTGTTTGTTTTTAGGCTAGTATTCTTTTGCCGACCCAAATTTTTAAAAAATTTCTGATACGCTGGTCTTTAGTGACGGGCATATAAGAGACCCATCGGTAGGTCTTTAATGATGGGCATCGCTGAGGCCCGTCACTGAAGATTGGTTTATGATTTGATAGTTCGGGATCCCTCGTTAGTGAAGGACATCATGGGACTCGTTATTAAAGTTATGTCTTTTGTGACGGTTGTAAATGCAGCAGTCACTAAAGGTATATTGACGCGTATTCTTAGCCATTACTAAAGCTATGTGATTAAATGTTCGTGTGGGATCTCCACATCCTTCCGTCCGCTACATCTGCAACCATATTCTCCGATCAATTTGAGGCGCTTCGTCCTTCCTCCTGCCCTACATGACGCCAACACCGTCTCTTCATGGTTGTAGGCAACCCACACCATACTTTGCTCCCCCAAAAGCCATCGCCGCCTTCACATCTCTCCTCTCCTGAGGCCGGAATAGGGTTGATGTGATTTTTGCCGATCAACCCATGCCACCATGGCAGCCGGTAGCAAGATTCATCTTGTTTACTACATCTTGTTAGGAGTAATCTACAATATTCTCATGCACTCAAGTTTCTATTTCTTGTTTACTACATCCCGTCACAAGATTTATCTGTTGATTTGTTTGAATCTAGTTTTTCAAATCTCACGATGATAGTTTGGTACAGTATAATAGACATTGCACCATCTAACCCATCAATTTTGGAGCTAGAGCTAACTTGCTGACTAAACAGGACTGTTGGTAGGTTATGCTCTACCATGGATCTACTTTACCATAGAGTTCTAGAGTGAAACTAAAATTTGTGTAGTAGAGCCCTCCCAAATAGAATCTACTATCATAGTCCACCTATAACTCTAGATACAAGATTTATTAAAACTGTATTTAACTAGATCTATTTTTTTTAGATCTGGAATGGTAACAAACGAGAAAGATCCTTGAAGATGAAGTGCTCATTTTGTAGAAAGGGGATAAAGGTCTTTTCTAAATGATTTTAATTTATTCATAAGATAACATAAACTTAATAGTTGAAATAAGCCGTTGTTTAAAAAAAATGAGAAGCTTGTTGGGCCACATGTGAACAGGAACATTTTTTTAGCTACATAATTTAAAGAGACGAGGGTGGATAGAATAGAATAATCTAGTTTTTGGTTGGATGGATGATATTATTTAGTTTTTTCTTTGGTAGCAAGCTGGATGAGATCTCTTTTTTCTATTTCTTCTTCCTTTCCTTTCTCCCCTTTCCCTCGTCCCGCGTCCATTCCGTTTGGTGCACGCTGTGACGTGTAGCGTGCACGGGCCGACGGAGCGCTGGACGGGGTGGTGGACTATCGGGCGGCACGATGCCTGACGATAGAGCGCAAGGCTATAGCTGGAGCAGAGGAGCACTGAGTTGCAACAGGAGCGGCTGAGTGCTAGCTGCAGTTAGAGAGGCGACTGACGTGGCTACCCGAGACGATGGCTGGTAGGTAGGAAAGCACTGGTGGAGGGGCATGCGGAGAGGTGTCGGTGGTGACGATGGGTTGACGGGTAGGGAAGCGTCGACAGAGGCATGACATGGTCAGGTGGAGAGGCGTCGACGCCGGCACTGACCAGCAGGGAGGCGCTGGTAGAAGAGTGGATGAGTCTATCCACCCAATTTTTTTGATGGATTTATATAACATCTTAAGAGAATATTTTTTTAAGATAGATGATCTTATCCACCCCACCTGCGAACCAAACACCTGTCATTCAAGCTGGATACGATAATCCTATCCAACTTCATCAAGTCAACAAAACCTAAATGGTTTAGTCACTGTCAGTTTAAAATTATAGTAATCTAACTTGTATAAAATAAGTTAGGTTCAACTAACTTATTAGATTATTATAATATGTATTTAGATTATAATAAATTGATTTGTTTTATTTTAGTTTATGAAAATAGATTCGCTGAAAGAAAGCCGAGCGTGCGCGACCGAGACGCAGCAGTGCCGTCCCTCCATCACGAGTCCACGACGACACGAGCACCCGACCCGACCCCACCCCTCTTCCTTCTCGACCCGTTTCCATTCTATGGCTTCCCCCAAACCCTAACCTCCAGCACGCAGATCCCCGCCTTCCCCCCTCCCCCACCACAACCGCCAGTCCGCCAGTCCGCCACCCCAACCCCCGCCTCTCGCCTCCGCAGCGGTCGCCGCCGGCCACGCCGGGGGGGCCCGGAAGGAGGAGGAGGTGCACATCCTCTCTCGGTGCCTCGACGCCGCCCTGCGCCTCCGCCTCCGCGCGAGGTACGCCACGCCACTTCATTCTCCAATTCGGTCTGGTCTTGGGCTCGCGTTTTCTCGCTCGGCGCCTGCTCGCCCCGGCGGTCGGGGGAGAGCCCGAGCGGGCGCGCGTGGGCTGGTATGGTAATTTCGGCAGGGTCTCGAAAAACCTTATGTTGTTTTCCGGTCGTACGGGGGCGCCTTGCCGCTATAATTGGGGGTTTTTCTATGCGTGCGTTCGTGCGTGGTATGCTGCTTCGAGATCACCGTAATCCCTAGCTAGCTTTTCTGAGGGCGTTTCACCATTTTGGGAACCCTAGCTTGCCTGGAAGTAGTATTGTTGTGAGAAACCCTTGGGCGTGGTAGCTTGTTCACAATAATTCTGTTTGAGCTTTGAACTTATGTCTTTTTCTGGGTAATATAGCTGCAAGAAACCACATGCACTGAGTTTTTATGCCTTTCTTTCTGAAGTACAATATCGCTTGTTCCTGAATGTATTGTGACTCGTATGTAGGCTGTTATCATACCGGGGAAATTAAATGTCCCTAAAGGAATGCCAGTTCGTTTTATTGTTCTCTTTGTGTTCGTGGTAATGGTTATCTAAAAAAGTGGTGTTGGTGTCATGGACTTGAATATTTATATTTTATATCATTTCAGTTCATAACTTGTAGTTGTAATGAGCGAGTAAGAATGCATTGTGCTCTTTTTAAATGTGTGACGTGCCATTAACTTTTCAAATGATTATTTTGTAGTTATTTTTCATGACGACTAAAACTCGTGAAAATGAGTGAGCAATGCCCCTTCATTGCTCATTCTGACATTGCAGTCTGCCAAAGAACCTACCTTTTATGGAGGTGATAGTGTGATACTGTTTTAACAATGCCCCCCCTCAAAATCACAAATGTGTAATTACCTATTTAACAGCGCGTACCTGGTGCAATTCACCAAATCTGTGCTATTATGTACCTTTTCGATCAAATAAATTCAAAATTCTTGAAGCTCTGAACTGTTCCTCAAGTAACTGTACAAAAAAATAATCTGTTTCAAACTCGGTTCTATTCTATATAAAAAGTTGATATAAGATGAGTTATTAATTACATTTAAACAAAGGGAAACAAGAAAATTATTGTCCAAAGAGAACTTTTCATTGTCATCTCTTACTATTGACTGAGTTTTGGATCGAAACTTTTGAGGCATGGTTGGTTATCATTTTTATTCTTGACACTTTTATGCTGACTGTGTGCCTGAACCTGCCAAGGTTTAGTGTCTCATGTTAGTTTTATTATTTGAACTAGGAATTTCCCTCAGTGACAATTTTGTCTACTTCTATATATGCTGGTACAATTTGAGATACTGGTAATAATGTAGCATACATTGTGTCTATTCTTCATGATAAATTTGAGTCTGGTATTGTTTAGGGTTTTATGTCAGGGGCACCTGAAGTAGCATTTGTTCTCGTTTCAAATTTATATCCATGTCTTTTGGGGGCTTTATGGTTGTGCATGTTCATTGCCAACTTCCTGTTATTTGTTGTAATATAGGTGACATGAGAGGAATTATTTGCTGTCTTGCAACTGTGATGTCCTAGTTGACACAGTAGCTTTGAGATTTCTCTAAAATCTGCAACATGTAGGACATCACGCACTTTACATGGGAGTAGATACTGGGCATAATGTACTATTAGCAGCCAGCATTGCTGTTAGTAGTTCTGTGATGTGTAATTTTCACCATTAGTTTGTATTAGAAAGGATGTGGTTTGTTTCTTAAATGAGGCTCTCCTACAGTCCTCTGCCCTTAAGTTTGTACCAGCTGAAACTTCATTTATTTTTTGTCTGGTTACTTCTTTATATGATGTGATCATGTGCTGTTGATATCCCAACCAATGTTCTTAAGGTGGTAAGGCAAGGCACGGCAACCTACCCCCTTCCAGCCGCCTAGGCGAGTTAGGCGCATGGCGAGGCGATGCCATACACACATCCTAACATATAAATGCTATAGATTTTAGTAGCAGTGTAACATATACTTACCTTGGTGTTTCCAATGATCTGACCTCTCTTCTCTTCTCTTTTGATCTTCTCTCTTGTCCCATGCAGTAATCTACATAAAAAACAAGCTTAGCAGTTAGTACTTATGAAAGAAAAGCCGCGCAACAATATCGAATAAATTAAAAAAACATGTAAGTGGATACCAGTAACCATCAAGAGTAGGGCTGAAACCAGTAGTATCAACCCTTCAGGTGCTGGCTTGGGAATTAAGCTACAGAACTTTGCTGCAAACAGTCTATTTGGTATATTATAAAAAATATAAGCAAAGCAAAACCATCAACTGCTGATTCTGAACCTTGTAGCAAAACCATCAAACCCTTTCAACATTGTCCTATCTCTAGACCAATCCATGTTTTCCATGTTGCCCGCAGTGCCGCTCACCTTTGTTGCATGCCGCCGCCGAGCAGATCCATCTGCTGGCCGCCGCCTCCGGAAGAGGCCACCCGCCACCGCCGCAGAGCGTCTCCTCTCTTTTCCCTCTCTCTTCCCTCTCTTTTCCCTCTCGGCCTCTCTTCCCTGCCTTATCTCTTCTCCCTTTTCCCCTCCCGCGCGTGCCAGCCTCAGCCCTGACCCATATGGCGCTCACCCTAGGACGTTGGGTGTCAGGGCGATGCCATATCGCACCTAGGCGAACGCCCAGTGCCTAAGGAAGATGCCATACGAGCTTCCACCAAGGCGACACCGACGCCCAGCATCGGATCCTGCCCGGATGCCTAGGCGACGCCTTGAGAACCACCTTAAAAACTGTGCTGTCTTTTCAGTTATTGTCTGAATGCCTTTCACTTGCTTTTAAATGCTTTGGAAACATCCATAATACTTGTTTGTCCATGGACAATCAGTCTAAGTATATACTTGTTGTTTGGTGCAGATCTCAAAACATTATTGAGGATATATGAAGTAGTGGATGTTGAATGACCTTCTCTATGGATTTGAACGCATCGCCCTTGCCAGAGGAAGATGAACAGCCTTATGAGCAACAAGTTGAGGTTGATTATGCACAGGAGGAGCATGTTGAGTCTGCTGTTGCTACAATGCGTAGGGTACTACACAATAACACAATACTCATTATGCATTTAGTTTTTGATTCAATGTAGATTGTAGATCTTCCTAACGGTGGCTGATTATTTATTACTGAAATGTAAACTGTGCATTTTATATTCAGTAAGGCTGCTTAGTTAATATTGATAGATGATGAAAATATAATCAAGGAAATAAGGCAACATAATCTGCATTAGTCTATCAGAGCCATAATGAGACATGTTTTTGTGTTGCCAAGTTTACTGCCCCCCTTTGATTTTCAGTCTCTCTTCCCAGTTTTACTGGATATCCACTTTGTTTGCTTAAACCACAAATTTTCTGCTTTATATTTAGGCCATGCTTTCAGTTAGTCAGTTTTGAGGATTGCAAAATAGTGACTACCCTGTTCAGTTTTTCTTATGAGCAAGCATGCAAACTTGCTGGTTACCTTTTGCTAACTTGCCATTGTTGCAGGAGCGTGAAGAAAGACGCAAAAAATTAAAGAGAGAACAACAGGATGAAGGCTCAAGACTGTATCCTCAGCAGATTAGGAACGATTATGTACCTTATAACAAAGCTGGTAGAAGTCGAATAAAGGAGACACCTCATGGTATGAAATGTTGGGAAAAGTTTAAAATTATAGTTGAATGTTTCATATATTTCTCTTTTTTATTTGGTAATATATAGCTATATTGTTGCATACCCTAAATGATTTTGAATGTATTCATTTCTGTTGGTGTTACTTCAGGCTGGATGAATTGTCCGGTGTTTGGTGAGCCAATAGATAAAATCATACCTTCCAAAGTTCCTCTTGATGAAACATTCAATGACTCAGTGCCCCCTGGGAAAAGATATTCTTCCAAACAAGTTGTTAATAAACAAAGAAAAGCTGGTCGTGAAGTAAGTGTTGGCTGCTTGATTATTTTTGTAGTTTTATGCTCATGCTTACTGTATTTATTTCTATGTTAACTGTGAAAATAATGCTGCTTTTCACTTTCTGGTATGTATTGTTGAAAAAAGAAAATATTACAATGCTAATGTTTTTTTGTGGAAGACATGCATTTACTGTGTCTTCTCTTGTTCCAAATGTGTTATAACTGGGCAGGGTACATGTTATCTTGCATGACTATATTCCCAGCCAGCCCCCCCTTTTTTTTGCCAACAGAACTCACCATTTTTTCCTTTCCTTTTCAGATAGGTTTGGTGATTGATTTGACAAATACTACCCGATATTACTCACCCACAGAATGGACAAGGCAAGGTACTAAGCATGTCAAGGTGAGAGAGCTTAGCTTAAATGTATCCTTGAATTTGAAAGGGCCTTCTATGCTAACATATTTCATTTTAGATTCCATGCAAGGGAAGAGACGCTGTACCTGATAATGAATCTGTTAATGTGTTCGTCTATGAGGTAACACCTATATTTGGATCACTTGTATAGTATTTCATTTGTCTTTTATCCCCATAATGTTTACAATTTGTTTCCTGTGAGCTATGTTTGTTCCTCAAGTGTTCAGAGTGATTCTCTATAGTAATTTACCTTTTAATGATGACCTACTGGTTTTGGCTTTGTGTCATAATTATTAAGTAATGGCTGTTGTGTATCGTGTTAACATATATCTATTTCTTCACACACCCTTATACCCATCTTGTTTGTAACTGTAATGGTTTCCACCCTTTTATGTCTTTCATTTTCTTATATCCTGTTCCCCCTGTTTTCTTATATCCTGTTCCCCCTGTGCATTTCTCTTTGAATCATCAGTTGATGAGAGTGGTACATAGTGGTTAAATGCTCAATGTTTTCCTGCAACTACATGCTGGGCACACAAAGTCGTTGATATACCTGTCAAAAAATATAGAAACTTTTTAGAAGGTTGTATTTGTTTTTGTGACTTTATTTGTATTGAGATATTCTACATTTGCAACCAATGTTTATGTTAGTCTTTCGTGCAGTAAAATAATAGATACGCATGTATACTGTTAGCAACCATATTTACAGAGAGCTTTATAGTCCATTCATGTAACAATCATTTTCTATTCTTTCAGGTGATGATGTTTCTTGACCGACAGAAGCAGACAAAGAATCCCAAGTATATTCTTGTTCACTGCACCCATGGTCATAATCGTACAGGTTTCATGATTATTCATTACCTTATGAGAACACATGTCTCTTGTGTCGCTGAGGTATGACTAGTTTCTCAATGTTGTTCAACTTAATTCTGCTGGTTTTCTTGACCTCATTTTCATTCCAGGCAATTAATATATTTGCTCAAAGGCGACCGCCTGGTATATATAAGAGGGACTACATTGAAGCACTATATTCATTTTATCATGAGGTTCCTGAGCATATGATAACATGCCCTTCAACACCAGAATGGAAAAGGCCCTCTGATCTTGATTTAAATGGTGAAGCTAAGCAAGATGACGATGATGAGAATGGTGATCTTGCACCGGCACATGTAAGCATTTTAGTTTCCAAATCTGAAATTACTCCCAAGTAATTTGGTGTAGAAAAGTGTCTGGTTCCTTGTAATTCTCAAAAGGTTTTTCATTGATTACATAGTTTTGAGATATTCTGACTACCTACTTTATTTTTGAATTGATTTTTTTATGACTTTTTCACAATTGAATTTACTATATACTTTGGCCCATATTGTTTTTTTATTGTCGTCAAACAGATGTATGTGCATGATTCAAAGTAGTTATGCTGTGTTCTTGCTTTTGAGAGCATGTATCTTGCAGAATGAGGTGGAAGACAAAGTTATCACTAACGATGATGTGCTAGGAGATTCTGTACCATATGATCAGCAAGATGCTCTGCGTATTGTATGTTATCGCTTGCTTGAAATGCCTCCTGTAAGTATAAATTTCTATAACTCTTAGCCAACATGCATTTTTCAGATGCTTGCATGAATCAATTGTATCATGCATGAGTGCCATGAGGCTATGAGCATATAGTCAAACGCTAGTGTCTCCTTTTGTAGAATAATGTGGATGTTATCAATTCCATCTGGTTGATAGCTTGTTACATGCACAACAGTCTTAGTTTTAACCTTGCATGCATAGTAGAAAGTGACTATTGAGCCAATACATTTAGTGGTAATGTGGTAATGCAAACCATAAATCTTTAGTCAAATTATAAATTCTAATGCAATGGTTACAAGAAATTGAAATCAATGTTATTAAATCGGCTAGTTGACCCTAGTAGCCATGGCACCACCAGGCGACTAGTCGCGATTAGGCGATGATCAGGTCGACTAGTCGACCCTAGTCGATCCTAGTCGTCTATATAATGTCATGCATATACCAGGGTCTATAGGATATATATACTATATCTAAATAAGCAAATCATCATTCAAACGGAAGCCTCCATCTCTAGCTGTTGCAGCCTGCAGGTCCACCCGAGTCTTCATCCTCCATTCCTACTTCTGAATCAGATGCATCTTGCTGATCTTGTGCTTCTGCTTCATCTCTCGCATCATGGTCATTGTCATCTTCTTCAGTGATATCTAGAGCTATATCAGTCTTCCTTGGACTCTTCCTCCTAGCATAAGCCTGGCTAATAGAGGCTGCTGCACGAGCAGCAGCAGCCCTAGTCAAGTTACGACCCTGTAGATTCTCAGATGCACCAATAGCTTCATCCACAATAGCCTAGGTCAGCTCATTGCCATGAGTTGCATGAACCGGCTCACAATTCTCATCCACCCATTCATTTTCCCATGAAATTCTTCTAGCATGTAAGAGTGGAGGGGGTATAGGAGAGACCCTATTGGGCTTGGGCTAAAACACAACTAGCCCAGTGAGGCAGCAAGCCCAACTAGTCGTCCAACACAACTAATTGGACGATTAGTCGTGATTAGTTGACGACTAATCAGACAGCCACTTCTCTGGTCACTCTAATCGAATCGGAGGGCCTAATTGAGTCCAGGTGACCGATTCGTCCGATTAATCGCGATTAATCAGACGACTTGATAACACTGATTGAAATGAGTTTCTGTTTGACATGGTGGGCACACCGCTAGCTTTTTGACCACATGTCACGATAGAGAAAATGGAATCATGACAAAAGGAGGCTCCCCATGTAGGTGTGACATTTTGAAAAGGCTGAGATATCAAAATTATTTGATATGATTGATAGAATGATAGGACGTCTATAGTGCACATATGAATAGGTGTTTTGTGTTTGTTACTTTGTTTAGCCTGTTATTTACCTATTATTTTGTGCATGTGCATACTTTCCTCGCAAAGTCTTAATATGTTCTGCAAGTTCATGGATGTCTCGCTTCCTACAAGTTGTGTTTCTTACATGGCACTATAATTGCATTTATTTGGTTACAGGTAAGAGGGCATGCACAGTTTCCAGGATCACATCCAGTCTCTCTTAACAGGTGCCTATCAGTAAACTCAGCCAGTCAGCCTCATTCATTGTTTGTAATATTAAATTATTAGTAGATTATTAATCTCTGTATTAAACTAATTATCTCTTACATGCTATCTGATATTTCTTGCGTATCATGTAAAGATCTTTATGTTTTATTTAGAGCTTGCCAGAAAGCGGCAGTGTACTAAGTCGTTTTAAAACTATTCAGCGGTGGAGCTAGGATTTGGGTACGAGGGGGCCCATGTCAAGGGCGTTGGCACCTAGGTAGTAGGCCCTCGACTGCGCCATCCATACCTTTTCTTCCTCCGCAATTAGGGATGGCAATTTTGCCCGCGGGT
>KE370997.1:641714-654235 GCA_000418225.1 Zizania latifolia
ATTTGTACTACGTAATGTGAGTTTGCTATATATATAGCGCTATTGCTGTCCTCCAATTTTATGGCTATTGCGGTCTTCTCTTTACCATAG
Organism: Zizania latifolia; assembly: GCA_000418225.1. Classification (NCBI taxonomy): domain Eukaryota; kingdom Viridiplantae; phylum Streptophyta; class Magnoliopsida; order Poales; family Poaceae; genus Zizania; species Zizania latifolia. Next base: position 641,805 of record KE370997.1, read on the forward strand.
TTATTATAAATAGTAGTCGTAACAGACAATGGGGTCCCATTGTTAGTACCACATAGTCCCCTTCTACTAGGCGGACTCTGGTACTAAATTCGAGCCACCCTTTGTGGAGGCATAACCTGCCTCCACAGCTCGCAACCTCAACCATATTGGTACACCCATCTCTTGTTGATAGCTTAAGAGTGTCACCAGCGTGAATGTTATGGATCTCGTCAAAGATTTTTGTTAGAAACTATAATAGTGAGATAATATTGCATCAGTTTGATATTTTTATTACCACATAAATAGAATATGCAATGTACAATATATAAACCTGGTGACTTTCGACATGGACGTAATGATTGATTTTCAGGAGACAACTGTTAGGAACATAAGTCGGTACCTACATTGTTGATATGGATTACTACAACTAAACATAGCACTTGTAGTATGAGACAGAAAAAAGTACAATAATATCATAGGGATCCGCCTACTGCTGGAAGCACGCTGTCCGACGAAAGTGCCCTATCGATCACTTGGGCTTGCTATGTCTCTAATTCATGTTATATTTAACAACGATGAAAAAAAGTAGCACATAATGTAATCATTGCATGAACAAACTTCAAGACGAAAAAAGTGCCTAATTGTCACACACATCCTCATACTAATAGACTTCTCTTCATTGAGCACATAATGTAATATCATTGCATGAACAAAACAACTAAACAATACTAGTAGCATGTAATGTAACATCATTGCATGAATAAGCTTGTCAAAACCAAAAAAAGATCCTGAATATCACACACATCCTCATACTAATAGCCTTCTCTTCATTAAGGTATTTATAAAGCAACATATTCACAAAGTAACATATTCATAAAGCAATATATTTATAAAGCAACAAGTAATAAACCCTAGCCTCGATGAAGGAGGACCTTACGAGGAGGAGATGCACGAGATGAGGCGGCGGCGAGAAGGGTCGGCGGCGGAACGGAGGTTGGCAGAGGAGGCCACGCCGGAACAGAGGCCGGCGGAGGAGGGCGCGATGGGACGGAGGCCGCGACAGCGGAGGAGAACGATGGCGGAACGCGTGGAGCACGATGGTGAAATGACAGCGGAGGAGAACGCGTGGCCGCTAGGGTTTAGTGTTCTGCACGATATGAAAGCCGTGCTATTAGCTCCGCCTATTTATATACATCTGTAGTGACGAGCGGTAACTACCGTCCTTCACTAATGATATAGCTATTAGTGACGGGTCATAATGCAATCCGTCACTAATAGGGGTGCTCTTTTTTAGTGACGGGCCAAATTATGATCCGTCACTAATAAGGAAACATTACTGAAACGTAAAAAATTATCCGTCACTAAAAATTGTTGCTATGGTAGTGAGGGCACGGCAGTGGGCGAAATGCGGCGACGGGACTATTCTAGGGACTGCTTACCTTTGCGATGGGAAAAGGGAAGACTGGTGTTAATCTCACCATGGTGAAGCAGCGACCTGCGCAGAAAAAGTGGGATGTATTGGTTCGGCCATTTTCTAGGGATGAGGCTATCCCAAATTTTAGGGAATATTCTCCATTTGGGATTATCTCGTCCCATCTGTCTCTAAACCAAACGCTCATAAAAATAGAATCGCTCCATTCTATCCCGGATATCCCTCAAACTAAACATACACCAAAAGTACTAACTCCTAACATGGAGATAACATGGAGATTGTGTTTCATAAAGTTGTTTTCGTGGTGATTTGGTTTTGAAACAAACAATTTTTAAGTTTGACCAAATTTAATGAATTCAAAAGTGGTTTTCAGACTTTTCAGTCTCAGGTGGCCCACCTACCAGGTAGTGCCTTCGGTCAACCCTCTCTTGGTACCACATGTAAGAGCATCTTGAAGAGAGTTGCTGTTTTTTGCTCCATAAAATCTCATATAGGAACTATCCTAAACTCTGTTAATCCCTAAAAATTAATTAGTCCACATCAGTATCCCTATAATCTCAATTCCTATATTTTAAAGGAGATTAGAAAGGGAATTCATACTTTTAAGAGAAAGAAGAGATGATTTAGGGAATCACTTAAGATAGAGAATCATTTAGGAATACTGTTGTAGCGTGATTTTTTTCTAAATCTAAAATACTTAAATTTTATTTTTGGGAGCTAGATAAAAATACAGTTGGAGATGCTCTAAATGACTTACAATAACAACTATATTACTTCTCTATTATATATTATATATTATATGACTAGTTTGTTTTAAAAACTTATCTAATTTTAAAAAATATATTAATAGGATGTTAAATAAATACAGTATTAAGCATCATTTTATGATGAATTAATAAAACTAATTTTATATAATACACTATTAATTATATTTTTGAATGATTTAACAAAACTAATTTAATGTTATAATTGTTAGTACATTTATAAAAAAGAAAAAATTGATTACTCCGCACTCTTAAACGAGAAAATTGGCTATTTGCCACTTTCAAGACTAGGCTTCACAAAATTACCACTTGCATCGTTCGCTTCGCAAAAATACCATTCAATTCATTGTCCATTTGATTTCTCCGCCATTCTAGCCATTTTGTGTTTTCTAAAATTCTTTTTTTTGTTTTCTGGATGAGGAAAAGACTAAATTGCCCCCGCCTAAATTGCACCATCCAGTTCAGATTGTTTCATCGAACATATTAACACCCAGTAGTTGCGGCCTTGCACGTTTGGACTTTGTACAACTGAACATGACAACGTTTACAAGAACTAGGTGAACATTGCACCCGCAAAATAATTTAGTCAGGACAAAATGCTACTCTGCCACACCACCTCTAATCATAAATATTGTATGTTAGGCTTAAAAGACTTGAGCAGAGAATGGTCTTAGCTGTATGTGACAGCGAGCTGTGGAGGGCTGTGAGCGGAGGGCTGCGGCGATGAGCGACGGAGGGTGGCTATGGAGGGATGCGACGGCGACGAGTAGAGGGCGCCTAGGGAGGGCGGCGGCGGCGATATGGAGGAGCACTGTGAGTCTCCTGCTGTTTTGCAAAAATGCGCACACATGTTTTTACCAGCGAAGGTCATCCTAATTTAGGCAAGGATAATTCAGTCTTTTTCCTATCTAGAAAACAGAAAAAGAATTTAAGAAAACACAAAATAGCTGGAATGGCGGAGAAATCAAATGAACACTGAACTGGATGGATTTTTATGAAGCGTAAGAGGAAAGTGACAATTTTACGAAGCCAGTCTTGAAAGTGGCAGATAGCCGATTTTCTCCTCTTAAACCCCAGAACCTCCTCCTCTCCTTGCCTTCGAAACCCTAGCGCGCCATGGCCCTCGCGCTGCGCCTCCGGCGAGCCCTCGCCGCCGCCTCCACCTCCGCATCCCTCCTCCGCACGGACGCGTCGGCCTCCGCCACCCGGTCCCTACCTCTCGCCCCCTTCGCCCCGCCGCTCCCGCGGTCATGGCTTCCGGGCGGCGCAGCCGGGTTCCGGTCGACGGCGCCGGCCGCGGCGCGCGGAGGAGATTACGGTGGTAGGATGGAGGAGGGAGGCAATATCTCCGCCGATGAGATCCTCTTCGAGGGTTGCGACTTCAACCACTGGCTCATCACCATGGAGTTCCCCGACCCCAAGCCCTCCCGCGAGGAGATGATCGAGACCTACCTCCAGACCCTCGCCAAGGTCGTCGGAAGGTATGAAAAATTTCTCAGCTTTTGATTCGCTTGCGCTCCAGAAAATATGTGTCTTTGTTATGAATTGGGATCGGTGTGTTGTGCTCGATTGAATTGGTGGTATAAATGTGACACTGAACTGTAAAATTGCTTTTGTTTTCATTTGTTATGTATAATATGAGTGATCCGAAGGTTGATTAATTGCTCGATATTAGTTGGTGTACGTGTGTCACTGGTACTGCTGCAGTTCTAATATGGATTCCACTAGTTTATTCGGTCAATTGTTCCATACTAATCTGTAACTTTTATGCAAATGCGAGGATTGTTTCATCCAGATTTATTAGGTACTAACCCAAGGTTACATTTTCCTGGAGTTATCTGGATATAAATTTTATCACATTTTATCACCGGTGTTTGAATTGTTTGGTATTGTGAAAGAACTGCTTCTACTTTGACGTGCCTGATAATAGTTGGATGAAAATTCAACTGTGCTTGAGCTTCAACGTTGTAGTTGTGAACGATGTCAAATGTGCCTTTTTACTGAACTATTCTGAACTTAATTGTTAGATAGTAGCACTAGCATACACATTTTTTTTACATTCATTTCTTATATGAACTCACACTTTCACAGTTGGATTCAAATGATTGATTTGAGTGCTAATATTTTTTTCCTATAATGCCATGGAAGAATAGTTTGACATACGTACTGCTAGATTGGCTCGATGAGGAATTAGAAAGTTGCTCGAGTCTGTAGTGGCAAAATATCAGCACTTGAGTCATCCTGTTTTTTTGGTGATACAAAACTTCAGTTATTAAGCGATATCTGTTCAGTCGTTTTCAAATCAAATTTTCAGTTCAAGGACCAGAGCCTATCCGTTTTTACAATAGTTGTGCTGTTCATAAAATTGTTGTTTTGAAACATATGAAATACTTGGAAAGAGTCTGCCTTACTAGCTTGAATCCTTATGTGAATTGTTAATGTGCGCTTAACCATTACTTGTATATTTGATAGTTCTATTCTTAACGAGTTTTGTCATTCTTGATATTTGTAATGCTCGAAAGCATTGTAGTTTGATGGTTTTGCTGTTAAGTAGTCAAGTCAATTGCTTTTACTTGGTGCTTAATCTCGACTGATATAATAAATAAAAATTCATGAAATTGAAACATTTAATTTGTCTTTTCCTGAGCACTGTATTTCTTGTAGTTATGAGGAGGCTAAGAAGAGGATGTACGCTTTTAGTACAATGACTTATATTGGTTTTCAAGCTGTGATGACTGAGGAAATGTCAGAAAAATTCCGCGGTCAGTGGAATTATACTTCAATTTTTGTTTTGCTTGCAATAATTTAGTATTTCTAGATTTCAAAGTGCTTACTTGCCTGTTTGTCATTCACATCAGGATTGCCTGGAGTTGTATTCATTTTACCTGATTCATATCTATATCCAGAGACAAAGGAGTATGGAGGTTTGTTTAATTTTTGTTTTCTGTTTCCTGACTTTCCATACACCCACTTATCACATCTGTATGTATATATTGGTTTCATCAGGAGACAAATATGAGAATGGTGTCATCACTCCAAAACCACCTCCTGTTCATTATAGCAAACCTTCAAGGAATGACAGGAACCGTAACTATCGAGGAAATTACCAAAACAGTCCTCCACCACAAGGAAACTTTCAAACACATGTCTCGCAGCAAGATGGGAGAGACTATGCCCCACAGCATAATTATGCACAGGCTGGACAAGATCGTTCAGGTTACAGTGGATACTGGTAGCTACCAAAGTCAAGCAACACAATACCAAGGGCATGCAAATCCTACTGGCCAAGGTCAAGGTTACTACAACTCACAAGAGCATGGGAGCTTCTTCCAGGGGAAGGCAGGTGGTTTCAATCCTGGTGGCCCTTCAGCACCTGGAACTTATGGTCAATCACCCAGACCTGGAACTTATGTTCAACTACCCACACCTGGAAATTATGGGCAATCAACTGCATCAAGTTATCCTGGAAGCAACCAAAGGGGTCCTGCTGTAAATCCTGGTTATGGTGGAAACAACATGCAGGGGGCTGGACCTGCATATGGAGGAGATAACTGGCAAGGGGGTTCTGGTCAGTATCCTAGCCAAAGGGAAGGACAACAAGAGAGCTGGCAGGTAATACAACATTTTGCATATGATTTTTTGTGCTACAGTTACTGTTTTTAAAAGATAATTTAGTTAGTATTTCTGCGCTATGAATCAGTTAGTATATGCCACCCATTAATTGAAAGCAACCTGTTAAGTCCTGCCATATAGTGCTTGTCTAGTGATAAATTTCAGTTTATGTGGTGACATTGCATTATAAAGTTTCTGTTTAATTGAAATTTAGAAAGGGAATAATCATTTCAATAGAGCTTGTTTGGATGGGCCCTAATTTTTACACACCCAAGCAAGCCCATAGGTGAAAACGTTGACGTGACAAAACAACCCCATGTGTACTACAGGTGCCATTTAAACATTAAAAGATAGACTAATATGAAATATATAACAAAACTGAAGACCCAATTTTCCAATTTCTATGCGGAAATTGATTCCATAGTCTGTTCCCCAGAAGCATGCAACCATGACACATCACATTTTGTTCTGCTCGTCCTTTGATTTATGCGTGCATTATTGACGCTTCTTGCTTGTGATGTTTTGTCCAGGGAAGGCAGTAAGGGGTTAACACGAGATGAACTCACGGACAAGAAGGCATAGTTGTCCTGCTTGAAATGTAGAAACACCTGTAAAATACACGATTGCGATGCTTTACTACATCTCTTGCTGCTTGCATCCATGCTCTAATCTTAAGGAGCACCGGCTCGCCTACTTCCAACATTCTGAATGGATGCAGCCAATTATATTTGTTGTTTTGAGCCACATGGTGAAGGCCTATTACCAACATCAGGATCACTTTTCATGTTTGCGCGTCTATCTATCCCAAGGCATCTGCCTACAGTTGAAAGTTCCCAGTAGTTGAATTTTACTACAAATGCAATGAACACAAATATTGACGACTAAATTAAACTTAACATGTGATGTTTTTTAGTTTTTAATTTCAATGAATGGGGTCGTAATCATTTATATGCTGATCATTCACAGTATTGCAAAAGGAGTGTCATCATCCATCAGGAGCTTATGCTTCTCTCTCAAATACACAAATAGATTATTTAGGGCTGTTTGACATAGCTCTAGTTCTGATTGGATATAGAGTTTGTATGATAAAATAAAATGTTTAATTTTTTAAAAATAAAACCAGATGAATTAGCTAAAGACTCATAATTTATATACAGCTCTAAATTAAGACTTTTTTGGAGTTAAATTTGACTCCTAAATCTTAGACCTGAAACGCTGTCAATCAGGGAGAGAGTCTTTCTCTTGACTAGTTGGATTCTATTGACTTTCGCTAAAGATTTCCCCATTTTGGAGGCGATAAATATATGCTTCGATCGATCTTATCATTGGGCATCTCAATCCATCTAGATAGACACAAGTTGCATAAGCATTCAGATTTCAGAAGATTTGGAGGCTAGGTCAACTACAAGGCTGTGAAGAACAACCAGCTTTTCGTTAATGGCGACTTGCAGATGTCTGAATGTAGATTTGATTCCCTTAAAATGGAACAATGTCGCCATAAAGGACAGAAAAGGGCAACAAATTATGCGGCCGAATCATTCATAAAAGCTCCTGGTTTTGCTTACTAAATTGTGTCTAAGGTAAACCTATGAGCATCGAGCTGCTTGGACAATCATGCCATTGGAGACTAACACCATCTGATAACCCTCAGCTGGTTTGACTAAAGATAAATATAATGTGACATTGAACTTGAAAGAATTTTGTAAGGGCACTCATGAGAACTACATAAACTGTTAGAATATAAAGTGAATTGTACGTCTTTCCTCATCAGCTTAAGCTTTTAGATTAAATTAGCTGGAGCATGCAACTTAATATGGTATCAGAGCCACTTCTATTCTATGCTTGAGACTTGATGTGGTATCGCGTGAGAGGAGTGTTAGAATATAAAGTGAATTACACATCTTTCCTCATCAGCTTAAGCTTTTGAGTTGAACTGATTAGTGTATGCAACTTAATATAAACATGTAAGGATATATAGAATTGAGAATCCGACCATTCCAAAGTTTATCGAGTAATTAATTCCTCATGAAAAAGTTTGTTTATGAGAAAGATGGTTGGTTATTGAGTAAAAACAAGCTGCAGTATCATCAGATTTTCTAAAATTTCTCACCCCCATCACCACTATTGATTTGCACTCAGCTGTACATACATCAAACCAACTTATGCCAATTCCAACAGAATAACGTTGGCAGGTGATGATACCCTCAACTGAAATGTGACAAGCATCTGACATTCTGACTCCTCTCCTTGGCCACATTATAAATAGCAGGTGTGAGCTTGCAGTGATGGCACACACACACTACACACAGCAAGCCAAAACAGAGCCATGCCTAAAGAACTGATCAGAGGTGAAAGAAGAGGAGAGGGGGGCCTTACATGGAGATGGAGAGCCTACTCTCTTTGGTAGCCAAGAATGACTTGCCTATGCTCTGCCCTCTGTTGGCTCATCCATCATCAGCTAGCCATGGCAGTGGCAAAGTGTTGGTTTATGAAGAAATTCTTGTGATGGATGTGCAATGTGGCTGCATGGGCCGGTCTTCTTGGCTAGCCAGAGTGGCTCTCATCCACCATGCCAGGCCTCCCCTCTTCACAGTTCCCCAGCCTTCTGCATGCAAATGAAATTTGGCAATGTTCATCCTAAATTCCTGATCTCTCACACTTCCTCTCTACTGCTGTTCTTGTCTATGTTGGCATGAAACATTATTGCTGTTACTTTGGTGCAATTTCGTTTTCAGATCATCGTCATGTGGTTCTCAGTTCGGGAAACAAGGTAAGCATTCAGCACCAAACTGTGAACTGAATCTCTCTGATCTTTCTCTTCCCTTCCCCATCACCATCTGTTGTCGCAGTTGGAGCAAACACCACCGCTTCAAACCGCAACATTAAACTGCCTTTAATTTCCAATGTATTACACTCTGGTTATACAAAGTATTGCTCCCTCCGTCCTACATATATTTTATTTTTAGCAATTCTTAGACAGATTAATAGTATGAGGAAATAAGTTAGTTGTCCCATTAATCTTGTAAACTCTAATTTACAAACAACATGATTGGATGGTGTCATTTGATTAACCGAAGCACATCGAAGAAAATAAGCTAAAAATTGAATCTTTATAGCAACAATTTTAAATGCTAGAAATAGTTTTTAAGATAGAATTGAATCTTTATAGCAAAAATTTTAAATGCTAGAAATAGTTTTTAAGATAGAACTTATGAACTGAGTTAGCCAAAGAACTAGGACCAGTAATTTTCAGGCTCTATGTTCGAGACAAACATGTCAAGGACATGAGGGGCAGGGCAGGAATTGTGAGGGACACGTGCAGCGGCAGGCATCACAAGATCCAAGAAATTGCCTCCGCCGAGTGCACGGACACGAGGAGTTGGGCGACGGTCGTGTGAGGCGGCCGTCGCCACACGTGGTGGAGCAGCTGCACGCGGCTGCCTCTCGGCTCTCTCGACGTGCCGCATGCATTCGCCGGCCGTTTGCACGCTCACACGCGGCCCTCGCATACAATAATATTTCCTTGGTTACCTATTTAAAAAATTCTAATTTGAATTTGTAGTCAAATTTTTATTATTTTTATAAAAATTATAATATTAAACTATTTATATTAAATCTATCGTAGAATATGTTTTAATATGATATTTGTTGGAGATAGGTCATGAATCTCTTCATCCTTTTGTCATGTGACAAAGTTACGACAAATGGTGAATAAAGTCCATAGCATATGACGAAACTCATAACAAGTGGTGAAGCCCACAACACATGGCAAAGTGTACGACATGTGGTGAAGCCCATAGCATGTAGCGAATCCATAAAAACGTTAGTACTCAACACTAGCAAAATGATTGTAATAAAATAATGAGTAATCTAGCATAGCACTGTCTATGCTATATATGCTTATATTGTTAGATTTATTTAGACACATATGCCTATTAGCTAGCAACGGCATATAAACCCATGATTCAGTAACAAGACGTAAATAACTCTACCTCTATAATTGTCTGTGTGTATAAGAGGTATGAAGGTAAAATAAAAGATGGCAATGTGACTACATCTATTGGGTTTGACTGAAGGACCCATATACACACGCGGATCCAATTTTTGTGTCTAATTTTTCCCAAACCCATACACGTGCAGGTAAAATATATTCGACGGATGACCCAGACCCATCCCACAATTCAAATTGTAACAATATAATTCCAATTCAATTAACAAGTTCAATACTTAAATTAAATTGAATAATGTATAAGCAAGTCTATGCCATTCCAGAATGTAGTTTCAGTTTGCACATAACCATTCTAAAATTTAGATTGCATTGCACTTTGCGCATAACCATTCTTGCATAAACATAAGTGTGCATATAACCATTCTAGCATAAAAGTGCGTAGACAATTTCAGCATACGATGCACATAACTACTACAGTACATAGGCAAGTGGACCATGCTGCAAGTGCTGCAGCACTGATGCCTAGGATTTCAGACTTTCAGATTGATTGGGTTAGGCCAAATTCAATTAATTATTGGATTATAAATAAATAGCCCATAAGTATTCTAGGTATCTAGTACTAGTACCAGGTATGTATAGTACGAAACCATCATACCAACATACTTGTTGGGTATTTTTTCATTAATAAACCCATAAGTGAATGATTTAATTCGTATATATATCCTAATAGGGTAAATACCTACTGAGTTTCGGGTTATGGGTATTCACTGACATCTTTAGGTAAAATATTATAGCTAAACCCTTAGACTTATAAATAGTCTCTAAGTCACTACGATGAACAGATTCAGAGGAGGTATATTAGTAGTAACTCAAAAACTCCTTGTGGTTATTTAACACGACAACAATATTTAAAATTAAATTATATTTATTGAATCTATCATAAGATATATTGTAATATGGTATTTATTAGATATTATAAATAATGTTAATATATTTTTAAAATCTGATTGAAGTGACAGAAATTATTGGACTTTAAAAACCAAACGAGCTATAACACGAAATACCCAAGAAAGCAGTGCTTTTGTTTGTTTTATCCACAAGAAATTAAGTAAACGCGATGGGTAGATCGATCGCATGGCTGGTCGAGATTGGAGTTTGGAGATTTTGCCGCGTGTTTGGCTTGGGTAATTAGGTTCATTTAATCGACTTATTAGATGCCCGGTTTACCATCGCATTTTGGTTACGCTGTCATAGTGTCATCAATTATAAATACATTCTCCTGCCTAAGCTTTGCTTTAACTTGTCACGAGAACAAAATACGTGAACTGATAATTAAGCCGATTATTGTGGCACGTTTTTTAAACTGTAATTTTTTCTAAAAACAAATACGTAAAAGTTTCTTAAAAACAAAAAATGATCGATTGTTTTAACTTTTTAATAGTTGATATTTGATTAATCATGTTTTAGTGCCATGGTGCCCTACTTCAGCCTTCATTATATATGCGTCTATATCGAACGGGTTCATAAGAAGAAACTCAGTATATCAATTATATAATTAAAAAGAAACAACCTTTTTCCTCCCAGATTTTGATTCATGAAGAGAAAAGTTCAAACGCAGGCCAGTACGCGCGCACGCTTTATAGTAAGTTGTGGCATAACCAAACAAACATATACACACGTACGTACGTGTGTGTATGTACATATATACATATATATATGTATATATGTACATACACACACGTACGTACGTGTGTATATGTTTGTTTGGTTATGCCACAACTTACTATAAAGCGTGCGCGCGTACTGGCCTGCGTTTGAACTTTTCTCTTCATGAATCAAAATCTGGGAGGAAAAAGGTTGTTTCTTTTTAATTATATAATTGATATACTGAGTTTCTTCTTATGAACCCGTTCGATATAGACGCATATATAATGAAGGCTGAAGTAGGGCACCATGGCACTAAAACATGATTAATCAAATATCAACTATTAAAAAGTTAAAACAATCGATCATTTTTTGTTTTTAAGAAACTTTTACGTATTTGTTTTTAGAAAAAATTACAGTTTAAAAAACGTGCCACAATAATCGGCTTAATTATCAGTTCACGTATTTTGTTCTCGTGACAAGTTAAAGCAAAGCTTAGGCAGGAGAATGTATTTATAATTGATGACACTATGACAGCGTAACCAAAATGCGATGGTAAACCGGGCATCTAATAAGTCGATTAAATGAACCTAATTACCCAAGCCAAACACGCGGCAAAATCTCCAAACTCCAATCTCGACCAGCCATGCGATCGATCTACCCATCGCGTTTACTTAATTTCTTGTGGATAAAACAAACAAAAGCACTGCTTTCTTGGGTATTTCGTGTTATAGCTCGTTTGGTTTTTAAAGTCCAATAATTTCTGTCACTTCAATCAGATTTTAAAAATATATTAACATTATTTATAATATCTAATAAATACCATATTACAATATATCTTATGATAGATTCAATAAATATAATTTAATTTTAAATATTGTTGTCGTGTTAAATAACCACAAGGAGTTTTTGAGTTACTACTAATATACCTCCTCTGAATCTGTTCATCGTAGTGACTTAGAGACTATTTATAAGTCTAAGGGTTTAGCTATAATATTTTACCTAAAGATGTCAGTGAATACCCATAACCCGAAACTCAGTAGGTATTTAC
>KE370997.1:671302-717818 GCA_000418225.1 Zizania latifolia
CGGCCGCGCGCGGCGCCACCTCGACGGCCGCCTCTCCAAGCTCGCGTGTCACACAGCCTCACAGCTTTACCATCCCGAAGCCCGAATCGGCCCGACCCAACGAGGCCCATAGCCCAGAGTGAGCAAATCTTCAGAGGCCCAGTTATCCAAAATGGGCCGTAACCCGGGCCCACATTAACTGCTAATTACTACCCAACATGCAGGAGTTTAGTCCCACCTCGACGGCTTAGGCGGGACTGCGGGTGCGGAATGGATATAAAAGGGCAGGTGGTTTCGACGAGGAAAGTATGATCCTTCAGGCAGTTAAAGGGAGATGATGAGTGGTAACATCTCGTAAATTATGATGCGAGAGGGGTGCCCGCCCCACCTGAGCCTGTTACGACAACAGGGGCGCCCCAATGATTTACCATCTGATCCCGAATCTCAAATCCTTAAAACTGTTAGCCTTGCTTGTTTTTAAGATTGCTGTGCGGTTTTGTTTTAAATCTCGTCGTTTAGTTTGGTTGTTTTTGTTTCTCTGTAACGTTATCCTGCCCTGGATCAGCATCCAGTTTTTAATAAGGCCGTGTCATGTAGTCATGCTTTTTAATAAAACCATGTTTTTCTAAGAAAAAACAAACATTATCATTCATCACGACAACAGCTATTAATGTCATATAGGAACATATAGGAAATGAAAGTTAAAACTGAAACAGAACAAGAATTTAAATTCCGTACAACAAGTCAGCCCAAACACCTGCATTATGTGGGGGCATGTAAACCATATTTGCTTCTATTTTTTTTGGCCGCATGTAAACCATATTTACTTCTATCTTTTTGGCCAGAAGACACCATCGCTTTTCCTATATGCCGACACGCTGTAAGCTCTACATGGCTGAGGCTAGCGGCGGTGTGCCGCAGAGCTTCGCGCGAGGCTCTAGTGGTGGAATGTTCTATGGAGGCTTGCACAACAACATTAGCGACACAACTCCATTCATTCTTATCTTTTAACTAAAAACTAGTTTGCTTATTAAGATAAGGTTGTTTAAACAAGCATACATAGTTAGTGAAGGTGGGTGCATTGTTGCTCCTTTCTATTGATATTTCAAAGTTTATACTTAGTTTATATTTAACGTGGTTCTATATTTTTAGTTTCGTCTTGTGTCATTTTTCAATCCTACCTACTTTATATTTAAATCCACGTAATATATAAATGTATGGGATAAATTGTAATGTTTAAATCCACATAATATATAAATGTGTGGAACAAATTGTCAAAAACATATCCAAGTTATCAAAAATTCATATATAAATTGCCAAAAAAGTTATCCAAAACGGGCCGTAATCCTGTCCCAACTAGCTGCTAATTACTACCCGACGTGCGGGAGTTTAGTCCCACCTGGAGGGCTTAAGTGGACAGCGCGTGCGGAATGGATATAAAAGGGCAGGTGGTCTCGACGAGAAAAGTATGATCCTTCAGGCAGTTAAAGGGAGATGATGAGTGGTAACATCTCGCAAAATATGATGCGAGAGGGGTGTCCGCCCCACCTAAGCCTGTTACGACAACAGGGGCGCCCCAATGATTTACCATCTGATCCCGAATCTAAATCTTTAGAATTGCAAACCTTGCTTGTTTTAAGTCTGCTGTGCGGTTCTGTTTTGTATCTCGCCGTCGATTTTGGTTGTTTTGGTTTCTCTCTGTGACATTATCTAGCGAACTTTGTTTTGTTTCCTCTTTTCCTGCCCTTGATCAGTCATTTAGTTTTTTAAATATGGCAGTCATCTTTTTTGTTTTAATATAAATTTTTTTAATAAGTCTGTCATGTTTTTTTTTGTTTTAATAAGTTTTTAATAAGGCTGTCACGTTTTTAATAAGTTTTTTAATTAGGCCGTCATGTTTTTTTTACCAAACAAAAAAAACAAAAATTGTCAGTCACATTCGTTGATCATGATTTCACGAAACAAAGTTAAATATCATATACGGCATAAAGAGAAGAAATGTCATGTACTGTATCAAAGGGAAGGGAAGCAAAGTTTAAATTAAAACGGAACAACATACTGAGTCAAGTCATACTATATGGGGGCAAGCCCCTGTACTGTGTGGGGACAAGCAAACCATATTTGTTTTTATCTTTTTGGCTAGAAGACACCATCCCTAACAACATATGCTGACTTGCTGTGAGCTCTGCACGGTTAGTAGGGTTAGAAACGAGATGAGCTGAGCCAGGCTCGGTAGAAAACGAGATCAGCTCGTTTGTGAACCGAGCTAAAAATTCATGTTCGGCTCGGCTCGGCTCGGCGTGTGGCTTGAGTCAGCTCAAGCTAGCTCGTGAGTCTACTAATTTTAATATATATTATATGTAAAATACAAATTAAAATATCTAAATTAAAAAATTATGTATTAATATATACTATATTTAAGAATAAAATATCAATAATCAATAAAAATCATAATTTCTATTAAATACTAGGTATCACACTTAAATAAAATGTCTTATATATTAAAATCTAAAAAATAAATCAGACTTACGAGCCAAACGAGCAGCTCGTGAACTGGTTCGGCTCGGCTCGGAACTGAGCCTAAAACATAGGCTCGGGCTCGGCTCATTTCACCTACGAGCCAAGCCACACTGAGCCGAGCCTCGAGCTGACTCACGAGCACGAACCAATTTTTCAGACCTAGCGGCTAGGGGATAGCGGCGACGTGCCGCAAAGCTTCGTGCAGCGGTATGTCTTTACCGAGGCTTGCACGATAGCACGAGCGGTATCCCTACATGTCGCCAACGACGGCTTCATCCATTCTTACCACTTAATCAAACACCGGTAAAACTTGGACGGCTATCACACATCTAGATAAAGTTATCCAAACAAATGCACCCCTAGTTAGTGAAGGTGGGTGCATGTTGCTCCGGACGATAAACATAGATAGCCATTGGTATTTCAAATATTTTAAAGTTTATATTTAATGTGTTTCTATTTCTTAGTTTTGTCTCATGTCACTTTTCGATCCTTCTACTTAATATTTAAATACACATACTAAATTGTCAAAAACATATTGAAACCGAGCCTAAAACATAGGCTCGGGCTCGGTCTCGGCTCATTTCACCTACGAGCCGAGCCAAGCCTCAAGCTGGCTCGCGAGCCCGAACCAAATTTTCAGCCCTAGCGGCTAGGGGATAGCGGCGGCGTGCCACAGAGCTTCATGCGGCGGTATGTCTTTATCGAGGCTTGCACGATAGCACGAGCAGTAGCCCTACATGTCGCCAGCGATGGCTTCATTCATTCTTACCCCTTAATCAAACACCGGTAAAATTTGGACGGCTATCGCATATCTAGATAAAGTCATTCAAATAAATGCACCCCTAGTTAGTGAAGGTGGATGCATGTTACTCCTGACGGTAAACATAGATAGCCCTTGATATTTCAAATATTTCAAAGTTTATATTTAATGTGTTTCTATTTCTTAGTTTTGTCTCGTGTCACTTTTCGATCCTTCTACTTAATATTTAAATGCACATGCTAAATTGTCAAAAACATCTTCTACTTAATATTTAAATACACATGCTAAATTGTCAAAAACATATCCGAGTTATCAAAAATTCATATATAAATCGCCGACCGTGGGGATCGAACCCACGACCACGTGGTTAAAAGCCACGCGCTCTACCACTGAGCTAGGTCGGCCACACAGTAATTAATTATGCAAATTAATTTATAATTTGCACAATTTATTTTTTATTTTACTTGTACTTAATTCTATAATTTTATTTGTCCATAATAGTTCCCTATTTATGTAAATATACCTTTTCAATGTTTGTTAAACCATCTTAAAAATATTACAGAATAAAAAAATCGGCTTTTAACCTTAATGACCTCCCATAATTTAAGACTAGAGGTCACAAATCTAGTAGAGAGCATGAGCAAGCACCTCGGTAAACGGTAATTACACCCCTTATGCTCTTCTCTCCATGTTCTCATCTCAGGGATATCTATTCCAGTTTATAGTTGACTAGAATGCATGATTTGCGTGATGAGACCACAATATAATTTCCTTTATGTGATCACCCATGCAAGTACGTCGCACGCTATCTTAGTTCTTATATATAAATTCAAAACAATTTATATCAGAAACAAGAATGAGTATATATTTTTACAAGCTGCAGGGTAATTATCAACAGATGCTTCCAACTAATTAACCAGAGGAGCTACCTGGTGCCGAGTGGACCCCACCATTACAATGTGCCGCCCACCATGCGTGCATGTTAGGCCGGCCGCCTTCGTTGACCGTCCACACGCTTTGCTCAATGTCAACGGTCAACTGCCAATAGTAAGCGCCGTTTTAGTACACAAAAAAAATTAGGCCGGCATTATCTCACGATCAATAATTCTTAAAAATGGTGTAATGTTCACGCTCCTACTACTCATCTGGAATTTCAATGTTAGAACTAATTTAAGGTTATATTTAGGGTCTTTACAAATAGAAATATAAGAATATAAATCCTTAGTTTGTTTTCGTTACTTTTTTCAACAGTGTACGTCAAGCATGCACCACTTAGAATATTTTTCAGTCGGACAGTCTAACTCAATTATACCGGTGGTATGCTTAACAGACTGTATTAAAAAACATTTTTATAGTCGGTTGGCTAAGACACTCAGCGTAAAAATCTACTTTTTACTGACAATTCTCTTAGTAGACCTTGTACAAAAATATATTTTTACAGACCGTATATTTACATGGTATCACCTATATGTGCATATGAGATATTTCTAGAACTTTGGCCACATAAGACTTGACTGGCCAAACTGTCTGTATATAATTTGATTAAGCTGTTCGTGAAAATAATTTTGATACTAGTAAAAATTATTTTTGTATTAATGATGCTAAAGTTGATGGATGCCAATGCCAAATCAGATACTTGACCCTATTACTGAAGGGCGTGACTCGTGAGTTTGCATGCACCACCAAAGCGGCATATGTCTATCGGCTCGTTTCTCTTGCGCTACGGATTTTCTTGACCAGCTAAATTATATAGGCATGCGGGTTTGGACAAGTGAAGTGTACTATATACACGTGCCCGGAACGCCTTCAACTAGATCGTGGTGCATGAACTGATAAGCATTGACCCCGTTCTTATTAAATTTATTTTAACAATTCTCAGACAGATTAATACTGAGAAATGATTTAGATACATCTAATTAATATTATCGGCTTTAATTTCTAGCTCATGCTGATTAGGTGTTAACATGTTGACATGTTGTCACTGATTAATGAAAGCCACTTAATTATGCACGTATTCACTGGAAAGCTAAACTAAAAATCAAATCTTTATAAGATAAATTTTATATGTAAAAATTAAATCCTAGGAGCACCAGTCACTCGGGACCCTTGGTCTTCACGGCCCACTGTCGCAGGCAGTCCGGCCTGCGTTACAGCTGGCCAGCTCGTCGTCGTCTACGGCGCCGGCCCCAGTGCAGCTTATAACCAGCCTCATCCGCCGCGATTGAGCCCGATCATCTCCTCTCCTTCTCCTCTCCTCTCCTCTGCAGCCTCCCAAGAAGGTCCTTCAGTGATCTCCACTCCAGGTCAGTGCTCAGCTGCTAATTATCTCTGATTTTAGCAGGCTTCAAGTCACGCTTCGTGATGAACTTGGCCATTACAATTCTGAATTCTCATACGGCTGTTGGTGACTGATGCTAATTACGTTGTTCTCGATTGATGGAATAACAAGCAAGAGTTGGACACTGGGTCTTCATTTTTGTTTCTTTTCTGTTTGTGCGCAGCTCTGTTTCCTCCGTTTGATAATATTTCGATTTGTTTTATTGGTCATTTTAGAGTTGTATATAAAAATTAATAAAATCAACTGAAATGATTTTGTTGTCTTGTTTATTTTTTTTTAAAGTTGTAGCTCTCATGCTGGCGTGTCAAACTAGGTCAAAACTCACTCAAATTCTTCTCCAATGGACGCACATCTGTGCTTGTTTTGAACCTCTCTTTGTAATGAGTTCACTCATGTTTAGTCCATGCCCTAAACCAGGGTTTGGAATTTCGGTTCAAAAATTTCCAAAGTATCAGATTTATCGGTGGATCCCGGTAGGATGCGACTCTGGTCAATAATTTCGGAATCTGATCGAATGCAGTGAAACCGTCGAAATTTCCTCCTATATTTCGTTTCAAATTTCAGTCATTCCTCTGGAGAGACAGGTCTAAGATAGTTGGGCTTGAGCTCTAGACCTATATCTAAAACTTCATTAAAATTTTATCAAAATATTATACAAAATTTTGAAAAAAAAATAGAAATAGTTCATTAAGCACTATATATTATCAATCGCTGGCTCCACTTCCTTTCTTGCATTCCCTGTAAAAACGTGTCCTATAGATGAATTTACTCCAAGTTGCAGTTACCCCTTCGGTAAAAAATATACAATGCTTTGGCCAAAATCCGGTTAAACTTGTAAAACTTTGACTGTTACTAATTTTTAAAATATTTAGTTAAAAATCACAAGGATTGTATTAATAGATTTTTATTTAATAGAATTTTCGTAATATCATATTTTTAAAAATATGAACTTATTTTAACACGTGCTGTAATAAAAATATTCGTTTGGTAAAGCTTATACTCTCCGTAGAATAATATAGGCATACAGTTTTAAATGAAAAAAAACTCCAATATCTATACTACTTTAAAATAGCTAGTAGTGTAGTAGTGGTGTCACTGAATTTGCCACCACCATAATCTTTCTCATTGACACGTAGATACTTATTATCAGTCAAATCTATACTATTTTTAAAACTAGTATAGATGTTGTCCTGTGAAATGAAAACATGCAACTTTTATCATGTTTTAAGTTTTGCATGGTGTTTTTTTAATATTATAATATTTTCCCATTGTAACGCAAGAGCACTAAACTAGTAATCATAAAATCAAGTTCTAAAATCTAAATTTAGTTGTACTAGCTTTTTAGAATGAGAAATAAGTAGGCTCTAAGTGCTAGTGTTCTTAAGGGAAATTCCTTACGGACTATTATAATTTTCAAATTTTTTAAAAATATCACTAATTGTAGTGACTCCCGTTTGTTTATTAATGACACGTCGATAACATACTTTTAAACCATAAAAATTATATTAACACATTTCTAACTATCCCTACTCAAACATACTAATTTACTCCTTATTGTCCTCGTGCAGAAGAGCGACGGGATAAGACGAACAAAAAGTTGCAAATTCAACTATGAATCCGACTGATCTGACGTTCGAATTGTTAAAAGAAATTACAGATGGATTCTCCGAGCAGCGGAAACTTGGTAGAGGAGCATATGGAACGGTTTATAAGGTAAGTTGAATGCAACTTTGGTTTGCAAAACAATTTATTATGAATAATTGGCCAAATCACTGCAGGGCTTCTAGCTTCTAAAAAACAATAAACCTGCACTACATGTTTTGCACAAATTAATCATCATGGCTATTTTACTTACAACTCTTGCCATTATTATTTTTGGAAATAAAAATCAAATAATATTATAGGTTGCATGTTTCACATAAATTTCCTTTCTATGTCTGATCATTTTTCATAAATCGGTAGGAACAAAATCCATCTACCAAATCTTTTATAAACAAATCAACTAATCAATATACATTAATAATTGACTTTTCAAAAAATATAATAATTATAGATGATCTAGTAGATCACA
Source organism: Zizania latifolia (assembly GCA_000418225.1). Lineage (NCBI taxonomy): Eukaryota > Viridiplantae > Streptophyta > Magnoliopsida > Poales > Poaceae > Zizania > Zizania latifolia. The sequence continues at coordinate 678,971 of KE370997.1, forward strand.
TCCTTTAACTGTGTCTGTTTGATCAATTAAGATAGACCATCCACGTTACTTATTAAAGTGTACTAAACCGTAAAATTTGCCTAATTATAAAATTACAGTAAAATGTGACAACAAAATAACAATTAATCAAGCTGTCCTGATCGAGTACTGATACTAGAGCCTCAACAGGGAGAGCGTAAAAATGGAGATGAGATTGCTGTGAAGATACTTCACAGTAATGCGCTAGGATTCGACGACAAGCAATTCGAGAACGAGTTTGAGAACCTTAGGAGGGTCAAGCATCCAAACATTGTACGGCTAGTTGGCTACTGCTATGAACTACATCATACATATGAAGACGACAATGGACGGCCAATTTTTGTTGCAACAATTCACAGAGCGCTCTGCTTCGAGTACATGCCTGGAGGGAGCCTTGAAAACCATCTTTCTGGTATGATATTGCTCCGGCTGTAGTATATTCTTTTGCACAGAAGAAAATTAGGGTTTATTTGATATAGCTCCAGTTCCAAGATTTATGTTGAACATGGAGTTTATATGATAAAATAAAGTGGTTTAAAAATTGATTTTTATTTTAAAATAAAAATCAGATGTCTTAAGTAAATACCATTGATCAACCCATAACTTCAGATCCAAAATTTGTTAGAGCTATCTCTGGCGCTAGCTGTGCTCATGTATATTTGCATTATGTTGATACCTCTTTTGTTTACCTTTGCAGATGAATTGCATGGTCTTGACTGGCCTATACGGTACAAAATTATTAAAGGGACATGTGAGGGTTTAAAATATCTCCATGAGGAACAGAAGCCACCTATTTACCATTTGGACCTGAAGCCTGGCAATATATTGCTGGACAAGGACATGGTGCCAAAGCTTGCAGATTTTGGTTTGTCCAAGATCTTCAATGAAGAGAAGACCAAGATCATACAAACTCCTGTTGGGACATTGTAAGCTGAACAACTTGTTTGAATGAATCCTTTTCTGATGATAGAAAATGCGTGTAATTTAAATTCATATTTGTTCCCCTGCAGTGGATACCTGCCACCAGAATACTTACAGAAGAATGTAGTATCAAACAAGTTAGACATATTCAGCTTGGGTGTTGTAATGATAAAGATAATTGCAGGACCTAGAGGACACTCCAGATGTTTTGAAATGTCTTCAAAAGAATTTACTGAAAGTGTAAGAGATGATGTTTCCTCTTTGTCAGGAGTTCAGGACAAATGTTTCTTCCTAACAAAACAGTTTTGGTTTCAGCTGAATAGTACCAGTTCATCTTTACATTCTGATTCCACAGGTATTAGGAAATTGGACATCCAGGTTACAGAAAACACTGAATGGTTCCTCACTGGAAGCATGCTGCCAGCAAGTGAAGGCATGCACTGAGATTGCACTGAAATGCCTGGAGACTGAAAGAGAGAAAAGGCCTAATATAGTGGATATCATCAATCAGGTTAGTGGGAAAGAAACCATGATTGGCAAGGTAGTTAATATTATTACTGGCATGTGTTTTTTTCTGACATAAAATCAGTGCAAAGTACTTTGTGAATTGATTTCTGGATTAGGAGGTACACATGTTGACTTAATAGATACACATATGATAGAATGTACTAAACACTGGTTTGTTTTTTTAAGAATTAAAAGACACTCCCTCCTTCACATAATATAGCTTCGCACCTGGGTGTTATCGTGTTCTTTGTCTATCTGACAAAAGAATATGATGTATGAAGGAATGACTTTGGAGTTTGGAGTTTGGACCCTTATCTTCACAACATTTTCCTTGTTTGTTAGGGATTGCCATGAATCAACATTCCTCTGTTTCAATATTTCCCCTGCCTTTTGGAATTGCATTTTTATGACAATAGACAGTCCTTTTAGCCTTTAGGGGATCAAAAGTGCAATAATTTTGGAAGTCATATTCAGTTGCTGATAATTTCTAATTTCTAAGGAGATTTGATGATTTGACGCTCGAAACAACATGCTTTGATTATTTGCCATCCTAACCCATAGTCATAGATTCAGATGATACCACATACCATTCTTACAAGTGCCAAATAATAAAAAAACAACTTGTTTTGAGTGTCAAACTATCATATATTTCTAATTTGTATTAACCACATTAATTGGACCTTATTCAGCTGCCGGCAAGCCATGGATTGGAGAAGTTACCTTCACACAGCGACGAGTTTGTCACCCTTGAAAGCAAGTTGGCTAGCCAAAACTTAGGTAACAGCCAAGAAAACCAAGAATCTGATCACCATAAAAGTTCTTGTTCCAAAGAGAAAGAGGAGGACAGTGAGGAGGATCAGGTGAAATTCTAGCTGTTTATATGCCATTGGGACCATGCCTGTTGCTTACTTTTATCATATATGCAAACCTATTTGTAAATATATTTGTATCTCATCAACTTCAGTTGATGTTTCATTTGATCAGATCATCCCAATGGAATATCCTGACGTTCCCATAGATGTGCATCCGTCGGAGCCATGGTATGTTAGTGCTCCTTTTATTTGGTTTGAGATGAGATAAAGTGCATATGTTCTAGTCCTTTTTTCATAATAACAATTGAAAGAAAGATTTGCTTGTATTTCCAAAATAAAATGATAATTTCTTGTGTATTAGTTTACTACTTCTTCCATCCCTCAAAGATATTACTTTTAATATAAAGTTGATAAATTAGTGGTAAAAGTAAAAAACTAAAATACCTCTTAGTAATAAGAAAATATCATTGCAAATTGATAGTAAAAATATTATATGAATAAAACTTATTGATTTGCGAACCGAGATAGGTAATAAAGTAGAAATAAAACCTTTTCGATAAAGTTGAAGATCATGAGTGAAGTATTTTTGGGACGGATGTAGTAGTTTCATGGTAAATACACATGGCAATTGGCATGATCCCATATTATTTTAAAGGTAAAAACAAAAGTAAAATCGTTTAGCGGCAGTTTCTTGAATATACGAATGCAAATATAAATATCCCCTAGGAGAGCCTCATCAGCTGCTGGTTGGCTTTATAACAATAACCTCTAGTTTTTGATGTGCTGCCATCTTATCACTGTGGAAAATAACCTAGAAACTTATGTATCATGTGTTTTTTAATCCGAATTTTTCAACTTCATCTCTCTCTCTCTCTCACTTCATGCACTTCCTCATTTTAATGAATCTTTTTACACTTTCTTTCAAGCTCCTTTTAATGAAGGTTATGTATTATGATCCTGTTTGACACAACACTAGCTTAGAGATTCATACTAATTATAGAGATTATGATAAAATAAAGTGGTTTCAACTTTTATTTTTAGTCTATAATAAAAACTAGACAACTTAACTAAATATCCTCAATCCGCCTATAATTCTAGATACAAAATTTGTTAGAGCTAGATTTGATTTGAGCTGGAGCTCTAAAATATCTTAGATTCAGAGCTGTGCCAAATGATGGATATATATATATTTGCTTTTTTACATGAAAGATTAAAAGGGTAGTCCCAGGCTCTCGGTATATTTTGGAGTTAATAATAGTTTTTGTTTATGATTATCTCTTTCCTTATGAAAGTTATTTACTCCATCCAGCGGTTAATTATGCTATAAACTATAATCATATATAGCTAGGGCTCACAAAATTAGGGTTAAATACCTGTTTATCTTTTATCTGTGAAAACAAATATATTTCTTTCTTCTTCGTAGCAGCTGTAAATTGGCGGTTAATTACCGGCTTTTACTAAACATAAATTTCTTGTTATTTACACAGGATTTTGACGAGCAATATGTTTGGCTCAGTTGACATCCTGAACTATAATACGCAAGTAAGTTCCTACGTACTCTTGGTAAGCTTCATAGTGCTTATACAGTTTTTAATGTTAATTTGTGCTACCTACCTCTACATTACGAAAATACCAAAGGTAAAAATCAACATTAAAAATAACCTCTCTTCATTAATACCAATTTCCACTTTTTTAATATGTACCAATCTGAGCACCTGGCACCGAATCCCATTAGAACTCCAGTTGAGCGTGCTGGAAAAAGTCCTTATATCACATTTCCGTCACACGGCTTTCAAACAAAGCCGGACCCATATGGCTTTCTTCTAAAAAAACCGATTTTATTAAAAAATGAACGAAGTTTGTGCAAATATATTTTGGAATAATCAGTTCTGAATTTACATATACATACCACACATTGTAAAGATACAAAAGTGTCAATCACAATTCACAATAAAAAAGAACCCTCCCTATTTTTAAAACCGAGCGATGCTTGAAAATTTTCTATGTATGCATTATTTTCATTTTCTAGAGCAATATGGAGCAAAATTCATTATAAGTTTTGTCCATGCTTGCAATTAATTGGCAAGTTGAAATATGATTTTGGATGCACAAGGGCTAAGGATTTCCCATATGTTTGTCCACAGGAAACAGTAAATCTGATTCAGGGCTCATATGGACCAATAGGTATGCATGCCTCTTGACTCACTACTGCCCATGCATATTCTTTGCCCTAATTTCACAGCATTAATTGCTAATTAACAGATTAATTCACTCCAACACTGCAGTTACTGCAGCCAAGTTCATTGCGAGGAAGCAATGGTTTGTGGTTGGACATCACGATGGTTTCATAAGGGTTTACACATATGAGTCCCCAGTAAAGCAAGTGAAGAGATTCAAAGCTCATAACACATGGACCATCACTTGTTTGGATGTCCATCCAACTGAGCCTTACGTGTTGTCAATGGGATCACAAGATCGGATCAAGCTGTGGGACTGGGACAAGGGCTGGGGGTGCATCAAGACATTCGACATTCATGGCATAGGATATCAGATCAAATTTAACCCGAAGGATACACATAAATTTGCTGTCACTAGCTTCATGGATGTACAGGTACAGTGAGTTTTGGTCATGCCATTTTTATAGATACAACTTTAGCATTATGGTCCATATTAATTCACACAGATATCACTATGGGATTTACGTGTGAGCTTGTGTCACGAGTGTTGTGTAGGAGAACGTGAGGTAGAGAGCAAAGGACGTAACCGTGGCTGACGGGAGGGCGAGGGCGTGCTGTCCCTTGTCTCTCTGGCGCCATGACGGCTATGGATTAGATTGAATAGGGGGCCGGCAGCAGTAGATGGCACAGGCTAGAGGGCCGGCACTAGGGGCTATGCGGCAAGGGCTAGGGTTGAGGCCAAACTGATTTATTTCTTTACTCCCTGATTACAAACTACCGGCTTCTTATATAGAGTAGGGGGCCCCTTTATTCTAGGAACTAATTGCAATTAACCGAAGATAAATATTATAACCACCAGCGAATAGATAAGAAATTAACTAATTCCAGCTTGGCATATCTAATCTGGCCGGCTCATGAAGAGTGTGGCGCACCTGGCTAGGTTGCCACGGGTTGGGCTGGCATGGCAGCCCTTCTCCGGCTATAGGTGCGCTCCCACATGATACCCTAGCACACACTGACCCTCTGAAAACACTTGGTGAAGGGTTCACCGAGTGATGTACTTGACGAATCCATTGTCGGCAGACATAGATTTGTCAGGTGTTTTTTGTCGGACACTCAGTGAACCCTTTGCCTAGTGCCACATCGGTTTTGCCGAGTGCTAGATATGGCATTCGGCAAAGAAAAGTGCCTAACGGCTCCGGCAGCATGACAACGTGTTTTGTCGAGTGCTAGACATGGCACTTGGCAAACCCTCGGTGTGTTTGCTGAGTGTCGAGGCGTGGCACTCGGCAAACCCTCGGCCAAACGCGTGGACACGTGGCGCGCCCCTGGGCGCCGCTTGATTTGGATGTTTGCCGAGTGCTCGAAAAGACACTCGACAAACAGGTGTTTGCTTTGCCGAGTGCTCAGCGTGGCACTCGGCAAAGCATGCCAAAATGCATAGATTCATGCCACGTGGCGCGATTCTATGTGTCTTGGCACAATATTTTTCATTTTTTTTTTCAAATTTCACTACATTATCAAATTCACAAATTCATGTATATATTGACATATATATCCACAACTACATCACATACAAATCGACGCCACATTTCACGAAATTCATATACACATTTCAAAAAATTCACAAAATTCATATCATATTTGACGAAGTCATCTCATTTCATCAAATCATCACAAGTTCATAAATCCATCACAAGTTCACAAATCCATCACAAGTTCATAAAATTCATGTCCTCTATCACAAACACCACACGTTCACATGACATGTTAATTCCACAAGTGCATCACAAAGTTAGGCAACTAACCAGAGAGAACTACTTCGGGCGCAGCTCCCACGGATTCCAATAAGCTCCTACCTGCTTTGGCTCATTCGATCCTGATCCCGACGATGGCCGCTACAAAAAGGAGTTAGTTAGAACAATTATATATAGCAAAAATAATGATTACATGGTTAGAAACTCACATTGCCGCTCTATGAAGTGTGCGGAGATGGTTGAGGAGGAAGTGCAGGAGGGGTGGCGGAGTCTGGCCGAGTGCACCGTAAACATTCATCATCATGTCATACCAGTGCATCATCTAGGCCCGCTGGGCCTGTATCTGGGGCTAGCCCTACACCTAGGAGGCCATCTGAGCCTCTAGTAGTCTAGTTCCTCCCTCTACCTTCTCTCTTCCTTTGGTCGGGCCTACACGTCGTAGTCGCAGTGTCATTATCGTTCCAATGCAAAGAATGTAAAAGGCTTTGATGATGAATGAAATAGAACTATGCCGATTGTTCACCGAGTGTATATGTCGATTGTTCGTCGAGTGTATTTTGGCCTGTTCGCCGAGTGCATTCCTTCGACACTCGATGAACAGGTCTCTTTGTTGAGTGCCTAAGGGAATGCACTTGCAAACCCTTCGGTACTCGACGAAGTTCTTGTTTCTAGTAGTGCATGCATATAAATATATATGACTAAAATACGCCATGGATCATCTAACTTGTTTATTTATGTTATTTGAGTCATTCTACTTCAAAATTATACATATAAATCACTAATGTGAGTTAAATGAGTCATTAGTCTATGTTAATTGTCCACATAGGTATACCTCGTATACATGGCATGGCATATAGGATTTCAAAATTGCTATCAAACACATGCATATAACCCCCTACGAAATTGAGAAATAGTTTGGTTCCATCAATTTCTCTCTGTTGCCAAGTGCTAGATTGCAAGTGCTCTGAAAAAAGAAAATTTGCAAGATTCTCTACAAGTGTTTGGTAGTATTTTTTAAATCCTAGGTGGCATGCCACATACACGAGATATACCCACGTGGACATCTAAGATGTACTAGTGACTCAATTAACTCATATTAGCTACTTAGATGTGCAGTTTTGAAGTAGAGTGACCTAGATGACACAACTAAATAAGTTGGATGAATCTCGGTTATTTTAATGAGTAAACTAATTTTGTTAATGGAAAATACAGGTTTGGAATATCCGTTCTTCCCGCCATGAATTCACATTGTCTGGGTATGGATCCATAGTGACTTCTTTCGATTACTTCACTCGAGGCAATCAGCTATACATGATAACTGGTTCTTGGGACAATACTGCCAAGGTATACACACATGTTCACTGACGAAAAATACTGTGGTTCGTAGCTCTTGATAATAATTTCTGCGGAAATAACGTTGTAATTAATGCATCATTGCTGCGTCAGATCTGGGACTGCCAGAGAACGACTTGCGTTCAAACACTCGAAGGACATATGGATTGCGTTAGCTGTGTTTGTTCCCATCCAGATCTTCCAGTACTGCTTACAGGTTCAAACGATGAGACAGTTCGTGTCTGGAACTCCACTACCTTCAAGTGAGTCTCTTGGCTGCATTAATCGACTGTGCCCAATTCACAACTGCTAGATTGAGATGTGATCTTGCCACATTTTTTTTTCTGTGCAAGAAGTTTATCAGAAATGGCACTGTTTTTCTGAATCTTTCAGGCTTGAGAGTGTACTGGACTTTGAGCTCGGAAAAGTCACAGCTATAGCTTGTTTGAAGGGTTCAAAACGGTAAGTAATTAATAGGATGCTGCTACTAATCTTCATGTTAGATTGTTGAGAATGTTAATTGCTTCCCTGCATCTTCTGCAAGAGTGAATTAAAAGAAACATGACTGCAACTATGAATTTTGACAATATGGTTATTTTTTGTTCAGTTCTTTGTTAACTTCGATGTTCTTTATCTCCATTATTTGTTAAACTTGCATAATGTACACAATCTAAATTGTTTCAGGGTTGTGATCGGACATGATTCTGGATTAGTAATTACTGAAATTCGCCCGAAACAATTACCAGCTGGTCCCAGCAACACATAATTAATTTTATTCAGATTGTTGGTGTCAAGGGAGGCTGAATTGGAGGCAGATAATGGTACTGCACTTAACTTTAGGATGAACACCGTTCAGAAAACTTGAGCAATGTGGAAAGGAGACACATAAAACCAATATCTGCAATTTGGAGGCCAATTTATGGGATTTTGTTGTAGCTGTACTGGAGGTATCAACTTCGGAGGTACTAGTTCGGAGGACCTTCGAATGCATCGTAGTCTTCTAGACTTGAGTGCTGTCAGAATAATAGTGGACATACTTTTTCCCAACAGATTTTTTATCAATGTGATGTAGGGGAAATATATATATATATATATACCATTGTAGTGGAAATCTATTTATATATATATATATATACCATCACCCTGAACATGCTTAATACCGTGTGTTTTTTACTCTTACTTTCGTCATTTTTCCACAAAACTTTTCACTAATTTGGACCAGTTGATGCAGGAAACCAACATTGTACCATTTGCTTAACATTGTTGCACAGCTCCACTCTTACTCCAAATTTCAGCCAAAATTTTCAGGATCTCTCTTTCTTTGCAAAAATTAATTGTTTTGGCTCTTTAACAACATCGGGACTGGGGATGACTAATGAATAATTACAGTAGTATGAAAACAAAGAGAAACAATGTACAGATTACTCAGGCCTTAACAGCAAACGGCAAGACACAAGGCAAATTAACTTAGCGAGAGTGTTTATAGTGGCCGGGTTTTATTTGGATAGAACTTTGCCACCATCTTCACGAGAGTGTTTAGTTCGTACTAAGAAATATTTTCTTACTAGATGTTGTATGAGTTGAGCTAGCACTGCTTATTTGTGCCTTCTAGCAGTGGTGGATTCAAGATTTTATCGATGGATATACCACATCAAAATTTCTATATATAATTCAGTAAAAATATTTTTCTAATTAGATAAATACTTATTAAATTTGCATCATAATTCAGTATACATGTACTTAATAATATAATAAATCTTAAATTGAAAGATAAAGTTAGAAACTTCCATAAATATTAATAGTTCAAATATTATACTAATATGGCTTACATGGGGGGTTTGTTCCAAACTTATCAATACCGTTCCGGTACCGGCCGGAATGGCCGGTACGTGCCATACCGGTGCCTAAACCGGTACCCAGGAAGTGCTGTTCCATTCCGGACTCAATACCGGTCCATTTCGGTCATTCCGGCCAGAATTCTCTATACCGGCCATTCCGGTACCGGCCCAAAATATATTTTTGATTTTTGATTTCTAAAAAATATAAGAGGCAAGCTAGAAAGCAAACAATATAAATGTTCAATGTTTCAATTTTGTAATCTTGATTATTGATTTCTGAAAAGTATGTAATGTAAAACCACATATTCAACTTTATTTGATATATTTGTATGGTACTTAAAGTTTTAAACTAATTTACGTATTATGTTGCATGTAAGTCATAAACTATATTTGAGATATGAACTTATGAACTTATTTATATATATGTCATATTTAATTCTGTTAGTTTGTTTGTTAAATAAAATATTATGTAAAATAAATTTATATTATTTTATTAAAACTCCGGAACGGTACACCGGTATTGACTGGTACCGAAACATTTCATTTCTTGAGTCAAACCGGAATAGGTTCTAGAATGGTATTGACAAGCTTGGTTTGTTCCTCAAATGGCCAAAGAAAAATGCTATGCTGCAGTCCGAACAATAAAAAACACTGACTGCTGGGGATCGAACCAAGAATGCCATATCCACTAGGGCGCTTAAAGTTTATGTTTTAAAGAACATATTATATATATTTGTTCAATCTCCACGCTGTCTTCTAGAAGAAAAAAAAGGTATTTCGCTTCTTTGCAATGAAAAATAATTTTTGGATAGGACATTTATATTTCTATCAATACCTTTTCAACCTAGGGCATCAGGACTTGTCAAACAACACACAACATCGGAGCCTCCCTGACTGTTTTGTCGCCTTAGAAAAAGCTGCATACAATGGACCTCTCAGGTAGCAGTCTTCTGAAGACGACACCTGCAAGCACAGGCCGAATCGATAGCCAGAAGTTTGTATTATTGAACACAAGTTGAATTAATGAATTTTTTGTTTTAATAATATATTTTTTATTCAAAATTTCAAATCTAGTATGCGAATTTCAGAAATTACAAAAATAGCCTTATGTTGGGCTATGGTCTACCGATCTAGGGCAGATCTATCCTAGATCAGCATACCATATGCCGATCTAGACTGATTGACCTAGATCAGCGGGCGTCAGGCTTTATCAGCTCTAGATCGGCAGATGGTCTGCCGATTTAGGCCGAGATCGGCAGACCATATGCCGATCTAGGGCAGATTGGCCTAGATCGGCAGTTAATCGGCCGACAGAAGCCTGCGTCTACCGATCTAGGCCGATCTACCCTAGATCAGTAGACCATAGTCCGACAGAAGGCTATTTTTGTAATTTCTGAAATTCACGTACCAGATTTGAAATTTTGAATAAAAATGTATTATTAATAAACAAACTCTTGAATAAATCAGGTTGCCACACTGTGTGGCCCAAGATAATGACCACGCATGGGCTCTGCTAGCAACCTTGTCCTGCAGCTTCAGGATGTGAATAAGATAGGTAGATTTGGAAATATGACGTCCAGAATATAAAACCGATGGAAAAACGGTGAATCTGAAAGGTTTCTTTAAATGTTATGTTTTTAATAGAAATTACAAAAAATAGACCTATGTCGTATCAACGTTGTATTAATACCGTCGATCTTTTGTATCAGTTATATTACTGTGCAAACTGGAAACAGTTTAAGGAGAGAAAAACCGGTTATTACTGTACCATCTAGTTGTCGACCTTTGAAATATGGATAGTGCTAGTCGCTCATTCAAATTCAAATGGCAACAAGCCTCCTATCGTCATTTGAAAGAGACATGGTTCTATTTTTATAATTTTTAATGGCCAACTAGATCTATAATTTCTATTAAAAAGTAGAATTTGATTATAAAATTCAATCTGGAGAGCTGGTTCTTAAAGTCACACAAGAAGAAGATAGCAAAAATTGATGGAGACTTGTGCGGGCATCCCAGGACAAGTGGAGAATCGATAGTAACTGAGCTAGCCATGTGCGCTTGACAAGTAGCCTGTTCACAGGAAGTGATGGCGTGTTGTCTCATGAAAATTTTATTTTAGTAATTTTTAGGTAGACTAGAAATAGAGGCGCACGTCGTGCGTCCTATCGAGAAACTGGCAATATATATATATATGTATGTATGTATATATATATGTATGTATGTATATATATATATGTATATGTATATGTATATGTATATGTATAGATATACTATATAGTGCTAGGCGCGCTGTTTATTATTCAGCGCGAGAGAGCCGTAAAAATTTTACGGCCCATCATAAAAGTACGCGTATATATATATGTATGTATGTATATATATATGTATGTATGTATATATATATATGTATATGTATATGTATAGATATACTATACAGTGCTAGGCGCGCTGTTTATTATTCAGCGCGAGAGAGCCGTAAAAATTTTATGGCCCATCATAAAAGTACGCGTAAATTTTTTACGTCGGCAGTAATCATTGCTCATAATAATTACTACCGGCGTAAAAATTTTACGATCACTTTTTGTGATGGGTCGTAAAAATTTTACGGCCCTCTCGCGCTGAATAATAAACAGCGCGCCTCTGTATAGCGCTACTGTGTATATGTATATGTATATATGTCAGGCAAAAAAGCTGACAATATATATATATATATATGTGTGTCAAGCAAAAAAGCTGATATGTACACAATGAGAAACAACCATGACAGCCCAAAATGGTACTGTGCAAGTAAATGACTAGCAATAGTAATGCTGAACTATATCAGGAAAATAACATACCAAATAATATATCTATTACAAGGCATTAATCATCGCAAATAACAAGTTCCATGGAATAACAGTTTTCTAGTCAATTGTAATTTTGCCGATGACCTGTTGCTCCAGGTACTTTCTAATAGCTGCTACGGCTCACGTCCGGATGTTCTCGACTTGTTCTATGATCGCTGCATCCATCACTTTGGATCCAGGGATAGTCTTTATGCTCATGTGCCGATAAAAGGATCGACAAATAGCGTCAGCCAGTTCAGCCTCCACCTCTTGGATTTTGAGGGGCAAAGAGTTGAGGGTGGCCTACTTTGATTCAATACGGGAGTGCACTTGCTCAAGCCGGGCAACAAAATCAACTTCTTCTATCTTCAATTAGCCGACAGACGCTTGTAAGTCGAACGGAGCATGCATCAATAAGTTGAAAGCAACTTTCTCTGACGTGAGAATTGCTTCATCAGATTGCGCTTCCTCAACACACGTCCTTTGTACTGCCTGATTGGCCATTTGAAGCTGTGCCTTTGAAAATGTCGACCGATAAAATTCTAGGAAAGAAGCCGAAGTTAAATCAGCGACAAGATCCTCGAGCAATCGATCTACATTTTCATTGAATTTGGTTCAGATCGGCCCTGAATCATTTACAAGCACCTCAAGGGGTCTTCCAGCATCCGCATAATGTCTGACAATACATTGAAGAGTTCAACTAATAGCATCAACTCCATTGGTATGGGTGAAGATGAGGCTTCAACATCTTGGTAATATCAAAAGAGAAGCGTTGGACGAAAAACTGCACAAAAGCCAGAGTAGGGTTAGCTCAATTGAAAGTTACCTAGAGGGGGGTGAATAGACAATCTAAAAAATTCTTCAAAAACTATCAGTTCTGATTTTCTAGGATCGAAAAGTTCTGGGATAATCCAGATGTTTTGGGCTTTGGAAGAAATCTCGGATGGTTCGGGGTTCGGATGTTCTGGGTTGATCCAGAAGTTTTGAGCACACCAAAAAATCCATAAACAGATATGAAATGAAATTTAGCTGACAATCTAAATGAATACAAGTATATGTAAGATTGCTAGCAATAACTTTTACACTGAAATATTAAGCTAGAGGCTAACACGCAAGATATGAACACGAGGATATTTCTTGGAGTTCGGATCCAATGATCCTACGTCTCCGTTGAGAGGCCCAAAAAGGCTAGGTCTCTTTTAACCCTTTTCCTGACCAAACGACCATCAAGGTAGAGCTTGGTTTTCCACTAGTTACCTCGTCGAAGCCGATGTAAAGCTTGTACAATCTTTTCGGGCACACCACAATCTCTTTGGTACTCATGGATTGATGCCAAGTCGTCTAGGAGACAGCACCTCCAAGAGTAACAAATCCGTTGAGAGATTGCTAGGTCTAAATTCCTTGTGCTCAAGATTTTGCAACAAAATCAAAGAACTTCACCACACAAAAACTTTGCATAATATCAAGTTCCAGGATTACGGAGCATCCAAAAGTTTCGGGCCAGCCCCAATATCGGTTTTTGGTGGAGCCAGAAGTTCCGGGCCTGCTTGGACGAACCGGAAGTTCCGATTGGACCGAAAGTTCTGGGTCGAAATAAATTCGATACAGAATGTTTTTTTTCGAAATTTCCGGTTAAAACCGGAAGTTCCGGTCTAAGCGAACAGATTAGATCTGTTGGGCTTTAATACAGATTAAAGGCCCATGACATAGCACTATATAAAGAGAGGAGGGGCTAGCACGAAAAGGCTGCTGCTTGATATTGGTTTGACTAAACCCTAGCCGCCACCTCTCTTCTCTCCTCGATTGCAAGTGTTGTGATCGATCTCCCTGGATCTCACGAGTGGTGCTAGCACGCTGGCACGAGGTGATCCTGTCCCCGGATGTGTGGATACCGTGGAGGCACTACTCCAATAGTGGTGCTCGTCTTCTTCCCGTGGAGATCATCGGATCGTAGGATCGCGTCGTCTTCATTAATGGATCGCCGACAAACGAACGGAGCCGGGAGAAGTAGCTCGAGAACACGCTTCATCGACTCTACTTCCGCTGCCCGAGCGCATCTCGAGGCTTGAGGTAAAGATCCATGATTCCATTACACGCATGATTCCTAAGCTAACGGGGACATTTTTTGAAATTAAACGCTAGCGTAGCCTCCCTAAAACCCAACAGTGGTATCAGAGCCTACGTGCGTAGCGTTCGATCTGGATTGATCACATATGGTGATATGTGATGGAAATAGATTGGATCTATTGTTTTTGTCATCGGATTTTCTGGAAGTTCCGGTTGGACCAGAAGTTTCAGGCTAAAATAATTTTCGATACAGCATATTATTTTTGGAAGTTCCGGTTGGATCGAAAGTTCTAGGTCCGGAAGTTTCGGTTGGACCAGAAGTTTCGGACAGAAATAAATTCCATACAGAAGGTTATCTTTGGAAGTTCTGGGTATGACCCGGAAGTTCCGGGCCAAAATAAATTCGAGTCAGAAGGTTGATTTCGGAAGTTCTAGCTTTGAGTCGGAAGTTCCGGGCCCTTCGACCGGAAGTTCCAGGCCTCTGAGCCGAAAGTTTCGGGCTTTGTTCAGTCACATCTAGATTCTGCATAACTCGTTTTTACAGGAAATGTTGTGACTGGTATGGCCTTGCAAAGTATATGATACTCTCTTGTAATAACGTGGCCTGCGTGTAATGGTTGATTACAGTCCAAGACTGTTTAAATGTTGTACGACCTGCGCGTCGACATGCTTCTGCTCATGTAATTAGTATAGTACTATTAGGTGTAAAAGACTGATACAAGTTTATGGAGGCCTGAAGCGTGATGACCCGATGGACAGGAACCATAAAGATGGAGATCACTATGCAAGAGGGTCATACTATGTCACAGTTAATATGATTGCCTGTGATTTTTATTTATGTTCCTGTCATACTATTCTTTCATGTTTCATGTGCGATAGGCATCGTTACTGTGTTAGAATAGTTTCCCTCAGAAAATTAAGTATTGATGCTCTTTCCAATAGCTACACCTACTAAGGCTCTTTTTTATTTTAACAAGTTTGTTCATACAATGATATTACATTACGTGCTACTATTATTGTTTAGTTATTTTGTTTATGCAATGATCTTATATTATGTGCTCAATGAAGAGAAGGCTATTAGTATGAGAATGTGTGTGACAGTTATGCTCTTTATTCGTTTTGATAAGTTTGTTAATACAATGATGTTATATTATGTGCTACTATTATTGTTCCTATATTTTATTCATAAAATGATCTTACATTATGTGCTGACTTTTATATAGTTTGGTCCTTTACATTTTTTTTCTTCAATATTCTTTAGGGATAAGATTTAATTAATTAGTTATCACACACACCTGTGAATTGAAATATAGCCTATAGCCTAGTGGCTAGGGGCCATTAAGTTGGCAGCTCGACATCTGAGACCAATCCATGTTTTTATCTCCTAAAAATCTATCATTATGTCCATGGACATCACCAGGTTTATATATTGTACACCGCATATTCTATTTATGTGGTAACAAAACTAACAAACTAATGCGATATTATCTCACTATTGTAGTTTCTAACAATAAGCTTTGACGCTAACCATAACATTCATGCTAGTGATACCCTTGAGATATCTATAAGAGATGGGTGCACTAATATGGTTGAGGTTGTAAGCTTTGGAGGCATGTTATGCCTCCATAGAGGGTGGGATGCATTTAGTTTTCGAGTCTGCCTAGTAGAAGGAGACTATATGGAATTAACAATGGGACCCCAACTGTCTTGTATGGCTACTATTTTTAATATTACGACAAAGAGAAGACCACAGGAGCCATAAAAATAGAGGACAATGATAACAGTATCTATAACAAACTTACATTACGTACTATAAATGCATATTTTGTTTATATACTTACTAACTTTTTTATAATGGCAGGTGAGGGTCCTAGCAATGCTGTGAAGAAGAAAGAGAAGCAGATATCTAGGGAGGGCAACACCAACCAAATAGACTAACTGAAGAACATCTGTTATTTTAAAAATCATACAGATGTAACTCCAGCAAGAAAGGCTCTCCTGCAAGACATCTCGGTAGGTTTGTCCTCTGGGACCCAGTTATATGTCTGCACAATAAATAACTCGATCATCAACAAAAAGTCAGTGGTAAGCTCTTTGCACATGTCAGAAAAGCAAACATCTACATATATGCACTTGGCATTATATTGTCTAACTAGTTTTGTACAAATTTTATTGTAATAATACTTTTTAAAGCAATATTGTGAGAAATACATCACAACTCACATATACCAGCAGACCACCCAGATTCAAGTGGCAGCAGCAGGTAGTGAAGCAGTCCCATTTGTACTGCATAAATCCACGGATGGATGATGCTACCTAACTACTAGTTTTAGCCAATTTCTTTGAGATAACGCGTTAAAAGTTGGCACGGTATGCGCCTTCTATTTCAACATCAATAATGATATAATTGAGGCAGTTATGTATGTGGTGTAAATTGTTTTACAAGTTAGCTAGAAGTTAGAAGTTAATCTTACGGAACTCCGTTTTAGCTAATTTCTTGAAGATAACGAGTTAGAAGTTATTATATGTGATATTAATTTGGTTATAAAACTTCTGTGATGAATTGTCTGTGTTCTATGATGAAACTTCTATGATATGCTTTGAAATGTTGGATGTTGACTGTTAAATCCTGGCTTTGATTTAGAATGCAGCCTAAAAATAATTATTTTTTTAAAATGATCATACTATTAGTGGTGGGCGACAATAATCACCCGTCACTAAAGGATCCTTTAGTGATTGGTGATATTACAACCTGTCACTAAAGGGTGCCCGCAGGTGAGCCGGCAGGCTCCCTTTGGTGATGGGTGTATATTATTGCCCGTCACTAAAGGGCGACCCTTTAGTAATGGGTAAACACTCGTCACTAATAATCTAGCTTCACTGACATAATAAGAGTGACGGGAGATATATCTATCACTAATAGAGATTATTACCCATCACTAATAGGGTTTTTTGTGGCAGTGCGCGAGGAAGGAACACAATGGCGAAAAACCCTCTTATGCGAGAAATATCGCACGCACCAGGTCCACCACACCGCACAAGCAGAATAACTGAAATGGCCTAGCGGCCATAGGCACGAGGCCATGAATGTGGCCTAGGGCAATGCGGACACTGCAGGAAGGTAACATGGCAGCGCAGGACCCTACCCTATGAGCAGCATCTGACACACCCAGTCCACCGCACCAGATAACCAGAACAACCTAAAGGGCCCACTGGACATAGGCGCGAGCCACTATACATGGCCCAACGAGTGGTGTCAGGCAAAAAAACCGACACGGACACCACGCGGAGTGAACACGCTAGCCCAAAATGCTCTCGTGTGATCAAAGGGCCAGCGGCTTTAATATCAGTAATTAGTAGTATAAAGAAATAACTTAGGTGCTCTTTATTAATCATGTTATCTCTAATTTCTATATAATCTGATATGTAGGCATCATTTTGTTAATCAGAGTCTATTAATTGTGCACGTATTAATCAAAGGAAACAAGTTAAAATAAAAAAAATTGAAAAATTTTGAATGTAAAAAATTAAATCTTTGTGGGACAAGCGAAATCACCCCCTTTCGCTACATAGATCGTCCAGAAGAAAAATTGCCTAGGCAGTAGAAAGAGGGGCAGCCATGCCCTGGATATAGAAAGCAATTTCTATAGACGGTCCTATTAATTGGACCACTTGTGAAAATAGGTTTCCACAAGAGGTTTGTTGTGCCGATCGTAAAACCCTCTCCGTGTAAATGAGCCTCCTTCATGTTTGGCCAACTCAAAAAATTCTAACACCTAGATAGCTCTCCTTTGCCGCCATTCCTCCTTTCTATCGTTCACTGTCTCTCTTCCATCCTCTCTATTCCACCTCCATGCTTCGCTGTCTCTCGATCGCCGGTGGATTTCCCTCTCAAGCTCTGTAGTCACTACCACGCCTCACTCACGACCGTGACCACGAGCGCCTCCTTCAATCCTAGCCATAACCTTCGAGCACTACCCAGTTATTTTTCCTCATCGTGGGAAAGTTCTCGGTAATGTGTTCACATTCCCCTCATATATTATGTATTGAATATTTGACAATTAAATCTTAAAACTAAATAGTATATTATAGATATTGTGGGATAAAGTCTTGTTTTAAATGATCATATCGTAGCAGATTGATTGAAACAATAGAGTGATGCGGTAAAAGTTTTGCATATACTAACTTCTGCTAAATCACTCTCTGTTGTGTCAATCAATCTGCTATGCTATGATCCTTTAAAGGGAGACAATATATGATGGTTAGCAGGATATATCCTATAGTATCTGCAATCTAATACTGAGCTTAAATATCTAGTTAGACTTAGCTAGCAAATGTTCCGTGGGTAAGATAAAAATGGGGATGTGAATGTGAGAATGTGAATGTGTATATGAATGTGAGATGTATATGAGGGATGTAATGTTTATGAGTGTGAATGTGACACTTTAAAAATGTATAAGAATATGAATGTAGACGTGAAATGTCGTCTGTGAGTATATATGCATATTTAATGTGTGTGAATTTGGATGTGGATATAAATGTATATAGATGTCCATGTGGTTATTATTGTGAATGTGAATCTCTCATTTGATATAAATGTGAATATCTTTTGGATAAAAATTTGTCATCTGTATAAGAGTGTAAATGTATGTAAATATGTCATTTGAATATAAATGTGAATGTATTTGAACATGTCATTTGAATATGAATTTGAATGTCATTTGGATATAAATCTATCATTTTGATATGAATGTAAATGTATGTTAATTTGTCATTTGAATATGAATATAAATATAAATACTTTTTTAGACAGTCTTGTATTTTGACATATTGTCAGTTAAGACAACCACATGTTAAATGTGATATCTTCGGAGGACTTTGATCGTGGGAGGTTAGCTCAACGTATGTACAAATCTCAGTTTAGTCATATGCAAAAATAATTTTTCATGGTAGCAAATGAAAAGACTCCCTCCATTTCAAAATGTAAGCACTTTTAGACTTAGGCATATATATTAAGATATGCAGAACACTATAATATCATTCTCATGGTGAGTAAGTGTGGGTCCGAAAGTAGTTAGACGAAGTAATGAGTAATAAAGTTTAAATTAATATATATACTTTAATAAAGGTAAAAATAACTTAATAGTTGTTAGAAAATAATCTAGACTTAATTTTTGTGTTAGCATATTTGCATATGTGTGTATGGTGTAATAGGTGGTGTGCCTGAAATTATACCAATTAGTGTAGAATTATTGCATGGAGTTTTTTTATGCAGGAGAACTAGCAGAGATGCCCGGAGTAGCGG
Organism: Zizania latifolia; assembly: GCA_000418225.1. NCBI lineage: Eukaryota > Viridiplantae > Streptophyta > Magnoliopsida > Poales > Poaceae > Zizania > Zizania latifolia. The sequence continues at coordinate 698,527 of KE370997.1, forward strand.
TGTGCTACTAGAACCTATGGATTCAATACAACAAGTGCAAGGTAGAAAATATTTGTCGATGACAGAGTGGCTAGGACGGCCAGGTCATTGGTTTGGTTATGTGGCGTGAAACACAACATGCATGCAGTAGAGTGGCTTGTTAGTTTGTCGAGTCATTAGCATAATGACCGAATTATTAGGATCATGGCTAATCTCACGATATGTAGGCATGCACTACGGAAAAACAGCTCTTTGCCGAGTGTCTGAGGATTTACCGAGTGTATTTCCTCGGGTACTCGGCAAAGAGGGATGTTCTCCGAGTACCGGTCAAATACACTTGGCGAACAAAAAACACTCGGCGAAAAACAAAAAATACACTCGGCGAAGTTTGATACTCGGCAAAAAACAAAAAAAATCGATACAAACGGAAGTCACGATAGTGTGTTTGGGCTGGCAGAAAACAGTTTTCCGGGTTTGCCAAACCCTCGAGTGTTTTTTTAAAAACACTCAGCAAACCCAAGAGACTCATCATTTTATGTGGAAAAATATTTCCAGTCTATGTGATATTTGTAGCTTGGTTTAAGCTTGAAAATTTTTCTACACTCAAAATACAACATATCTTATTCCATATAATTTTTTTGCATTTTTCTAGATTTGTTTGCTATTTTTAATTCATTAAGTATGTTTCTAGGATTTAAATTGAAATAGGTGAAATTTGAACAGTAAGTGCTTGAAATAATGAACCAAATTTTATAGAAAAATCATGTTCTTATCCACTAAATTGAAAGAAATTTTGAAAAATCTAGGTTGTGACACTCGATATTGTTATGATATGATATATAGATGATATGATATGATATGATTTTGAAATTTTGAAAAATCAGCAACGTGGAGCTTAATGATTTTTTAATTCTAAAAAATTAAATAAAGTCTGAAAAACACGAGACCTGTCATATTGTTATGATATGATATATAGATGCTGTGATAAAAATTTAAAAATGTTTGGAGAAAGTTATCACGTACGATGTTAAGAAACCGAAGATTTTTCGAGGACAAATTCGAAAGCAAATTAATGGTTAAATCTTTGTTTGAACTTGAAACTTTTTCTACAATCCATATATAACATAGCTCATCTCACGCAAAAATTTGGTATTTTTCTAGGTCAGTTTAGTATTTTAAATTTATTAAGTGTGTTTCTAGGATTTATATTGAAATATGTCAAATTTGAATTGGAAGTGCATGAAATAATGAACTAAAATTTGTATTAAAATCATATTCATATTTTTGAGCCTATTTGTAGGCCTTACCCACTAAATGAAAAGAATTTTTGAAAAATCTAGGTTGCGACACTCGATCGACAACATGGAGCTTAATGGTTTTAAATTCTAAAAAATCAAATGAAGTCTAAAAAATACGAGACATGTCATGGTGTTATGATATGATATGTTGATGTAGATGTTGTAATAAAAATAAAAAATATTTAGAGAAAGTTTTCACATACGATGTTCAAAAATCGAAGATTCTTCGAGGACGAATTAGGATTTAAAGAATGAATGGGTTGGGTTTAAAAGCAAATCGATGGTTAAATCTTTGTTTGAACTTAAATTTTTTTTATAATTAAAATACTGCGTATCTTATCCCATGAAAAAATTTGGCATTTTTCTAGTTTAGTTAGATATTTTTAATTCATTAATTGTATTTCTTGGATTTAAATTGAAACATGTCAAATTTGAACCGCAAGTGCATGAAATAATAAACTAAACTATCTGAAAAAATCATATTCATGTTTTTTAGTCTATTTTTAGGCTTTACCCACTAAATTTGAAAATGTTTTATAAAATTTGTCATGAAAAAAAAAGAAAAACACGTTTGAAATTTTTTTAACAAATTAAAAAAATATTTGCCAAGTGCCAAATTTGAGACACTTGGCAAACAATTTGTGTTTGCCGACAAACAAAATTTTCGTATCTTTCACATTCGGCGCCAAAAAATTTGCATTCGGCGCCAAAAAATTCAAATCTGGCGCCATCTTTTTACCTCGCCCTTTAAATCTGCACAGCTCCCTCTCAGCGCCTCCTTATTTCTCACCGAGTGTAACACTCAATGAACTCTTCGCCGAGTATTTTCGAGGCTTCGCCGAATGTACTTAACACTAATACAATTTTCCCGTAGCCGGTAGACCACTTCTTGCATGAGAGTGATGCATGCACGCACCGGTAGACCACTTCTTGCATGAGAGTGATGCATGCACGCACCGGTAGACCACTTCTTGCATGTTTTGTGCATGGATGGCCTTGTTGTGTGGCTGAGCTTGGCTTGCGGTTTGCAGTTGCTAGATAGTCGCACACGTAATGGCCTGAAACTTATCTATTTAAGTGTGCACTTAGCCCCTTGTTTAATTGAGAGAGCAGAAGAAAAACACTGCACTGTGGTTTGGCAGCACAAAAAAGTTTCACTACATTACCATAAAACATGTTATAAATAACGGTACTTTAGTACTGGTTGTGCATGAGCTGACACTTCAGTATATCACTACGGTTCATAAACACGAATACATTAAGTTTTTGAATTTTACTATTACTATCGGTTCGTAGGCACTACGCAAACGGCATTGATAGTGACATTATCAATGTCGGTTCTATTATGAACCGGCACTGAAAGTAGCTATTAGTTCTGACTAATCAGTGGCCATTCAAAATCTAATACTGAGGATGATTTTAACCTAACACTGATGATGGTTTCTACAATAGTGCTAGTATTTTTTCGGCTGATTGCTGAACTGATCGAGGCTTCTTTCTCTCCATCGGCTGAAAGCCAACAATAGTGTGTATATATATACACGGTGGATGCTAGCTGCAACCACACAAATCCTCGGTGAGCAGACATAGCCAATAGCGAGCTCATGGCTTCCCTCCTCCTCGGCTCTGCCGGCCTCCTCGCAGCCGCCGCCTACCTCCACCGCCATAACAGCGCCGCCGCCACCACCACCACGACGCACCTCCACTTCTACATGCACGACGCCTACACCGGCCCACACCCCACCGCCATGCGCGTCGTGTCCGGCCGGTCCTTGCTGACCTCCCCGGCCAGCAGCGACGAAACGACGCCGTCGTCGTCGCCGCCGCGGAAGTTCGGTGACATCGTGGTGCTGAACAACGCGCTGACGGAGGGGCCCGACGCCGGCAGCACCCGCGTGGGCACGGCGCAGGGGTTCGCCGTGCGGGTGTCAGAGCTTGGCGTGGTGTCAGACCTGAGCATGCACATGGTGCTGGAGGCCGGTGAGCACCGCGGGAGCTCGGTTACGGTGAAGGGCCGCATCGACATGGACGCCGGCAAACGCGAGTCGGTGGTCATCGGCGGCACCGGCCAGTTCCGGTTTGCGCGTGGGTACATGGTCAGCAGGGACTATGACTACAGCCTCGCCACCGGCGGCGTCGTCGAGATAGACATCTACTTGCAGCACTAGACACAAGACACGCACTGTATGATCATGTATGGAACTGTAGTGTCCAGTAGGTCGGTCCTGTGGTTAAGTTTGAAACTAAAAACATCGTTAAATATAAACTTTAAAATATTTATATATTAATTACAAATTTAATTTTTTTGTCATTAAAAAAATTTATACGTATATTAGTGATTTGTGGCTGCCCTGCTTGATTGTCCAGCCTGAGGACCGGGCCTTTAATTTCTCCATGAGAAAATTGATATTTTGTTACTATAAATTTAAGAAAATTGGTTATTTGCCGCAACTAAAAGTGAGGTTCACAAAATTGTCACTATCAAGAATCGCTTCACAAAATTGCTACTCCCAACGTTGGTTCTTTGTTTTCACTGTCATTTTCTCCTTTTCAGCATTTCTAAAATTTCTTTTCTGTTTTCTCGCATTCAAAATGACTCATTTGCCTCTACTTTGTTGCGTTCAATCATTTCTAGCGCGAGAAAACAGAAAATAAATTTTAGAAATGCTGCAAATGAGAAAATAACAGTGAAAACAAAGAACCAATGTTAAGAGTGATAATTTTATGAAGCGATTCTTAAGAGTGACAATTTTATAAAACCCACTCTGGAAAGTGGCAAATAACCTATGCTCTTCCTCACTATTCTGCACTTACAGCCTGGTCACTCACTTAATAGCTTGGCAACATTTGTATTTGAGCTGCTTCTGGACTTGTCAGATTTTTCATGAGGAAGCACAGCCACGCATTGATTGTATCAGATTTCGCACACGTGTTGCAAATTTTGGACTGGCCAAGCTTTTTCCTTGACACTGTCACTCACATTAGCACACGTGTTGCAGGAACAATGCATGCTACATGTATTGCTAACTAAACAATAAATTGCATAGTATTGTTGTCACAACACGATCCACTGATACACGAGAGAAATTTGACAAAACGCTACTCTTAACATTGGGCTTCTCTAAAATACCACTATGTACATTTGTTTCTCTGAAATGCCACTATAAAGTATCTCAGTTTTTTTCGTATGCCATTTTAGATTTTTTTGACCATTTGAATGCAGATCCTATGGGAAAAGTCTCTTTTACCCTCTACATCTCTGCAGAAAAATCCCAGCTCAATCTCTTCTGCATTTTTTTTCTTCCGAAGACTCTGCTTTGCCCACCTTTCTAATTTTCTGAGCAAGGTTCGCTGTTTCTTATCAAAATCATAAGTTTGCGAGAGTTTGAGGCTTAACGAGGTACAAAGTTTGGGGCTTAACTTTGCGAGAGCAAATCAAGAGGGCAGGGGATTTCTGTGCAGGGATGTAGAGGACAAACTAGACTTTTCCCATGCGGATCTGCAGTCAAATGGTCAAAAAAAATTTCAAAATGGCACATGAAACAAACTGGGATTCTTTAAAGTGACATTTTGAAGAAGCAAATATACAGACTGGTATTTTGGAGAAGCCTCATGTTTAAAGCAAATACTCACGTTTTCAACTTAACATTGAACTCTGAATATTGCTTGATCAATAGCTCTCGTCGGACACCAGCAGACCACGGGCGTGTCGGTAGGGGGGTGGCGCGGCGCGTCGGCGGGAGAACGGAGCGTTTCGTCCAGATCTGAAATTAAAGGCTAGGTCTTCCTAAAGGGCATAGAAGTCTTTTCTCACGAAAAAAAGGAAAAATAAATTAAAAAATATATGAATGACAAAAAATCAAATGTGCTGAAGTTTAAGATGACATTTAATGGAAGCAAAAGTTTACGGTGACAAATCGTCGAAGTCTAAAGTTTAGGATGGTAAATTATCAATTTTCTCGCTACGAATAATTTTATGCCACTGTTCTTGTGATCACAGTGCGAATTAAGTGTGGTCTATATTTGAGAAGTAAGAACCCTAAACATTACTACACTTATCCCTGTGGTTATGCAGTGCGCAGTAGGGTTCAAAACCTCACAATGCCAACAATTTTCAGGGGTACCGAAAGACCCGAAATTTTGGGACTTTTTCGGGTGTCCAAATTTTATATTTGAACAAATTTTATCCAGTTTAGCATAGATTTTGATAGATTCACAAAATTTGAAAATCCTGAAATGTTTAAAACCTCATTCAAAATATTGAACCCTGGTAGGAAATGACGCTCGTCACTACCGGAAACGGGTTGTTTACCGACTGCCGGAGGGTGACGGAAAAGCTTTGAGCAGCTTCGTCAATTTAAACACAGCAAATTTTTGCAATTTGGAAGAACTGCCACCATCATAATTGGGAAAAGGTTCGATGCATCTTGATCTGTCAAATTGTCGTCAGGTTAAGATACCAGAAGCCTTCGGTGGCCTTACCTAACTAATATCTAAAGTTATCGCGCGCATTGCTGCAACATTTGTTGGAATACTATGCAATTGCAAGATTAAATTCCGAATTAAGTAAATTATGGTATCCACAAAAACTAGCATATACACACTTAACATACTAGTAAACAGGAACATCGCAATCATGATTTCACTAAATATGATTAAGAATCGCACTGAAACGTGGCGCACGTACCGTACGGTAGCAGTAGAAGAAGTCACGGCCGGTGCAGAGTTGCTCCTGTTAGTGTCGGATCACAGTACCCGATGGCGACCGACGGTAGACGTGGAAGGAAGACGCGCTGTGGTGACGTAGGTGAGCAGTCGCGCCGAGCGCTTCCCAAAAACCTAATTCGCCCTCTCCCGGTGCAGGATCACAAGAGCGACAGGTTTCGGAGACCTGCTCTCCCGTTCGTCGGTGCACGCCGACGCACGAGATGGAGAGACTACGGTGGCGGCGCAGTAGAGAGGAGAGGCAAAACCTTAGCACGGTTGTGTTCTGATCTAATCTGATATGCATCATTGGTAGGGGCCGGATAGCCGTGTATTTATATGGGAAGGCACGATCTCGCGTCGCAATCACGATCTAAACCATATCAGTTTCCATATCCCGATTATGAGTCAAGTTACCAAAAATTAGAACGGTAAAAGGAGGCCACATCCCCACAAGGTGAGGAGCTAGATTATGGCGGACCATTCACGCAGGTGCCGCGCGCCCGCAAAGCCACGGCCACGGCCTGGCCCGAGCTTGAGCCCGGCTAGGCGAGACGAGCGCGCGCGCGTGTGGAGCTCTCTTTCTCTCCCCATACACATAGCTTAGTGGGATGGAGACAACCCCACTATATACATTGGTTATTTCTCCTACACTAGCAATATGTGACTAAAGATTTTCACCATCCCTTTGCATGGCATGAGTCTTTGAGATTTGTTAGAAATTTCTGAAATATTTTCATGGGCCAAGCCCAAAATTCCAGCAATCCTCCACCAGATCTCAAATGCCCATTTAGAGATTTGCCTATTTCTCACTACTGTTTGATATACTAGCGTTTCGGAGAGAACTGTTAGGTTAAACTCTTGCCTAGAGCTTTAAGCTACACTCATCCACAACTTGAACAATGGACTATGCCTTGAATTGTAAGTTTGATGCGAACAAGTTTCACTCAAAGTCATAACTAGTACCTAGCTGCCAGTAGCCTACCCTGCGGGTGGAGCATATGCGTCATACTCCCTGATCTCATAATGAGCTTATTAGAGATCATCCAAGTTTCGTAGACTACAATATTAAACAGTCGGACTCATATATGACTATTCTTTCAAGAATGCTCTATAAGATAGCATTTTTGCTAATTAAAGCCAACATAATACATTAAGACATAAAGCCAACCTGCCTTACAGTATCTGAGAGTATTGCATCTTCACTTAGAGAGGGTTAGGGGTTAGTAATTACTCTCCTCAGTTAATCAATAGCTTGTTTTTTCCAGGTCCTAATTCACAGGATCTTCAATCACATAGGTTAGGTTACCACTATAGCAACTCATATGGGTCTTACAGCCATCTCCCTCGATGCATTTTCTATCACATTCCGTGATAGCCCTTTTGTAAAAGGATCTGCTAGGTTTTTATCTGTTTGAATATAAGTCACACTTATTACTCCGGAGTTTCTCAACTTTCTGATAGACTTCAATCGTCTTTTACCGTATCATGATGACTTCATATTTTCCTTAGCAATGTTCACTTTGACTCATAGTTTGATTGTCATAGTTTATAAGGATAGCCGACACTGGTTTTTCAACCATAGGCAAGTCCATCAATAGCTCACACAGCCACTCTGGCTCAGCAGTTGCAGTGTCTAAAGCAGTGAGTTCTACTTCCATAGTTGACCTCGTCAAAATAGTCTATTTGTAAGATCTCCATGATATTACACCACCTCTAAGGGTAAATACATACTCAGTTGTGGCATAAAGCTCATCAACATCAGATATCCAGTTCGAATCACTATATCCCTCAAGCATAGCGGGGTGCCCAGAATAGTGAATCCCATAACTCATAGTACCTACCAAGTAGCGCATAACCCTTTCAAGTGCATACTAGTGATCACTACCTAGGTTAGACATGAACCTACTCAATTTGCTCACAGCAAATGATATGTCGGGTCTCGTTATGCTAGCTAGGTACATGAGTGAACCGATTATCTAAGAGTATATTAGTTGATCTTTGGTAATTTTCTTGTTCTTTTGAAGTATCACACTAGGATCATAAGGTGTTGGAGAAGGCTTGCTATCTTTATAGCCAAAACAGCTTAAGATCTTCTCCACATAATGGGATTGTGAAAGTGTAATCCCATTGTCTTCCTTAATCTATTAGATATTGAGAATAACATCGGCTTCTTCTAGATCTTTCATATCAAAACTCATTAATAGAAAAGAGTTGACTTCATTGATCACATCAATGTTTGTGCCAAAGATTAGTATGTCATCGACATACAAACATAATATAACTCCTTCGCCCTCACTATGTCGATAGTACACACATCTATCGGCCTCGTTTATGACAAAGCCCACAAAAGTTAAAGTTCTATCGAACTTATCATGCCATTGCTTAGGTGCTTGTTTCAAGCTATACAAAGACTTCAATAATTTACATACCTTGTTCTCTTGATCCTTCACTATAAACCCATCAGGATGATCCATGTAGATTTTTTCATCCAACTCTCTATTTTAGAAAGCTGTCTTAACGTCTATCTAATAAACGATAAGACCATATGAGGCAGCTAAGGAAAGTAATGCTCTCATAGTGGTCAGTCTAACGATAGGTGAATAAGTATCGAAAAAGTCTTCACCTTCTTTTTGTGTGTAACCTTTGGCCACAAGTTGGGCCTTATACTTCTCAATAGTACCATCAGGCCTAAGCTTTTTCTTGAACACCCACTTACAACGCACAGGTTTACACCCATATGGTCGTTCAGTTAGCTCTCACGTATCATTGGATAGAATTGAGTCCATCTCATTATGGATAGCTTCTTTCTAATTATCTGTATCCAGAGGTGCATATGCGTCAGTAATGGTAGTAGGAGTGTCATCTATAAGGCACACAGTGAAATCGTTACCAAAGGATTTTGCAACCCTTTGTCTCTTACTTCTTCTAGAAGCTTTACTATCATCCTTTTTAAGGATTTCCTCAAACTGATCGTGTTGTTCAGAAGACTCGAAATTAATAGGTGTATTGGGTTTAGGAATTATCTCATCAGAAAATCTAGTAGTGTTATGCATATCTTTCATAGGAAACATATTCTTAAAAAATATTGCATCACGAGATTCTAAAATAGTATCAACATGCATATCAGGCATCTCAGATTTTACTACCAAAAATCTATACGTCATGCTCATTTGAGCATAGCCTAGAAAGACAATCCACTGTGTTAGGTCCCAACTTGCGTTTCTTCACAACTGAGACATTGACTTTCGCCAAACATCCCCAAGTGCGCAAGTAAGAAAGTGATGGTTTTCTCCTAATCCATATTTCATATGGAGTTTGTTCTTTATTCTAGTTTAAAACTCTATTCAGTACGTGACATGCAGTCAACAGAGCATCCCCCACCATACCTCTGATAAACCGACAGTATCTAACATGGCGTTAACCAAGTCAGTTAGCGTGTGATTTTTCCTCTCGGCAATCCCGTTTGATTCGGGCGAATAGGGAGGCGTCCACTCATGAATAAAAATGTGTTCCTCACAGAATTCATCAAATATTTTGGGAAAATATTCACCACCACGATCTGACCTTAGACGTTTGATCTTTCTTTCTAGTTGATTTTTTAACTTCGGCTTTATAGATTTTAAAGTAGTGTAATACCTTATCCTTAGTTTAAAATAAATATACATAACAAAATCTATATACATCATCAATTAATGTCATGAAGTGTTTCTTTTCACCCTTTGTCAACACTGATGGAAATATGCTCAAGAGAATTCTAGGGGAACCGAAAGTTCTGGCCTGAGGTCGGAAGTTCTGAGTTCTGGAGCATCCGAAAGTTTCAGTTCGACCGGAAGTTTCGGGCCAGCCCTAGTTTCGGTTTCTGGAGGAGCCAGAAGTTTTGGTTGGACCGGAAGTTCTGGGCCAGCCCCAATTTCGGTTTTTGGAGGAGCCGGAAGTTCCGGGCCTGCCTGAAAGGTGAATTCTGGACGAACCGAAAGTTTCGGGTGAGACCCGGAAGTTATGGGTCAGAATAAATTCGATACGGAATGTTATTTTCAGAAGTTCTGATTGGACTAGAAGTTCCGAACAGAAATAAATTTGTACAGAAGGTTATTTTTAGAAGTTTCGGGCCTGGACCAGAACTTTCGGGCCAGACGAACAGATTAGATCTGTTGGGCTTTAATACTGATTAAAGGTCCATGAGAGGGCACTATATAAGGAGAGGAGGGGCTAGGATGAAAAGGCTGCTGGCTGTTCGCGTGGTTGGTTGCTACTGGTTGTTGCCTCGACCTAACTCTAGCCGCCACCTCTCCTGGCTACACCGGTTGTGGCTATCTCTCCCCTGATCTCTTGCACGGTACTAGCATACTGGCTTGAGGTAATCCTGTCCTTGTACGTGTGGATACCATGGAGGCACCGCTGCTACTGCTGCTGATCTTCTCCTGTGGAGATCGTCGGACTACGTCGTCTTCATCGTCGACGAACGGATGGAGCTGAGCGGAGCTGAGTGGAGCTGATCGAGGACGCGCTTCATCAACTCTACTTTCGCTGCCCTAGCGCGTCTCGTGGCTAGATGTAACGATCTATGATCCTATTACATGCATGGTTCCTGAGCGAATGAGGTAAATTTTTTAAAATTAGCGCTAGCGTAGCTTCCCCATAACCCAACAAACACACCATTCATCTCATAAAGATCAGAATGTATGAGTTCTAGAGACGCCAAGTTTTTTTCCTCAGCTGCCTTGTGAGGCTTCCAAGGTTGCTTCAATTGCACATAACTATGGCACTTAGAACCTTTGGCAATGGTGATATTCAGAATTAAACTCATTCTAGATAGTCGGGACATCAAGCCAAAATTAACGTGACATAAACGTGAATATCAAATACTCGTACCATCATTAATATTGCAACAAATATGGTTCACTGACTTATTGCTAAAATCTAAAAGGAAAAAGCGGAACGGGCCTCCGCAATCATAACATTTACCAATAAATTGTCCATATTTTGATAAGACTAATTTATTGAACTCTAAGACTACCTTAAACCCGTCCTTACATAGAACGGAACCGCTAACAAGATTCTTGTTGATAGTAGGGATATGCTGCATGTTCCTTAGCTGCACGATCTTTTCCAAAGTAAACTTCAGATTTACTATGCCAACACCATGAACAGAAGCATGTGACCCATTCCTTATTAGGACGGAAGAATCCTGGATGGCCTAATAAGAAGAAAACACAGAGATGTCAGCACACACATGAATATTGGCACCCATATCAAACCACCAGCTGGTAGTTTGAAGTACTGAAAGAACAATAGGTATATTGCTGTATCCATTCTCAGTATTGCCGATGGTCACCATGTTGATATTCTTAGCCCTTTGCCCTTTACGGACTGTACGATCTGAACAATCCTTAGAGAAATGTCCCAGTTCACCGCAAGTGAAGCAATTCAACTCGGCTTTATTTTTCTTCTTCTTCTTAAAGGTAGTTGTCTTCATAACCTTATTAGGCTTATTTTTTCCTTTGCTCTTGTTATGTGGGGACTTCTGCACTATGTTAGCGCTAGTCTGACCCTCACCTCCTTTCTCAGAAACGTCCTTTGCCCGAGCTTTCTCTTCAACATCAAGAGACGCTATCAGGTTTTTAACTGACATCTCTTGTCTTTGATGTTTTCGAGTAGTGGCGAAGTTCCTCCATGAAGAAGGAAACTTTGTAATTATGCAACCAGCCAGAAACTTGTCGGGTAGAGGACACTCAACGAGATCAAGTTTCTTCACAATGCACACAACCTCATGAGCTTGTTCCACCACAGAACGGTTATTCATCATCCTATAGTCATGAAAGCTCTTCATGAGGTATAGTTCACTGCCTGCATTTGATGCGCTATATTTTGTAATCAGAGCATCCCACAACTCTTTCGCATCTGTCACAATGATGTAAACATCACATAGATGGTCAGAGAGCATGCCTAGAATGCATCACACGAAGAGATTATTGGCCTCCGTGAATTTCTTCTGCTCATTAAAAGAAAGTTCACCTTTAGGTTGGCTAAATCTCGCTTCCCATACATTCATAGCAGTAAGCCAGAAATGGACTTTTGCTTGCCATCTCTTAAAATGCACACTAAAATTTTTTTTCGACTTTAGTACATCTGTAAAACCAGCCATTGAATAAATTATAGATTGCCTATAATAAGGTTTTTGGATTATTGGAATACTAGGCAATTGCAAGATTAAATTCCAAATTAAATAAATCATGGCATCCGTAAGAATTAGCATGTACACACCTAGCATACTAGTAAATAGGAACATTGCAATCATGATCTCACTAAACATGATTAAGAACTGCACTGAAACGTGGCGCACGTACTGTACGATAGCAGCAGAAGAAGTCATGGCCAGTGCAGAGTTACTCCTGTTGGTGTCGGATCGCAGTACCAGATGACGACCAATGGTAGACGTGGATGGAAGGCTTGCTGTGGTGACGTACGTGAGCAGTCGGGCGGAGCACTTCCCAAAAACTTTATTCGCCCTCTCTCGGTGCAGGATCATAAGAGCGATAGGTTTCGGAGACCTGCTCTCCCATTCGCCAGTGCACGCCGACGCACGGGATGGAGAGACTACGGCGGCGGCGCAGTAGAGAGGGGAGGCAAAACCCTAGCATGGTTGTTCTGATCTAATCAGATATGCATTATTGATAGGGGTCAGATAGCCGGGTATTTATATGGGAAGGCACGATCTCGCATCGTAATCTAAACCGTGTCAATTTCATATCCCGATTATGGGCCAAGTTACCAAAAATCAGAACGGCAAAAGAAGGCCGCGTCCCCGCAAGGCGAGGAGCCGGATTTCGGTGGACCATTCACACAGGTGCCGCACGCCCGCGAAGCCACGGCCCAGCCCGAGCCCAGCTAGGCGAGGCGAGCGAGCACACGCATGTGGAGCTCCCTTTCTCTCCCCATACACATAGCTTAGTGGAATGAAGATAACTCTACTATATAAGTTGATTATTCTTCATCTACACTAGCAATATGGGACTAAAAGTTTTCACCATCCCTTTGCATGACATGGGTCTTTGAGATTTATTAGAAATTTCTGAAATATTCACATGGGCCAAGTCCAAAATTCCAGGAACATTTTCCAAGATGACTTGCATATCAGAAAAAAGGCAGAGGTCATTGGTAATCTCAACAAACTTCAGTATTTAAACTTATCGGGTTTAATATATGATTGCTTTGCATTACAAATCAACATATATCAGTTTCTTGGAGTCTATCAATAACGCCCTTTCCAAACTAGAGCACTCTAGACTTGTCAAACAATACACATTATCAGTTAGATCCAGGCTGTGAATCCTCGTATGTTGAAGATAAGTGGATTTGGAAATACGACATCCAGAAAATAAAACTGATGGAAAAGCGACGAATCTGGAATTGCAGCTGGTTCATTCTTAAACACACGAGAAAAAAGATAGGAAAAACCAATGGAGACTTGTGCGGTAGCCAAGACCAGTAGTACACCATGTGTGCCTATAGTTCGACATGTGCTCGCTTCGACTTTATCTTTATGACAAAATTTACAAATTAGTGATTAGAATAAATAGTAAAGTGTTTTCAATAAGAAAAACATATTGTGAAGTAATATAATATGTGGAGGTATTGAAATAATAAAATTTCTTGATTTGCAAACCAAGAGTATGTAAGAAAATAGAAATAATATTTCTTATGAAGTTAAAGGACTAAAAATGAAGTCTTTAGGATATATTATATTCACATCAAGTGATGTCTTCCTTGGGAGAAAGTTGGCCACAAACCTATCATTGCATCTATCCTTGAGAGGACTACTCTCTCCGTACTACAATAATTAGATGTCTCTCATTACTTCTGCTAGCTCTAATTTTCTGACATACTAATTGGATGGTGTGACTTGATAACTGGAGTGTACTAATTGGTTTACTATCGGTGTTTTACCGAGAAGTTCATCTATGGGTGTATCCGAGATGGTAGAAAAGCCTTGTATTCTAAACTCTAAGGTCGACTCAAGAAAAATAAGAGCCAAGAGATTTAGACAGGTTCAGACCTCCCAAAAGATAATAACGCCATGTCATATGTGCTTGTGGATTGTAGATTAGATGTATACTAAACAACTCAAGAGTATATAAAAGCATGCCTCTCTGGGTGTCTCGCCCCTTTTATGTAGTCAAGGGGTGAGCCGTATAGAAACAAGGCTTTGATCTGAGTCGGTTTTCTAGATATCATGAATTATGTATAGGACTCTGGTCTATTTCTTGTTTACAAGGATATATGTACATATTTATCTCTTATACCAAATCCCGATGTTTGGTTTCCATATATGACCCAAAACTTCCTTAGCAAATTCGATCTCCTATTTATAGGTCATACCGGACTCCAAAGCTGGCTAAGCCCACTCTTAGTCCAGACTGATAAAGCCCATCTTGAGGTACCTAGGGGTCATATCCCCAACAACAGCCCCCGAGCCCTTCATAACTTGGCTTAAGTCTTTGACTTGGATCAAGCTACTTAGATGGAGCTCTTTGTCTTCAAACATTTTGTACTTGACATGTCGGACTAAAAAGCTTGTTGAAAAACTCATCTTCTATAATGTGTGTGGTGCACGGAGTCGAGGCAAATGGCGCGATTAATGCCCCATCACCAGAGTTGAGGCAAAGATCTCTTTTTAGTCGTAGATCCCAGCATTTAATGCATCTTAGGCGAGACGGCAGAAAGCACTTGAGCGCTGATTGGACCCGCTGTAATTATCTAGGCCAGATAAAGAGGCAAAGCAGTCCCATCAGCCTGGCCCATGCACGTGATATGATAGAAGTGAAGTTGGTTCCACAGCGAGACGTGGCCGACGTCACGACTAGAAATCCGGTGAGTATATAAATCCTTTCGCCTTCGTCTTCTGCTTCACGCTTCCATTTCAAACTTTAGCCTTAACTTTTCGTCACCCTTCGAGCACTTCATCTTCCTTATCTTTCCATCAAACCCCTAGCTCCCCGATGCCTAGGTCACCATTGCAACTGTGTGATCTACTTCAGAAAGGCTCGCCGCTTGTTCTTGCTGAAGCCGATGGTGCCAGAGAAGATGGTATGGAGCGTGGAGTGGGCAAAGTCCACCTCGACGACGGTAAAGGTGGGGGCGCTGGAGAAGGAGGGTTTCCTACCGGCCCAAGTCCTATCATCGTGGTGTGTGGTGGCAGGTGAGGACTTCTCGATGCTTGAAACCGGTGAGTTCGTGGTGTTTGAGCCCTTTGTCCTCCGTGGCCTCGGCCTTCTAGTGCACCCCTTCCTCCATGGCCTTCTCAACTATTTAAACATTTCTTTGATCCTTCTCACTCCCAACTCCCTTCTCCACATTTCCATCATGATACACCTCTGCGAGGCCTATCTAGAGATTGATCCCCACTGGAACCTATTCCGTCACTTCTTCCAATTAAGGCGAAACGGGAAGAAGGTGGTCGGCGGCGTCGGACTATAGCTCTAGGATGGCAAGGCCAATGAATACATCGTGGTGCCGCTGACCTCGTCAAACAAGGGTTGGTGTAGCCAGTGTTTTTACATCATGAACCATGAGCAGCCAGTGTTTCTACATCACGAACCACGAGCCAGCCCTACTAGAGGAGATCGACCAGCACTCGGCCCTGTCTAAGCACTAGTCAAGTTTCTGCCTAAACTCCGAGCGAGACCATGTAGATCATTTGGTAGCACAGGTAGCGAAGCTCCACTGCCAAGGTCTGATGGGGGTGGTTGTCGCAGCATGCTTCTTATCTCGATGGGTGCTCCCGCTGAAGCACTGGGTGAACACCACCTACGAGTTCGTGGGGCGAGGCGACCCGAGTGGAGAGTCGGGCAATGCGCTACGAAAGGAGGAGATTGAGAAGCTACTGAATCAGTTCTTCAGCGGCCGATAATCCTTCCCCGAGCAGATGTTCTCGGACTCCTACAACCTAGCATGGCCATGTCATGAGGTAACTGATGGAGGACAGGATGCCCGATATTCCGTCAGGTAGATGGTAAACAACGATTTGCAGCAAAGAGACACACGTGATCTAGCTTTTGATCGATAAGATCAAACCCCTACAATCATAGCACCACTTTTCCTCTGGTTATCAACTGAGCGTAGCCTAGTTGATCTTACCACAAAGTCTAATCCTTGCCTACAAATCAAGGAACACAAGCAAGAATGTAGAAAACGCAATCGAACGGAGAAATTCAATGGAATTCTCTAAATTGGGGTTCACTTACAAAACCGTCAATGTGGCAGCTATCAAAGCAATGTATAAATAAACCCAAGAAACCCTAGAAGGCTGTAGCTACAGCTTACATACTTGTTCTAGATGCACCCTTAGTGGGCTCAATTGGGTACACGGTCCAAAGGCCCAATAAAACAGCAAAAGAGCATGCTGACAGATTCTAGATATCCATGTTTTGATGATTCTTGTTGATCCAGAAGGAATTTTGAATGAAACTAGCGCCATTGAAAATATGCCAAAGTTAGCTTTCTATGCATATGTGGAACGTCAAAAACGGTGTTCGGATGTGGTCTAGGCGGCAATTTTAGTGCATGCTGATTTTGAAATCTGAAATGGACTTGAGGCGGAAGTGGATTGGACTTCCAACTCGACTTGGACGTCCTCGCTGGTATTCTTCATCTCCTTGCCTCCCTCTGCGTACCTCCTGGTCCTCTCCAATGTTCTTAAGAATAATAAAATCATTAAAACCATTAGGTAATAATATAATCTCAAGATTATATAAAGAGGTACATAGGAACGAGCTCACCTGGAGATTCAATTGCCTTGCTCAAGCTCGAGTGATTGATCCTTGCATAGCAATCAGAGGAGCATCATGTGTATCTGTAGGAGTGATGTCCTCACCATCCTCCCCCTCTTGAAGTGGAGTCATCCTCGACTCAAGCTCATCTTCTTCTCCCATATATGGTTTCAAATCTGCAACGTTAAAGGTGGCGCTAACCCTAAACTTTAGAGGCAAGTAAAGTTTATATGCATTGTCATTAATCTTCTCAATTATTTTGAAAGGACCAGTAGCTCTTGGTATTAACTTAGACTTTCTTAACTTTATGAACCTATCTTTTCTTAGATGTAACCACACTAAATCTTTCGATTCAAAAGTAACTTCCCTCCTACCTTAACTACCTTCAGTTCTATACTTTCCATTTATCTTTCAATGTTTTTCTTAGTTGATTCATGCAATTTCAGAATAAATTTAGCACGCTCTTCAGCATCATTATGAGTTCTTTCACTAGTAGGTAAAGGCAAAAGATCAATAGGAACTCGAGGATTAAATCCATACACTACATCTAATGGAGTTACCTTGGTTGCGAAGTGTTCCCCTCAACTATATGCAAACTCAACATATGATAAACACTCCTCCCACATCTTCAAATTTCTCTTTAAAATTGCTCTCAACATAGTAGATAAAGTTCTATTCACTACCTCGGTTTGTCCATCAGTTTATGGATGACATGTTGTAGAAAACAACAACTTGGTTCTCAACTTGTTCTATAGTGTGCACCAAAAGTGACTCAAAATTTTGGCATCGTGATCTAAAACAATAGTAGAAGGCATACCATGCAAGTGCAAAATTTCCTTAAAGAAAAGATTAGCAATATTAACAATATCATCACTTTTATGACATGATATAAAGTGTGCGATCTTAGAAAATTGATCTACCACAATAAAAATACTATCTGCTCCCCTCTTTGTTCTAGGTAATTCCAAGATAAAGTCTATAGATATATCTGCCCATGGTATGGAAGGAACAGGAAGAGATATATATAAATCATGTGGATTTAATCTTGACTTAGCCTTTTGGCATATGGTGCAGCAAGCCATGAATCATTCTACATCTAGCCTCATCTTTGATCAAAATAAATGAGTTTTTAAAACATCCTTTATCTTCTTGGCATCAAAATGACCCATCAATCCTCGTCCATGTGCTTTCTGCAACAACAAAAGATGAACAGATCTAATAGGAATGTATAGGAGGTTAGCTCGAAACAAGAATCATTCGTTCAGCACAAATTTATTCCATGTATATCCTTTACAATGTATAAGAACATCTTTAAAATCAGCATCAAGAGCATATTATATTGTTCTTTTATCGATTCAAGTCCAAAAATACGACAATCAAACTGAGATAACATGGTATATCGTCTAGATAAAACATCAGCAATCACATTGTCTTTTCTTTTCTTGTGTTTGATGACATAAGGAAAAGATTCAATAAATTCAACCCACTTAGCATGTCTAGATTTAATTTACTTTGACTACGAATATGCTTAAGTGATTCATGATTAGAATGAATGATAAATTCCTTAGGACGCAAATAATGCTGCCATTTCTCTAAAGAATGAACAAGAACATATAATTCTTTATTACAAGAAGAATAATTAAGAACATGCCCAGTTATTTTTTCACTGTAGTAAGCAATAGGTTTACCTTCTTGTATCAAAACACTACCAATGCCTATTCCACTAGCATCACATTCTAACTTAAAAGTCTTACCAAAATCAGAAAGTTGTAGCAATGGTGCATGGCTAAGCTTTTCTTTCAAACGATTAAAGGATATCTCATGTTGCTCTCTCCAATGGAACATAACACCCTTCTTTGTTAACTCATTTAATGGAGCAGTGATGGTGCTGAAATCTTTCACAAAGCGACGATAAAATCTAGTGAGTCCATGAAAACTCTACACTTGTGACATCGTTTTGGGCGTTGGCCAACCCTGTGTCGCTTGCACCTTGGCTTCATCGGCCTCAATTTCCTGCAGAGTCACAACATAGCCTGACTTGTAGGTAATAGTATTCAAATAATCAAATTTCTTAATTTGCAAACTAATAATAGGTAAGAAAATAGAAAGGAAAAAATCTACTTTACCCCCCGAAGTATTAACCTGTAGACGAAAGTTGCCTCCAACTAAAAAACCATCCTCTTAACCCCCTGAACTATTCTAAACCAGAGAAATAACCCCCGAGATGGTTTAGTGCGGTAGTTTTGCTGATGTAGCGGTCCACGCTGGCGGTTTTGCTAACGTGGCGGTCCACGTGGCCCAGCACTAGAATCTGAATGGTGGGACCCACTTGTCAGTGACAAAATAAATTTTCTCTATCCTTATCTATTTCTTTTCTTTTATTTTTTTTCCTTATTTTCTTTTTCTTCTTTCCTTCTTTTTTTCTTCTTCCTGCTTCTAGGGCAGGGCACACGGTCGCCGCGTGCTGGGGCACGCGTGCGTCGGGGCACACGTGTGCACGGGGCAAGTTCTGGGGCAGGGCGCACGGCCGCCGTGGCAT
>KE370997.1:768835-790578 GCA_000418225.1 Zizania latifolia
GTTATGAATAATTTAGGTACTTGCTGAAATGACCAATGGTGGAGTTGACCGCAGTGTTGAGTGCACTGGCAACATCAACGCCATGATACAAGCATTTGAATGTGTTCATGATGTAAGATCTCGGAGGCTCGAAGCTCCTACTTGGTCACTTTATACAGTCATACAGACTTGTTCACTGTCTTTTGATCTGATGGGATGCTAAAATTCTGTTCTAAATACAGGGCTGGGGTGTTGCTGTCCTGGTCGGTGTACCGCACAAGGATGCCGAGTTCAAGACCCACCCGATGAACTTCCTGAACGAGAGGACCCTGAAGGGTACCTTCTTCGGCAACTACAAGCCGCGCACCGATCTGCCCAACGTCGTCGAGCTGTACATGAAGAAGGTGAGTTACAAACTGCCGATTTCTTTAGCTCGGCGGACGATCACAGCTTGTGCTCAAGAAATGTTGAGATGTGTGTTCATCATCCTCATGGACATGGTGCTGATGCTTTTTTTGACCCTGCTGTTGTGATTTAGGAGCTGGAGGTGGAGAAGTTCATCACGCACAGCGTGCCGTTCTCGGAGATCAACACGGCGTTCGACCTGATGCACAGGGGTGAGGGCATCCGCTGCATCATCCGCATGGACAACTAGGCTCCTGTGTCTAGGGTAATAATAAAGATGGCAGCTTGAGCCTGCCTGCCTGACTTGGTGATGATATACGCTTCTTGTTCAATTTCTTTCGCTTTTGTCGATCAGCAGTAATACGGTATGGCTTCCAGCGTCTGTAGCTACCTGCCGGCATGAACTGTTACTACGAATTATCACATATATTCAGTCCCATGAGTCTGTTGTTCAGAAGTTTCTCATGTTTTGACATATATTCAGTCCCAAGACTAGATATAAGAATAAAAAAAAATCCAACTATTTAAAACCATTTGTTCAAATAAAATCATTTTCTCAACTATTTCAATAATTTATTCAAATTCAAATCAACTGTTTGTAAATAAAAAAGAAATGATGATTTAATCAGGACTGAGAAAACCTCACTAACTCAAATGTTTCATAATTACGTGAAGAATAAATAAACCATACATATTAATAAATAATATGGATGTATGTATTTTCATATCTATATTTAATAGAAATTTGGATATCCATTTTCATATTCATATTTGCGAAACGAATTTGGATGTTTTTATTTATCGTCCACATTTATTCGGAGAAATACGAGTATTTACATTTATAATTTATCGGATAAGAATATGGATAATTCGGATATTTTGACATCTATATCCACTCTGACAGGTATTTGTCGGGGGACAGAGAATCCTGCGTCCGGGAGTGTCCAGTTGTATCCCTAGTTCGAGCGAGAATCATGAATTTCAGGCAGTTTTGTCATGTTTGCAAACCTTGGGTTATTGCCCGGGCAGCTGTACATATCTGACGGTCGCTCCGACATGTGGGTCCAACGACTTCTCCGGTCGTTGGGACCCGCATGTCATAAATCAATCTGTAAAAATTTACTCGGAAGTAACTACTAAAATTTATATAGTATAATGTAAGAGAAAAATGTGAATTTTTTGAGAATTAAATATTCTATGAAGTAACTACAACGACTGCAAGCTCTTTCTCTAAATTTTTAATCTATTTTTGAATATATATATATATATATCTAGTTGCACTCGCACGAACGCGCGATCGATGCTTCCCCTTTCACTTTCGAATCGCACCAATGTTGACCAAAATTTACTCGGATAAGTAAGCGACGTGAAGAGATGAACCTTGGCGACGAAGCCAGCAGCTAGTCAGTGAAACGAACCCACCTGCCACCTTACCTCTTCTTTCGCTTCAGCTTCACTCGAGTCGTCTTCCTGCTCCAGCTCTCCCCCTTTAAATATGGCCAGCTCCAGATCGACCTCATATGATCTGATCACACAGCAACAAAGCAGCAAGCAACGACGAACACGATGGTGCTGGGTCTGTGTGGCCTGGGTGGTGCTCCGGCTGCTGGGATGGGCAAGAAGAAGGTGTCACCGGCGAAGCACAGCAGCAGCAGCAGCAGCAGCAGCAACCTGCAGCAGAAGAGAACAAGCAGCAGCAGCAGCACTCAGAATCGGGTGACCATACATGGCGAGGAGGAGGAGGAGAAGAAGATGGGAGGAGAAGGTGATCATGCGGTGAATAAGGTGGTGGAGAAGAAGAGCGGAGCTCCAATCTTGATGTACCATTTCCCCTTCCACGCCCGCCCTGGCCTGCTCTGAATCTGCTCTGCGATGAATCCGTACCCGATACGATTTAGCGTTTAGGGTTTATATAGCTGCTATGTAGGTCTGTGAGAGTGAATTCAACTGAATTTTATTTCTTTTGGTGGGGAGTTTAATTTAGGGCATGATGTATGCCTGTTTTCTAATTTTAATTTAAAACATTACATTCTTTGTTTCACCCTAAGGAGGAAAGAGGCTTGTGAATTGGTTGGACACTGATATAATAGGATAAAAAAAGCAATTAGTAAGAAAAAATCAGTCGTTTGACAAATATAAATTTCATATCTTTCACTTTTCTATTTATCAGTCGCCTATTTTTTTCTTATTTATCGGTCACCTGAACTTGTACAAGAAAATAGTCCAAACTTGTCCAATCTAAAACCGTGTAAGCCTAATATAAACATGGTGCAACTTACTTACCTAAACAACAGGAAATAATACTTAGAAAACGCAGCTACTTACTTTTTTGATCGTGTCATGAAAAATTGAACACATGAAAGCCCAAATTTTTTGAGAACATGTAAACTTAATCTGGTCAATGCACAATCATCGGCCTAGTCAAAGCCAGCCTTATTAAACAGCCCAAGCAATCAAGGCCAGACAGCCGTCAGTATTCGAATTTTTTTTAAATAATATATTTTTTATTCAAAATTTTAAATTTGGTACGCGGATTTTAGAATTTGTAAAAATGGCCTTATGTCGGTAATTGGTGTGCCGATCTAGACCGATCGGCCCTAGATCGACAGATGATCGGCTAGAGCGAGCTGCGGCAGGCTTCTATCGGTGCTTCATATGCTGATCCAGGCCGACTGGCGCTAGGGTCTAAATCGGCAGATGGTCTGCTGATCTAGGCCAATCGGTCTAGATCGGTAGATAGTCTGCCGACTGGCTTCCCTCTTCTTTGTTGACTATATATTTTTCTATTTTAACAAATTCAATATTAAAAAACCCTAACTTTTTGTATTAATATGTTATATATCCGTAATATTTTAGAATATTATGTGGAATTAGAGAAATTTGCACACTTTCTCGTTCTCTATTTTGAAATGAGATTGCAATATCTATTTCACAGGGAATCATAAATCTGTAAACAAGTTCGTAAAATATGGTATTGAAGTGTAAGTGCAGGATATTCAAATTGTGAGCAGAGAGTGAAGAGCAGGTAGATAAAAAGGTTCCAATGCACATAATATAATATCTGAAGCTGTTCGAAAGCAATCCAATAGAAACTAGGCGTAATAAATAATTCAACAGATTACAAATGGCATACTCCCAGTACGGATGTCAGGTCCTACTGATTTGTCCGTTGTCTCTCTTCCCTAGCGTGTCTGGCTTGTTTTCTTTTCTCTCTGTATATTTGCTCTTGCTACCTAAAGTATGCCCTCTGTTGCCTATCCTCTTCACGTCATCTTGCACTTCTTGCTCGCTTATCAGCTTTTATTTTTCTCGTTTCGTACTCTGAGTGACTTTTCGCCTCTGTGATCCAACCATCCTCGTACGTAGGTGAAGCTACATCTACCCACCGACAGAATGCGCATCTTCTTATATTTTACTGCTGTAACAGACAGGAAGGTAAGTGTTACAGTAGAAAATAGTGCGAAAATAAGCCGTGATTTAGTTGTGATCCCTTACCACAAAGTGGTCATATAGGTTAGGGCACACGAATTCTCTCCTTCTCCTTGATTTCCCTCTGAGCGAGATCCTTAGCATGCAACGACTGCCATAAACGTATGTAGGTCGTTGCTCCCACTGAAGGATTCCTAGAGGATTTATCATTTAATTTAAACTAGCATGCTCCACCTTTAGTCGATGCTCTTCCTTCCTCCGCGTATACTCCTCCGCAATCTCGGCTTATCGTATAGGCCCTCTAGTGGATTGTTGCCTTAAATCGTCGATCCATTGGGTGAAACCACACTTCCTTGGATTATCCTGCAAGACCAAATAACTATAGTTACTTACACCAAAGTTAATAATCAATGGATGGATGAACTAATTTAATATTCATCCCAAGCGATGAGACAAGCGAAAGGATCTCTCCTCTAGTCTGGATGTTCGGTCCCCCAAAGATTAGTAGAGGAGAAAGCCATCTAGCTACACAGAATAAGACATAATCAGATTTTATTAGTAAAACACACCGCATCATAATGTAGAAGCAGAAGAAGAAACAATACGTAGAAGCAGAGATACTACCAAGTGCATAATCGCAATAGCAAGTACATGATGACATAGTACGACATACAGTAATAAACGGTTCAGTATAAATCGTCCGTTCCCATAATAACAACCGCATGCCATACTAAGCACTACGTCTACCCTGAGTGTGTCTTGGTCGTTGGTCTGAGAAGGTAAACCTATCCGGTGAACGGCGCACCCTTAGCGGCCTGGCGGGTTGATCCTCCGGCCGCGTCGGTGGTGAGGCTCCCTGAAGCTATGAAGACCCGAACACCTCAGCGGTGCCACGCTCCCAAGCATCGTAATCTGGTGAGTCATGCTACCCATCGGTACCGGAGTCTACCGGTCCAGATAGACTGTGATACGTGGGGTCTACGCTAGCTCGCCAGTAGTGATATGGATATGATGCTATACAAACAATAAGTTATTAGTAACATATGGTAGATTACAATGAAAATCGGTGTAAGACTGTACAATACTTACTAGGTGTCACATGTGCTCCATATCCCAATAGTGATGGTGCGGCATGTCCTGATGGGCCCGCCATCGATGATGAGTCTGGACCATAGAAGTATTGATGCGGTGGATACCAAACCTGCGGTGGCTGGATCAGAAGGGGTGCCAGCATCGGAGGGACTGGCTGTGGACGAGGTGGCTGTGGGGCAGCAGCACGAGGAGGTGGTCGTGTAGACGTGAGGCTGATAGAAGTGTCGAGCTCGTCGAGTGCCGATCGTACTGCCGTCCAGTCCTACGGGTTATGCACCACGCTAACCTCACTGACCCACCATTGAACGATCCCATCGATATAGTTCCGTGCATTCTACACGTGATCGGACTGTAAATGAACAAGTTAAATAGCCACTTAGTATTAATCATCGAGGATTAAACAATTCATGTACTTACCAACTCGTGCTGGCAGCGGCCATCTGAGAAGGATATCCGTGCATCATAGCAGGAGCAGGTGGAGGACCAACGCCCCGTCCTCTGAAGAGACGAACCCTGGTGCGAACGGAGTACCATCGGAGATAGTCGTGGTATGTCGTAGGGTCGTACTTGTCCTCCTCCTCGTCTAGGTCCTTCAGCGCACCCTCTCGCTGCTCGAGCCATGGCTGCATCTTAACCTCACATGGGATGCCACCAGCGACTCTCTTCCGCATGTTCCTATAGCAAATAAGTGTAAATAATGGTTTACAATGGTAGATAATAGCAAAACATGATAACTGGTTCATATGTACATGTGTAGGAGCTTACTAGTGGATCTAGGTAGGCACCTAGGCCTGTATAGGACACGAGAAGTACTTCGCTCACCCAAACTATCGACAGACGCGATGGACAGCATATCCCTTAATCATGACATCGAATACGAGACATCTACGTGTCCTCCAGTACGCCGCGTCCCGCGTGCACAAGGCGGAGAGCCCGTGAGGCGCGCGCCTGATGACGTCGCCTGGCAGGTAAGGTCTCCAACAAAAGTCGTGCGCCTGAATGTTATCGAGCTGTGTCGTGTAGTCCCGGTAGGACAGGTGGGTCTGAGAGTGGGCCCAAGATGGCTGCAAAAGAGGAAATGTCAATACGAAGTTAATTTTGGTGAATGATTAAGTACAACAATTACTTACCCGTCGTCGGCACCAAAGTGTGCCCATCGTCGGTCAGTCGATGTCCTCGATCTCTTGGTTTGGCTATACAATCTCTTGAATAAATTAGTCAATTCTTTATTCTTTTCGAAGTGACAAAAAAATTGCACCTAAATGGCACGTACACCATCGAGACTGAATGTCCTTTCATGGATATGGCTCATCTGGATCGTACTTTATATGTTGGACTTTCTTGATCAGTCCCGCATGTCAATCATGCAACACACAAACATTTGGCCAACCTTAAAGAACTCCAATATTCAGGTGTCGTAAGAAACACAATCAACTTTCATAGTTCTCACTTTCTACGAAGCTAAAGGCAATTGGCACAACCTGGTTATTACTGTCAACACCAATAGCGGTCAATATTTGACATCTATATTTCCCAGTTAGAAATATGTCATCCACACAAAGAATGGGACGGCAATACTGGAAAGCCCGGATGCAAGCACCGAATGCAAAGAAAATTCGATGTAGAATCTTAGCAACCTCTAGGAATACTGCATCCTTCTCATCGAACAAGAAGTATGTGCTAGGGTTACACCTCTTTACCACATCCAGACAGAGAGACAGGTTATGATATGAGTACTCGAATATACCGAACCTTATTTCTACCACCTTCTGTTTAGCCCTCCATGCATTAGAATAGTTGATTATGTACTAAAACCTTCTTTCTATGACAAGTATTAAGACCCAGGGCTTATAACTGAGATTCTCAACAATCTCATAATACATCACCCCCATAATGTACTTAGCACTTAGATTCCTATGCCTAGTTACGGCTATATCGACCATGTAGGTATGGTCGATAACAATTGTTACCATCTCATGCTTTGTCTTCTTCATCTGAGTTATCGTTGGTATCCTACTTGACTGCTTTCTCGAAATCTTGGTCCTCTCTCTAGCAAGTTAGGTATGGCCTCTATGTCCTCCCCTTCATCAGCTTGCCCTTTAGCAACCCTAGCTGTCCTAGACGGGAGGCATCCCTAGAATGTGGTACCACATCCATCTCGGGGATCACCTCCTAGACTTGGCTACTCTGGCTGACCTTAAATTGTACTCCAGACTCAGCAACCTAGTCAGGTGCTGGGTCTGGAGTAGGAAAGACACGAGGAGTAAAATAGATAAGCAAAATCTGTTCCCAACCTTGCTATAGCGCATTTCTAATATACCCTCTCCATATGGCAGTCGAGGTAATAAGAACCATCTCCCAAAAATACCCTTCGGCCGCACGACTGCATCGGGCATATAAATACAACTCTCACTGCTCTCTATCCAATCGAAAAATATGATACAGCCACCGCTTAACACTCTCAATGCTATGCTCCACCATCCGACTTAAACTATTTTCGGTATATTGAAAACTAGTAAGATCAACACCATCATAACCAATAAATACTTGTCTATCTTCGTAGTAAATTCTAAGTGATGTTCTATCCGACATGCCTATAAACATTAAGTTTAGCGGGACAGTCCGATTCCACTTATTTAGCAATATGCGAATTAACTAAATAGAACTACATTTAACCGTACATATTATATAGAAACAACGCAAAATATGAAATAACATAGCATACAACGAAAATAGAATGCAAATAAAATATTACATAAATTTACATCATTAAATTACTACATGCACAAAGGTTATATCCGAAGTACCAAAAATCATTCAATATCAATGTGTACAACAAATGTAAATTACGTTCAAAATAATGCTACATTAAGTCTGAACTACGAAAAACATCTAACAGGATAAGATATGTTAAAATTCCTAGAACCGTAGTGGATGCAGTCATGGTCGAATCTTAAGTCAGCAGGCTAGCACGTGCAAGAAAGCTACATAGAATAAGATATGTTAAAGTACCCCTTAATTATCTTGAAACTATGTTTAAAATACCCCCTAAATTATCTCTAAAGTATGTTTAAAGTACCTCTAAATTATCTCTAAAGTACCCCTAAATTATCTCTAAAGTATGTTTAAAGTATCTCTAAATTATCTCAAAAGTACCCAAAAATTATCTTTAAAGTATGTTTAAAGTACCTCTAAATTATCTATAAAGTACCCCTAAATTATCTCTAAACTAAGTTTAAAGTACCTCTAAATCACCTCTAAAAGTACCACCAAAATACTCTTAAAGTATTATTAAACTACCCCTAAAATACTACTAAACAGGTTCTAAATTATCCATAAAATACTACTAAACTATTCCTAAATTACTCCTAATCTACTGTTAAATTATCCCTAATCTACTACTAAACTACCCTAAACTACCTACTCTATAGCTACAACTACGTAAAGAAGAGAAGAGAGGGGGAGAGGATATACCTGAAGGCTTGGAAGTGAATGGAGGTTGGAGCGCGCGGTGGCTAGGAGGAAGGCTTCGGCCCTCCTTCTATAGGCAGTGTGTTGGCACTTCAAATGCCGATTTAGGCTGAATCGGCCTAGATCGACATATGGCGCACCGATAGAAGCTTAGCCCCAACCAATCTAGGTCGATCGGCCTAGATCGGTATACCACCTGTCGATCTAGTGTCGATCGGTCTAGATCGGCACACCAATTACCGACATAAGGTTATTTTTGTAAATTCTGAAATCCGCGTACCAAATTTAAATTTTTGAATAAAACATGTATTATTTCAAAAAAAAATCTCAGTATTCCGATTCGGCCTAATGGATATGAGCCTCCACATAAGTGGCAAGCCCGTTTGGGCCCAACTTTTATTGGGCCGTGCATGAACCGACTAGGCCCATAAAAAGGAAAATGGGCATGGGTCGCTACCAGTGGTAGCGATCCAGTCTGGGCTGTTCATTTGGGCAACGTGTGCACAAATATGTTCCATGGCGTCCTAATTATTCCGTAATGCCAATTAGAGCATCTTCTAATTATGTCCTTATTTAGCTTCCTAAAATTAAATTTAGGTATTCTAAAAAATAAATTACGTCGTAACAGTACTCTTAAATGATTCTCTATCTTAAGTGACCCCTAAATTACCTTCCATTTCTCTCAAAAATAGGAAATTTCTTTCTAATCCTCTTTAAAAAATAGAAATTGAGATTACAGGGATACTGTTGTGGACTGATTAATTTTTAGAGATTAATAGAGTTTATGATGATTCTTATATGAGATTTAGGGAATAAAAAATAGCACATCTCTCGAAGACTTATATATGCAACAGGTAATTGTCAGTTTGATAAATTTTGCAGAGTTTGAGCTCAGCCGTGCATGATGCTCCTAATTAGTTAAAAAAACAGCTTTGGTTTGTACTGACAAATCATGTTTGTATAAAGCATTTAACCTCTGCAATTGATGCTTTGGTCCAGAAAGCACAGTTCACTACTAACAAAATGTTGAAAAGGATTCAAAACTGTTGATAGAAATTTAGAGTAGGAAATAAGGTTGAAAGCAAGTTTGGTTGTTGGCTAGTAGAGATGGCAATTTTGCCCGCGAGTACGGGTACTCGGACGTATTCGACCTAACGGCCATATGTTTAGGTTTAGATTTATGTTTATAGGTTCGTGCGTTCGGATACTTGATTAGGGTTGGGTCGGGTTAGGCTTGTGTATATTTTAAAATCTATGGATTTACCCGGTTACTTTGCTTCTGCTACTACAAACCCACGGGTTTTATGTCAGATTTCGGGTACTCGACGGATTCAAGCACATGTTTGGTTTGAAACTTGTTTGTTTCGTGGGTGCATGTTTAAGTTTGTTTCGTGGGATTTTATTGGACCCATGGGTTTTGTGTCTATCACCATCCCTATGAAGTTCATTTCAACTGAAGGCAGGCTGACCTTGCTAAATGCTTGTCTAAGAGCATCTCCAATGTCTATCCTATTCCACTTACTATCCTATTTTATAGCAAGTATAGTATAAAAAATAATTTTATTGCTCTTGTTATTTGGCTTGCTATTTTATGTGGCTTCTCATATCCTTCTCTTCATACTTGCTTCTTCTAGCAAGCCACCAAGACTTCTCATCCTTTTACTACTCTATTTTATAGTAAGTATAGTCTAAAAATATAGTCATTTTAAAATATAGATGAATTCAAATAGGAATAGATAGTAAGTCATATTTAAAAAAGTTATTAGAGTAGATAGTAAAATAGAAATCCAACTTGAATAGGTAAGTCTCTAAGTAGTACTCCTTTGTACATGTTTTTCTAAAAGATCCCTGCTGGAGTTGCATTTTTCAGGAAACTGAAGGCTGGCGTGGCATGAGGATCATGGAAAGAAAATGTATCACTATCACCTTGTGAGCTTGGCCCAGTTTTTGCTTGCCCAGAGACCAGGGTGGCCTGGGGTGCTGGACCCAAATTAATTTGATGAACTTAGCCTTTGTAGACAAATGGTTCTGGAATCTACAAAATGAGGGCCTCTGGCAAACTATGCTTCACAAGAAGTATTTGAGGGATCTTATTTTTGGTTTGTCTTGATTCAAGTTAGAACATGTTCTATAAATTATCTAGTTTCAGATTGGTGATGAGACTAAGGTCAGGTTTTAGTAAGATCTGTTGTCTGTGGATTGCACAAGTTCCCTGGCCACAACAATTACTATGCTAGCTTTACATTATCACTAATGTGTTGAGACATTAGGTAGAAACATTCAGATAAGGAATACTAACACATTATCTGAATGTTTCTATCTAATGTTTAATTATTAGTAGCTCAATGGTTTAATTCATAGTACAACTTTAATTTTATTATTAATAAGTTATACTTTAATTTTTTTACTTTTATCGTAATTTATTCACTTTGTCTTAAAAACATACGGAATGAGTACAATGTCCCATTTACTAGCAACACCTACCGGTGATGTGTGCATTAACAAGCAAGACTGGCCGGCCGGCTCAGACTTCGAGCTCGGCTCGTTGTAGGCTCGGACTCAAGCTCAGCTGGAGCTTCTGTCCCTGAGTTTTATGAAGCTGAGCTTAAAGTAGTAGATTAAATAGAAATTTATATATAACCATGTGATAAAATAGTACACGACTGTATCAAATATTCGTTTGTATCTCTATTTTTATTTATTTTTGTCACAAATTATAAAATTGTTCTCTCTCACGAGATATCTTAATTCTTACCAGACATATGTGGCTTTTTGTCAAGGAGATTTCTTGAGTCAATCTCAAGCCTACACGAGTTTCAACCGAACCGAGCTCAAGCTTTGCCTAAGAGCAATCCCAACCCTTCAAGTAGGATAGTGTCTTAAGTATTTAATAGGCTGTCATATAGTAAATAATCTGATGTAGCAAGTAAATTAATAAAGAGAGATAATAGAAAATAAAGAAATTATGTCTAAACTAAGATACCATATTGTCACAATATCTAATACAGAAATAAAAATGGATTGGTTAGAAGGTGGAGAGAGATATAAAAAATTTACTGCGGCCACACGCTAAGAAATCATCGTTAGCAGTATGGTTTCTAGATATGGTGTTTTACTGATATGGCAAGATATGATACCATCTAAGAAACTATGAGTTATGACCGTCCTAAAAGCTTCAAGGTTGGACCAATGCTAGCTCGATCTCAGCTGAAACTTATGTTACACCTTACACCTAGCTAGCTCGAGCTCGGCACGTTGATAGAACCTACTCAAAGTTGCATAAGTTTCTCTACTGACAGGGGCGAAGTTATGTATATGTTTGTGGGTGAAAGTTAGTCCATTAACTCAATATAATACACCTATCACAACTAACTAGTAGCTCACTTAAGAAAGTTGTCCATATCAGTTCAATTTTGTACCTCCTCTATTTTATTCTAGCTTCGTCACTGTCTACTAATCTCTACTGTACAACTATCTAATTGCGTGTACTGTACTATATGGACACGTACATTGTACAGTGTACGTATCGCATCTAACCTCTACCTGGCAGCTGAGTACCTCCACGACCAGTATGCTTTCAGATCATGCTTTTATTTTGAGATGCGTTAATTCAGAGGAAATGTACGGGAGATAGGGCTCACAATACTGTTTTGGAACTGGATAGCGTTTGGACTTAAGATAGCAATTACCGTGGCAACCAAACGGTTACCGAAGAAATTGATGGAATTGTGCCCAAGAGAATTCTGGGGGAACCAAAAGTTCTGGCTGAGGGCCGAAAGTTCCAGGTTCTAGAGCATCCAGAAGTTCTGGTTAGACCGAAAGTTCTGGGCCAGCCCCAGTTTTGGTTTTCTGGAGAAGCCAAAAGTTCCGGTTGGACCGGAAGTTTCGGGCCTACCTAGACGAACTAGAAGTTCCGGTTAAACCAAAAGTTCCGGGTCAAAATAAATTCGATACAGAAGGTTATTTTTAGAAATTCCGGTCAGAACCGGAAGTTTCGATCCAGGCAAACAGATTAGATCTGTTGGGCATTGATACAAATTAAAGGCCCGTGACAGGGTACTATATAAAGAGAGGAGGGGCTAGCACAAAAAGTTGCTGCTGTTGCTCCTGGTTGAGAACCCTAGCCGCCACCTCACTTCTCTCCTCGATTGCAAGTGTTGTGATCGATCTCTCCGGATCTCGCGAGTGGTGCTAGCACGCCGGCGCGAGATGATCGTGTCCCCGGATGTGTGGATACCGTGGAGGCACTATTCCAATAATGGTGCTCATCTTCCTTATGGGGAGGTCATCGGATCGGACATCTTCATCGCCGGATTGCCGACGAACGAATAGAGCCGGGAGGAGCAGCTCGAGGACGCGCTTCGTCGACTCTACTTTTGCTGCCCGAGCACGTCTCGAGGCTCAAAGTAACGATCCATGATCCCATTACACGCATGGTTCCTGAACTAACGGGGTAAATTTTTGAAATTAAGCGCTAGCGTAGCCTCCCCATAACCCAACAGTGGTATCAGAGCCTACGTGCGTAGTGTTCGATCTAGATCGATCACATATGATGATATGCGATGAAAATAGATTTGATCTATTGTTTTTGTCGTCAGATTTTCAGAAGTTCTGGTTGGACCGGAGGTTCCGGGCCGAAATAATTTTTGATACAGAATGTTATTTTTGGAAGTTCCGGTTGGACCAGAAGTTCCGGGTTTGAAAGTTCTGATTGGACTAGAAGTTCCGGACAGAAATAAATTCCGTACAAAAGGTTGATTTCGGAAGTTCCGGCCCTGAGTCGGAAGTTCTAGGCCATTCGACCGGAAGTTCCAGGCCTGTGAGCCAGAACTTCCGAGTCAAGTACAGTCACGTCTAGATTCCACCTAACTTATTTTTGCAGGGAATGTTGTGACTGGTATGGCCTTGTATAGTATATGATACTCGCTTATAATAATATGGCATGCGTGTCATGGTTGATTATAGCCCAAGGTTATTCAAATATTGTACGACCTACGCATCGATAAGTGATGCTTCTGCTCATTTAATTAGTATAGTGCTATTAGGAGTAATAAACTAATACAAGTTCATGGAGGCCTGAAGCGTGATGACTCAAAGGACAGGAACCATGGAGATGGAGATCACCATGTGAAAAATGCCATACTATGTCATAGTTAATATGATTTCCTGTGATTTTCATTTATGTTCCTGTCATACTATTCTTTCATGTTCTGTGTGCGCTAGGCATCGTTATCAGGTTAGAATAGTTTCCCTCAGAAAATTAAGTATTAATGCTCTTTCTAATAGCTGTACCTACCAAGGTTCTTGATCATTGATGGTGGGTCTACTAAAGCAGGGTATCGTCTTTTATCTTAACCAGTTAGGGTGGATGTCGGACACTACATGCATAGTATTGGTTTGCTTAACAAAGCTATCAAAACGGTTTTGGGTTTTGGGGCATAGAGTTGGGAGTCGGGCATTGGATGCTACCCCAACGAACAAGAGTCACATATGATGTGATTAGCAAGTGTTGCTTACCTATGTCACTAATCTTCTAGTAGTGTTGCCAAAGCTCACTAGGAGTTAGATGAATATGGATATTGTCCCACAATGTGTCGTTAGAGGGAAATCGATCATTTTACATATTGTGGCATATCTTTTATTTGATAAAAGATTAACATAGCATAGTGCTAAACCTTACATTGTTGTTGTATATCATGGCACCTACTGCAAAGAACACTTTCGTTTTTAATCTGCGACCTATCCTTAAAAGGGAGAAATTGTCTGAAACAAATTTTATAGACTGGTACAAGAATTTGAGAATCGTTCTCAAACAGGAGAATAAGGGTTACATTCTAGAGAAACCCCACCCTGATGAACCAATGGATAATACACCAATTGCTGAAAGGCGGGCTTATGAGAAGCACGCTAGTGATTCAATTGATGTCAGCTGTCTCATGCTTGCCTGCATGTCTTCTGAGCTTCAGAAGCAATATGAGGATAGGGATGCCTACGATATGATCG
The DNA here is from genome assembly GCA_000418225.1 of Zizania latifolia. Lineage (NCBI taxonomy): Eukaryota > Viridiplantae > Streptophyta > Magnoliopsida > Poales > Poaceae > Zizania > Zizania latifolia. Next base: position 783,215 of record KE370997.1, read on the forward strand.
TAGAGCTGAAGGGCATGTTTAAGAACCAAGCACAGACTGAGAGGTATAATGTCTCAAAGTCCATGTTTGCGTGTAGGTTGGCGGAAGACAGTCTAGTGAGTCCTCATGTGATAAAGATGATTGGTTACGTTGAGAACCTAGAGAAGCTCGGCTCTAAACTTGATAAAGATTTGGCTATAGATGTGATTCTTTAGTCGCTCTTTGCGAACTTCGAACCATTCATCATGAATTATCATATAAATAGCATGAAGAAAACCTTAGCTGAATTACATAGAATGCTCAAGACAGCCGAAGAAAGCCTTATAAAAAATCCTAGTCATGTGATGATGGTTCAAAAGGAAAGTAAGAAGAGAAAGCATAAGGGAAAGGCTAAAGCTCTAGATGCGATCTCGAGCTCTAAGTCTAATTCGGCTGGAAAGTCCAAGTCAGACCCTGCTAGCTCTGACACTTGCCACCACTGTCATAAGCCTGGCCATTGGCAGAGGAATTGCAAGTTGTACTTAGAAGAACAAAAAAAAGAAGGGAAGTATGACTTTCGCTTCAGGTATAAATGTTATTGAAATTTATCTTGCAACTCGTCCAAGTGATGCATCGGTATTTGATACCGGATCAATGATTCACACTTGCAAATCGTTGCATGGGCTAAAAAGGACTAGGAGGTGTGCAAGAGGCGAATTGGATGTTCGTGTCAGCAATGGTGCAAAAGTTACTGCGTTGGCCGTCGGTGACTATTCTTTGTCGCTACCCTCAGGATTAGTTTTGGAGTTAAATAATTGTTACTTTATTCGTAATAAAGAACAAGTGTTGTTCGATATTTTCGAATGGTATGCTCCATGTTGTTTGTCCATTGTTCAATGGCTTATATATTCTGAATCTTGAGGATACACATGTTTATAACATTAATACGAAGAAACCTAGACTCAATGATTTGAATCCTACCTATGTCTGGCATTGTTTCTTTTGGGTCATATAAATGCGAAGCGCTTGCAGAAGCTCCATATAGATGGGCTGTTGGAGTCATTTGATTTTAAATCGTTTGACACATGTGAGTCGTGTTTACTTGGCAAGATGACTAAGACCCCTTTTACTTGTTAAAGTGAGAGGGCAAATGAATTATTGGCCATTGTACATACTGATGTATGTGAACCAATGGGTTCTACGGCTAGAGGTGGATTCTAGTACTTCATAACTTTTACCAATGACTTTAGTAGATATGGTTACGTCTACTTGATGAGGCATAAGTGGGAATCCTTGAAAAGTTCAAGGAATTCTAGAATGAGGTACAAAATTATACTGGCAAGATAATTAAATTTCTACGATCGAATCATGGAGGTGAATATTTGAGCTATGAGTTAAATGATCATCTGAAGTAGTGTGGAATCGTTTCACAGTTGACTCCAGCTGGTACGCCTCAGTGGAATGGGGTGTCCGAGCGGAGGAACCAAACCTTGTTGGACATGGTCCGGTCGATGATGAGTCAAACTGATCTTCCATTATCTTTCTATGGATTCACTTTAGAAACTGCTGCTTTCACACTAAACAGAGTTTCATCTAAATCTGTAGAGAGGACGCCGTATGAGATATGGACTGGAAAGCGTCCCGGGTTGTCTTTTCTAAAGATCTGAGGTTGTGAGGCCTGTGTAAAGCGTTTGACGTCTGATAAGCTCACTCCTAAATCTGATAAATGGCTTAGAGCCATAAGATCCGAGTTAGAATCCATGCGAGAGAATCAAGTTTGGAACTTGGTCGATCCACCCGATGGTGTAAAAACTATTGAGTGTAAATGGATTTTTAAGAAAAAAAAGAGATGTTGATGGAAATGTTCACATCTATAAAGCACAATTGGTGGCGAAAGGTTTCAGGTAGATTCAAGGTGTTGATTATGATGAAACGTTTTCGCCCGTCACTATGCTAAAGTCTATCCAGATCATCCTAGCAATTGTCGCATTTTATGACTATGAGCTATGGCAAATGAATGTCAAGACGGCTTTCCTTAATGAAAACCTAAGTGAGGATGTGTACATGACACAGCCTGAAGGTCTTGATGATCTTGAAATGCTGGGAAAGTTTACAAGCTAGAAAGGTCCATTTATGTGCTGAAGTAGCCTTCTCAGAGTTGAAACCTTCGTTTTGATGAGGTAGTTAAAGGGTTTGGCTTCATCAAGAACGAAGAAGAGCCTTGTGTTTACAAGAAGGCTAGTGGGAGCTCACTTGTATTTCTGGTCTTATATGTAGATGACATATTATTGATCGGAAATGATATTTCTATGCTAAATGCTGGCAAGTCTTCGTTGAGAAAGAGTTTCTCGATGAAAGATTTTGAAGAGGCATCATATATTTTGGGCATAAAGATCCATAGAGATAGATCAAGGAGGCTAATTGGATTAAGCCAAAGTATATACATTGACAAGGTATTGAAACGGTTCAATATGCAGAATTCCAAGAAAGGTTTTCTGCTAATGTCGCATGGTGTTTCTCTCAGCAAGAGTCAGTGTCGCTTGACACCTGATGAGCTGGAGAAGATGAGTGCGATCCCGTATGCCTTCACAATCGGATTCATCATGTATGCCATGCTTTGTACACGTCTAGATGTTTCTTATGCTCTACGTGTTCGAGCAGATATCAGTCAAACCCGGGTGAAAATCACTGGACGGTTGTAAAAAGTATCCTTAAGTACTTAGAAAGAACTGAGGATATGTTCCTGGTCTATGAAGGTGAGGAGGAGCTCGTTGTAAATGGCTACACCGATACAAACTTCCAAACCGACAAGGACGATTCGCGGTCGCAGGCTGAATTTGTGTTCTGCCTCAATGGAGGCGCAGTGAGTTGGAAAAGTTTCAAGCAAGAAATGGTTGCAGATTCAACGACAAAAGCTGAGTATATTGCAGCTTCGAAAGATGCAAAGGAGGCAGTTTAGATCAAAAAGTTTGTTTCTGAGCTGGGTGTTGTTCCTAGTGCATCCAGTCTAGTCCAGCGGACCTCTATTGTGATAATAGTAGTGCCATTGCGTAAGCTCGTGAGCCTAGGTCGCATCAGAAGTCCAAGCATATACTATGATGCTATCACCTGATCCATGAGATTATAGATAGAGGTGATGTGAAGATATACAAGGTGCACACGGATTTGAACATGGCCGATCCGTTGACGAAGCCTCTCTCACAGCCCATGCATGAGACGCACTTAAGCTCTATGGGTATTAGATACTTGCGTGAGTGAGTCTAGTGTATGTGAGAGAAAGTGTCTTATCTATGCTAGTGTACATTTCGATAATTGGTTATCTTGTTCCTTGAATAAATATCTTTTACATTGATCAGCAAGTTGATGACTTGTTTGTGAGACTCTTTGTGTTATGATGTTGTTCTAAACGATCCCTAACCTCATATCATCACGTGGGACAGTGATGATTTATAGATTAGCACATCTGTCTGATTGATGATCATGTTTCACAGATCATAGACATGGAGATGCCAAATCAGTGATGTGGACTCATATTGGTGAATATGGAGTTGGATAGACTCACCTTGAGATACTATTGGGATTGTTATTTTATATGTGTCATCAGTTGTCATCTCAAATGGTGTACCTGCAGAATCCTTAGACCTGAGATCGTCATTGATTCTAGAATGTGTAGTAGCACACTTAGGGGCTTCCAAACGCTATTCCGTAACAGAGTAGTTATAAAGGTTGCTTTCGGGTGTATCACGAAACATGTCGTGGGATATGAGCGGTTAAGATAGAATTTACCCCTCCTACGTAACGGGAGAGACGTCTCTGGGCCCCTCGAGGTAGTCGGATTGGAAAGTGCATGGCCATGCCACTATAATCAAAGAGTTGATCATGATTAAATCCACTACTTGATCGAGTGAATTCAATCGTGAAGTTCTGGCTGAGGGCCGGAAGTTCTGAGTTCTGGAGCATCCAGAAGTTCCGGTTAGACCAGAAGTTCTAGGCCAGCCCCAGTTTCGGTTTTCTGGAGGAACCGGAAGTTCCGGTTGGACCAGAAGTTCTGGGCCTACCTAAACGAACCGAAAGTTTCGGTTAGACCGGAAGTTCTGCGTTAAAATAAATTCGATACAGAAGGTTATTTTCGGAAGTTCCAGTCAGAACCGGAAGTTTCGGTCCAAGCAAACATATTAGATATGTTGGGCTTTAATACAGATTAAAGGCCCATGACAGGACACTATATAAAGAGAGAAGGGGCTAGCACAAAAAAGTTGCTGCTGTTGCTCCTGGTTGAGAACCCTAGCCACCACCTCTCTTCTCTCCTCGATTGCAAGTGTTCTGATCGATCTCCCCGGATCTCGCGAGTGGTGCTAGCACGCCGGCGCGAGGTGATCCTATCCCTGGACGTGTGGATACCGTGGAGGCACTACTCCAATAGTGGTGCTCATCTTCCTTTCGTGGAGGTCACCGGATCGGACGTCTTCATCGCCGGATTACCGACGAACGAACGGAGCCGAGAGGAGCAGCTCGAGGACGCGCTTCGTCGACTCTACTTCCGCTGCCCGAGTGCGTCTCGAGGCTCAAGGTAACGATCCATGATCCCATTACACGTATGGTTTCTAGGCTAACGGGGTAATTTTTTAAAATTAAGCGCTAACGTAGCCTCTCCATAACACAACAGAAATTTGATCAAATTTTGCATTTCAAAATTTGAATTCAAATCAGTTCGTGAAACGGTTTCAAATTCAGTTACCGCAGTATACATTTTAGTTACCGTAGTAGGCACTTCGGTTATCGTGGTACGCACTTCGGTTATCGTGGTACGCACTTCGGTTACCACTGGTTCAGTACCAGCTCGGTAATTATGGTACCGGGCTCGGTAACCACAGTACTGGGCTTGGTTACCACGGTACCGATCAAACAATTTTTTAGGAAAAAATAAAAATTGTAAAATCGTAGAAAATTGTTTTTTAAGATAAATAGGAAACTTACAATACCACAAATTTTAAAAGTTTGCAATAAAATACAAATTACAAAATAACATGGTTAATTGGTAATTCAAATATTTCTAACTTGTCATTATTGGCTCAATTGATTATAAGTGGCGTTGTATTCATCTGTAGATTTTAGTTGTAAGCCACATGAAGCAAGAATATTTGCTTTATACTCCATTCAGCTTTGTCCTGTTAAAGCTATAGTGGTTTGTCATTCTTTATAGGAAAAAGTCTACTTTACCCCCCGAAGTATTACCCTATAGATGAATGTTGCCCTCACATAAAAAACCAGACTTAATCCTCCAAACTAATCTATACCAGATAAATAATCCCCTGAGGCAAGCAGTCGCGCATGGGCGCTATGGTAGCTGCGCGAGCAAGCGACGGCCAAGCGGGCGCTGTGGCTGCTGCTTGCAGGGGGTGCATGGGCACAGCGCGAGCGGCTGAAGCAGCGGGTGTAGTGCGGGCAGCCATGCTGGGTGGCAGCGGTGGCTATCAGCCAGGAGGAAGTTGGCCGACAGGAAAGAGGGGAGGAGGAAGAAGGAACGAGAAAGAAGGAAGAAGGAAAGGAGAAAGAAAAGAAGAAAAGAAAAGAAAAGAAAAAAAAGAAAAGAAGAAATTTTTTTGTGTCACTAACAAGCAGGTCCCATCGAAATTTATTATGTGTCACTGACAAGTGGGTCCCACCGTTCAGATTCCAACTCAACCATGTGGACCGCCACGTCAGCAAAACCACTAGCGTAGACCACCATGCCAGCAAAACCGCTAGCTTGGACCGGCACGTCAACAAAACTGCCAGCATGGACTGCCACGTTAACAAAACCACCGCAGTAAACCATCTCAGGGGGTTATTTGTCCGGTATAGATTAGTTTGGGGGATTAAGAGTCTGGTTTTTTAGTTAGGGGTAAGATTCTTCATATAACATGGAATAAAATTAAGAATCCTGCCACAATATACATATATAATAGGAGTAACTTCTAGAATATGATAAGGATATAGATGAGGATGTGATTAAGGATACTCATAAGTGATATTACTGTATGCTGTAGAGTGAGAACTAGAGCTATAACTATCTTACGGAGCGTTGAACGTTTGTTTTCGACCTCGAGGAGTAATTGTTGTCCTCTTTTCGGATGGCATACCATGGTCTGTGTCCTAAGTGGCATACGTGTAATATGTCTCGCTTACAACAAAATAAATGTTAGTCACTTAATGACATTGCAACAATAAATTTGTACAGGATATATAACTGTGAATTGAATTGACCTGGGAAATGGATTGGACTTCGTGTAATTGATGTAGCGGTTGTTTATGCTACACCACCACTGTCACCCCCTACTTCATGGTCTATGCTTGGGTTCGAGCTACTATCATTAGATTCTTGATAGGTAGGGCTACCATTTCCACTACCAGTTGATGCGTCGCTATCCACCGACTTTCCTTTGGACCACCCTGTCCCTTTTGTTTGTTTTATGTGCATTTGAATCACTAAACTATGCATGTGAATTAATATATCAGGAACTACACAACTTACATGCATCTGAATCAACAAAATCTTGTACATGTGAATTAACAATGCATGTGAATCAATATATCAAGAACTACACAACTTACATGCATCTGAATCAACAAAATCTTGTGCATGTGAATTAACATACCAGCAGGTACACATATTACCTGCATGTGAATCAACATAATAAGTCTTATGACTCAACGGTGTGAGTACGTGTGGATCAATAGGCTTAGAATGAATAATCAATAGGCAACACTCATCAAGCATGATATTTTATTTGATTAAACATATGGCATTAATCTAAGAAGCTTGCATGCAAAGAATCAAACAATAACGAGTGCAGAAAATTGAAAATTGATTTATTTTTACATTTTGCTTTTTTGTTCATCTTGCTCAGTTCATAACTTTGCGATAGTTTAATATTTTTGAAAACTAATTTCACCATAAATCATACTAATTTACCTACTATTTTTAGGATTTTTTTCAATTTTTTTTACTTTTTTCAATTTCAAATAAAACCGGTCGGTATGGTGGTACTGACCACGAGTGGTATGTCTGTAACACCCCAGGTATCCATATACCCGAGAAACCACACCAAACACTAAAAATTATCTAAGTCCAAAGTTTATTCAAAATTTCAACATAATTTCTCCTGTAATATGGACATCCACGATAGACAGTTTATAAGATTTTATCATATCCAATCAACCACAACTTCAAAACTATAACCAAGCACCACAAACTTGAGGAGTCATGGTATGAACCATGAGGTGATGAGTGCTTGTCAACCGGGTGATGAAGATTGCACGATGAGGATGAAGAGGAAAAAGGAGGAGATGACTCGACCGTGACGGAGCTGTCGTGCGACTCAGGTACACGGACGGGCGTCGGCCGGGCAGAGGGGTCGCGGAGG
>KE370997.1:791842-803213 GCA_000418225.1 Zizania latifolia
ATCGAGTCACTTGCAAGTTTGAAACTTAAATTTCAGAAGTTTTATTTTCCGCTTTATTTTTATTTTGCGCCCATTCACCCCCCCTCTGGTCGCTAGTTTCGGTCCTACAAAACTATCCCGAAGACATGCCATAACACGAATGACAACTCAATGGTCTAAAAGCACAAATTAAGCTACATTACTCATTAAAACTAAGTTAAGATGTATATGTCGTGCAAAGTGATGTGTGGTAGAGGTGCTACACCCTGATCCAAGATGCTCTTGTCACTGAGTACCTAAAAACCAAATAAAACACAAGAGTAAGTAAAGAATACTCAGCAAGTACAATATAGAGTTAAAAAAGACACATAGTGTAATTGAATTAAGAAACCAGTAAAAGAATCTTCATGTTTTGGAAAATCAGAAGTCCAGATGTTGTAGTTCCTATCTCGGGCAAGCATGAATCAAAAACCATTGTTTCCATCTAAAATAGATAAACTCAAATTGAAGTAGTAGTTCACCTCCTAGGCACATATGAATAACCTTTTAGCATTACCGATAAGCTAAGCAAGCGAGGCCAATGTTTACTTATAGGATCCTGAATGAAAAAGCAAATAATACTCTATGACTATGCATGGCGCTTGAATTACTTGAATAGAATAAGAATCCAGAATATTGAAATACGAATGACATCAAGAACTTCAAACCAACTTGAAGTATGAAATCAGAAACCAAACATTGAAAGCATACACAATTACATACATGTATAATTATGGGAAGTAGAGCAAACTAATTTATTCATCACAAACAAATAGTTCATCATGTACTTGCCTTAACTGTAGCGATAACCCAAATTCTCACTCGCTTTGCCGGAAGACTCCACACCTAAATCATAAAACAACACTCAGAAGACTATCCCGCATTGAAGGTCCACTATCATACGGTATAAAAACTCTAGAGCCCAAAACGCTAGATATCCTGATATATTACTAAAAACTTATGTTCTTCGCTGTTTTGGATGAACTTTTAAATCGCTAACCTAAACTTAATAAATAAATAAGTCTTAAGCATGTACAAAAAATAACCTATAACTTTCATGTTTAATCACATTTTAATTCTATCATTTAAATGGCATCTTTCACACTTGAAAACAGGCTTCAAAAACTGTCTAAAATTTAGACAGTGACATTTCACAATTTTATAGCCGCTACACCGAACATGAGAAAAAACTCAAACTTCATGGAAATGTAGACAATCATATGAGATACAAATTTATAGTTATAAACTTATATATAAATATCCATTAAGTTAGACAAATCAAGGTCTAAACTTCAACTAATATTTCTAATGATAAAACATATAGCTGATAGAAAAATAATGATATCTCGAGTTCTAATTATCCAATCAATGCGCACTTTACCAATCTAGAAATCTTAGAAAAACTCTACAACTTTGTCTATAGGCGCAAAAATTAATTCTGCAATTTATCTGCTCGAAAAACAGATCAATCTACTACTATCCAGAATTCGTCAGAAAATATACACCTGAATTTTTGAACATCGTTTTCTCCTAAACGTCTAACAAAAAGATACCAAATTTGACATGAAACTATAACACCCTATTTACCACAAATTCTTCAATTACACCATGATTTTATCACGCCTAAAACATAAGGAAAACTACCCTAGAAGAACAACACAATCTGTGTAAACTGTAGCTCGTGATTCGACATCTGACACCTCATCTTTTTGATTCCCTGCACTACAACTCATCCAAAACCAAATAAAAACTGAGAGAAAAGGGGTACAAGGGCCTCACCTAGGGTTTCCTCTCCTTCTCTTGATTCACAGAAGTGGAACAGCGATGGGACGATGAGACGATGGCTGGCGGCAGCGGTAGGATGGCGCGTCAGCGCCAGGAGGATGGGCGGCGGCGTGCGGAGGGGCAATGGCGCCCAGCAGCAGCGGCGCAGCGGTGGCGTGGAGGGAGGAGAGGCGGCGATGACTGGGCAAGACTGCATGGGCAAGAGCGACGGCGCTGGGAGAAAAGAAAGATCGATCTGTGTAGAGAGAGGTATATATATCCCTCCTCTAATCTGACGGCCCATAATTAATCGTCCGCTACCACCTCATTGAAATCCGATTTTAACAAATAAATATAAAAATAGAATCTACTCAATGAGCACTATGCAACCATAGAACCCGATCATCTATCAGAGCAACAGTAAAAAAGTTGTATTTTTTAGTACTTTTTATTAAATTATAGGTATTACAATGTTGGTTACCATTTGGTTTTGTTAACTATGGGAGATCAATGTGTTTGTTAAGGCCTTCTTGGGACATGGGATTGTTTTCAAAATTTCACAAGAATTGAAATGATTTCTGTAGAAAAATTTATAATATTCATGTAAAATTCTTGTGTTCCAAAATAACCTTAATTAATTTTGTTTACCTTACGTGTTGTCACGCGTCCAACAGATTCATGATCAAAATAACCAAATGTGTGCCCAAAATACTAACTCGGGCTATTAATATATGACACTAAAATTAATATTAAAAACATCATATATTAATGATTGGAGGGAGTAGCATATTCATAGGCATTGGTTTGAGAAGGTGATATATTTTTTTGCGTTAATTTGTATTATTTCTCATTACTTATATAGTAAGAAAGTATTGTGAAGTAGTGACAAACTTTGTATACCTTCAGAGTCCATATCAAATTGTATGCAGGTATGTCAAAAGGTCAAGTCGATATTTAGAGAAATATGGCATTAATTTGTCTCTTAATGTACTCGTCCCTAGCCCATCAAATCACATTTGATAGGACGACAGTCACCCCAACAATTGGTGCTACAGATTTTTATCGTGTTGTTGAGTTGTCCTCTCGGTTTCTTGGTCCGTTTTATTAATTTTTAGATGAAGAAATTGATATATATTCTATTTTATTTAGATGAAAATTAAGAATTTATTCTTCTGATCCGTATATTATTGATCTAAGAGAACCCTATATATCAGTGAGATGTAAAAAGTAAATCCTCAATTTACATTTAAAGATAACATGTACGATTAAATCTTCCTTTTTAGATTATGGAGATATCAAAGTATACAATTGTTATCATGATATCATAGATATGATCAGAGTTGTATCCAGATATTAATTATCTCTATATATGCTCTATATTTACCAACACTCTCCACGTTCAATACAACAACCCAATATATATTCACACTACATCTCGCTGTCTGCAATATTCAACATGCCTATCACAAGTTATCGGTGCATTAAAAGAGTAAGCTGAAAAAGAAGTTAATCATCGACACAATCACTAAAACAAAATCATGCGTGCATGTGTGGTACATATATATGAATATATACGGACATGTGGTGATGGACAATTATTAAGTGAAAGAAGAGCATGCGTATTGCTTGATCGACCAGCTTCATGCACTTGATACGGAATGCAAACGTCAGCATTAACCGAAATGTATCTATATGGACATGTGCAAACAGATGAAGAAACGGCCACCGAACAGTATGATCATCGAGGCTCATAAGTACGGTGTAAAACTTCGCATAATTAATCTGGTCGGTTCTCCTATCGGACGGCTAGATTGTAATTCTCGTAGGACAGAGTAAAGCATATGGAGCTCCTGATCAGTCACTTAATTACTCACTTTGCATTAGGACCGGCAGGAGATTATCGTCATTACCGCTACTGCTCGGTAAACAGACCGGGTTGGTTTGAAATTCAAATTTCAAATTTTATCTTTTTGATAATTCCAAAAAAATCCTATGAACACTATGTGGTTAATGATGATTGTTGGTGTATTTTGTTATAAACATTCAAATTTAGAATAGTTTTGGAGCACACCAACATCAATAAAAATAAAAAATGTACTAGCCCAATAGTTTGTCATTGCCAGTTTTTTTGTTTTTTCACAAAAATAGCATTACTAAATTTATAATGTTCTACCATTTAATTAAAAAAACTAATATCAAATCAAATATTTGTATAATTGTATCATAAATTTTCTTTGCATTATTATATTTTTTAGATTTTCCCACATATTTTCAATTTTAAAAAATCTCTACATTTCTACTGTTTTTTCTATATTTTTAAAATTGATCGGTTTTTGACTAAAACCAGTCGGTTACAAGCCAATACCAAACCGGACCAAGCAGTAACCATTCAAAATCGGAATTTTTTTTAAATAATAAATTTTTTATTCAAAATTTCAAATTTGGTACACGAATTTCAGAATTTACAAAAATAACTATCTGTCGGTAATTGGTGTACCGATCTAGGCCGATCGGCTAGATCGGGCGGCGGCGTGCTTCTGTCGGTGGTTCAAATGTCGATCTAGGCCGACCAGCCCTAGATCAGCAGACCATCTGCAGATCTAGGCCGACCGGCCTAGATCTGCAGATGATCTGCCGATCTAGGCTAAACGGCCCAGATCGACAGATAGTTTGCCAACTGGTGCCTATATTTTTCTATTTAGATAAATTCAATATTAAAAAACTCTAACTTTTTGTATTAATATGTTATATATCCACAATATTATAGAATATTATGTGGAATTAGAGAAATTTGCACACATTCTCATTCTCTATTTTAAAATAAGATTGCAATATCTATTTCGCATAGAATCACACATCTGCAAACAAGCTCGTAAAATATGGTATTGAAGTGTAACTGTAGGATATTCAAAATGTGAGCAGATAGTGAAGAGCATGCAGATAAAGAGGTTCCAGTGCATATAACACAATATCCGAAGCTGTTCGAAAGCAATCCAACAGAAACTAGGCGCAATAACTAGTTCAACAGATTACAAATGGTATACTGGTAGTACGAACAGGAAGGTACTACTGATTTCTCCGTTGTCTTTTTTCCCTAGTGCGTCTAGCCTGTTTTCTCTCCTCTCTATACCTGAGCTCTCGCTGCCTATGCTATACCCTCCGTTGTCTTTTCTCTTCATCAAATCTTGCACTCCTTGCTCGCTCATCAGCTTTCCTCCTCTTTGTTTCATACTCCGAGTGACTTTTCGTCTCTGTGATCCAACCATCCTCATATATAGGTGATGCTACATTTACCCACCGACGGAATGCGCATCTTCTTATATTTTGCTGCCTTAACGGACAGGAAGGTAAGTGTTACAGTAGAAAATAGTGCGAAAATAAGCCATGATTTAGTTGTGATTCCTTACCACGTGGTCATATAGGTTAGGGCACACGAATTCTCTCATTCCCTTTAATTCCCCTCCGAGCGAAGTCCTTAGCATGCAACAACTGACATAGGTGCACGTAGGTCGTTGCTCCCACTCTGGGATTCCTAGAGGATTTGTCATTCCAATTTGAACTAGCATGCTCTACCTTTAGCCGATGCTCTTCCTTCCTCTGAGTGTACTCCTCCGCAGTCTCAGCTTGTCATATAGACCCTCTGACGAATTGTTGCCTTGAATCATCGATCCATTGGATGAAACCATACTTCCTTGGATTATCCTATAAGACCAAATAACTGCAGTTACTTACACCAAAGTTAATAATCAATGGAATGATGAAGTAATTTAATGTTCTTATGCTCATCACGAAGTCGTTCTCGATGATAGGACATATGAAGTATCTTCTGCCAGTAGCTTGTCCTGACGTTGCGGTCATTACCTGGCAGCGGTCTCTGCAGTGACATTTGGGGCGTTGAAGCCACGGCGGCACTCCGATCGAAATTGATTCTCCAATCACCTTGCTCAGACTAGGCACGATGCTCGTACTCCTCCTTCCTTGCTGCGTACTGTGCGTTTATTTCACTAGGAGAGAACCAACGTCCATCAAACACTGGGTTCTCAGTATCCACCCACTCAATGAAGCCGCACCTCCTTCTGTCCGATTTTCTTCCGACGTTTAGGTACCACAACTCCTCAATGTTGGGGCAAAGAAAGTACCTCCTTCCACGAATGCCATGTCGTTTTCCTGTCTCTATTTGGCACCGATCTCCGCAATGGCACAAAGGTTGATCAGTCCATGGAGGGATGAGACAAGCAAAAGAATCTCTCCTCCAATCCGGATGTTCGGTCCCCCTAAGTTTAGTACAGGAGGAAGCCATCTAGCTACACAAAATAAGACATAGTCAAATTTTTAAGTAAAACACATCGCATCATAATTTAGAAGCAGAAGAAGAAACAATACGTAGAAGCAGAGACACTACCAAATGCATAATCGCAATACCAAGTGTATAATGATATCGTACGACATACAGTAATAAACGGTTCAATACAAATCATACGTCCCTACGATAACAACCGCACGCCATACTAAGCACCACACCTACCTCGAGTGTATCTCGGTCGCTGGTCCGAGAAGGTAAACCTATCCGGTGAACGACGCACCCTAGGCGGCCTAGCGGGTTGGTCCTCCAGCTGCGTCAGTGGTGGGGCTCCCTGAAGCTGCGAAGGCCTGAACACCTCATTGGTGGCATGCTCGCATGCGTCGTAACCTGCTGAGTCATGCTAGCCACCGGTACCGGAGTCTATCGGTCCAGATGGACTGTGATACGTGGGGTCCATGCTAGTTTACCAGTAGTGATACGGATATAGTGCTATACAAACAACAAGTTATTAGTGACATACGGTAGATTATGATGAAAATCGGTGTAATACTATATAATACGCACTAGGTGTCGCATGTGCTCCATATCCTAACGGCGGTGGTGCGGCATGTCCTGATGGGCCTGCCGCCGATGATGGGCCCACCGTCGATGATAGGCCTGGACCATAGAAGTATTGGTGCGGCGGATACCATACCTGCAATGGTTGCATCAGAGAGGGTGCTGGCATCGGAGGAGGGACTAGCTGTGGACGAGGTGGCTGAGGGGTAGTAGCACGAGGAGTTGGTCGTGCAGACGTGAGGCTGAAAGAAGTGTCGAGCTCGTCGAGTGCCACTCGCACTGCCGTTCAGTCCACGGGTTGTGCACCACGCCAACCTCGCTGACCCACCGTTGAATGATCACGTCGATATAGTTTCATGCATTCCACATAAAGAATAGGACGGCAATACTAGAAAGCTTGGACTCGACTTAAACTATTTTCGGTACATTAAAAACTACTAAGGTCAGCACTATCATGACCAATAAGTACTTGTCTATCTCCGTAGTAAATCCTAACTGATGTTCTATCTGACATGCCTATAAACATTATGTTTACCGCATCAGTACGATTCCACTTATTTAGCAATAGGCGAATTAACTAAACAGAATAAAATAACATAGCATGCAACGAAAATAGAATGCAAATGAAACATTACATAAATTTACATCATTAAATTACTACGTGCACAAAGGCTATGTCCGAAGTACCAAAAAACATTCAATAGGAATGTGTACAACAAATGTAAATTACGTTCAAAGTAATGCTAGATTAAGTCTGAATTATGGAAAATATCTAACAGGGTAAGATATGTTGAAATACCTAGAACAGTAGTAGATACAGTCACGGTCGAGTCTTACGTCAGCAGGCTAGCACGCGAAAGAAAGCTACACAGAATAAGGTATGTTAAAATACCCTTTAATTATCTCGAAACTATGTTTAAAATACCCCCTAAGTATCTCTAAAGTATTTTTAAAGTACCTCCAAATTATCTCTAAAGTACTCATAAATTATCTCAAAAGTATATGTAAAATACCTCTAAATTATCTCTAAAGTATGTTTAAAGTACCTATAAATTATCCCTAAATTATCTCTAAACTATGTTTAAAGTACCTCTAAATTATCTCTCATGTACCCCTAAATTATCTCTAAATTATGTTTAATTTATCTCTAAAAGTACCACCAAAAACTCCTAAAGTTTTATTAAACTACCCCTAAAATACTAATAAACTAGTCCTAAATTATCTCTAAAATACTACTAAACTATTCCTAAATTACTCCTAATCTACTCCTAAATTATCTCTAATCTACTACTAAACTACCCTAAACTACCTACCCTACAGCTACAACTACCTAAAGAAGAAAAGAGAGGAGAGGAGAGGGCATAACTGGAAGGAGGGGGCCAAATGAGACTTGGGCGCGCGGGTGACTGGGAGGGGGCTTTGGCCCCTCTTATATAGACAGCGTGTCAGCACTTGAAATACCGATCTATGCCGTTTCGACCTAGATCGGCAAATCATCTGCGATCTAGGCTTATCGGCCTAGATCGGCAGACCGAATCAACCTAGATCGGCATTTCAAGCACCGACAGAAGCATGCCGTCGCCCGGCCTAGATCGGACTACCATCTGCCGATCTAGTGTCGATTGATCTAGATCGGTACGCCAATTACCAACAGAATGCCATGTTTACAAATTTTGAAATCCGCATACCAAATTTGAAATTTTGAATAAAAAATGTATTATTTAAAAAAATCTCAAAATCGAGTAGTAATCGAGCTAAACCAGTCAGTAACCATTCGATTCAAAAAATTTAATTAAAAAATAAAAATTCGTATTTTAGCTGTTTTGCCATTGTTACTCCAGTCCGCTTATCGCTGGTAACGTACGGATGGTTAGGTAAACCCTGCCGGATAGAGCTAGCTAGCTACCCAAAACCTGTCGGCGTAACCGTTTAACTGTTTATTAAGCTGCCATCAAGGAAATTTAGGTACAGCCTTTAGTTAATGGCGTCCTACCCTTGTGCACAGGGACGCACTAGACTTATCTGATCATTTTTTTTCATTCAATGAGCTTTTTTTTCTCCAACAAAACTTATATATGTTAATTTGATGAGATCAGTACGGGCAAAATGGCGTATCGATCCTAATCTTCTCAAAAAGCTATAGCTAATTTTTAAATTAAATTATGACCTAATTTTGATTATAGTAGGGTTTAACACTAAAAAAGTCAGGACACCCACCATCTCATTATCAGTGACGAAACTAGAGCAAAATAAAAAAAATATAAAATTAAATAGATATGGACTGACTATCTTAACTAGCCCATTGATTAGGTTGTAAGGTGTATACATAGAAAAAAATTGTGGCACAATAGAAAAAATGGCATAACATTTTCTGTTTTTGGAGGAGTTGTACAACATCATAAATTAGTAATGTCATTAAAAAATAAAAAAGGCAATGGCAGGCTGTGTTGTACTGTTGGCCCATTTTTTTGTTTTTTATGATGACCACTCTTGTTGTGATCCAAACTTCCTAGTTAAAATATGTTTGAAAAATAATTTTACCAAAAAAACATCACAAATAACCTAGTATTTAGAGAATTTTTTTGGAATTTTTTACTAATTTTGAAATTCAAATTTTTATTTCAAATCAAACCAATTGGTTTACCAAAACCAGCACGAACCAGTTCGACCTGTTAGCGTTGTAACTTGAAGCCTAACTAGTTAGGTCGAATTTGGAGCATCACGAACAAGATATAAACAGATGCACAGCTGGATTGATCCCTCAAACTGCAATTGGAAGAAACTGGAGTACGTTCGTATGATTGGCACAGCTTGGAGACACGCAACATGGGCAATTCAGTGGGATGGCCGTCCAGCCGGTGGAGGTAGCTAGGAGCTAGCATGCGTTAGGTCAGTTCCAGTGGAAGGATAAGGATAGTTTTCCTAATATTAATTAGTGTCTTACTGTGTAAGAAAAAGAGGACGTGGCAATAACCAATAGGGTTAAGCCGCTCTACTATAGAATACCATGGGTTATAACATTTATAGAATACCATGGGTTATAACATTTATTAGTGACGAACAAGTCTACCATCACTCTTATTGCGTTACTCTTATTGCGTCAGTGATGTAACATCATTAGTGACGGGTGTTTACCCGTCACTAAAGAGGGGCCTATCGGCTCACCTATTACGTCTTTTTAGTGACGGGTCATAATGTCACTCGTCACTAAAGGTTTCTTTAGTGACGAGTGATTATTGTCACCCGTCACTAATATTATGGTCATTTTGAAAAAATAATAATTGTTTTTAGGTTGCATCCTGAATCAAAGCCAGGATTTAACAGCCAACATATCCAACATTTTAGAGCACATCACAGACAATTCATCACAGATCACAGATAATTCATCACAGAATATTCATAACTAAATTAGTATCACATATATTAACTTCTGACTCGTTATCTCGAAGAAAATAGCTAAAACAAAGTTCTATAAGAGCATTTACTAACTTCTAACTCGTTATCTCAAAGAACATGGCTAAAACAAAGTTCTATAAGAGCATTCACTAACTTCTAACTCATAGCTAACTTCTAACTTCAAGAGATTGAATAGTGTCTTGAGGTGATTCTCTCTGTCTACCCGCCATGAATTGCTTAAAGCTGTACATGTCTAGTTTTGTAGTCTCTTTTATGGTCACCCTGTACTCCTTCTCCCTGAAGAAAATAAAATCATATCAATACAAAATATACAATTGTTATCAATGCAAAAGGTAATATAGATAGGAAGACATCATACCCCACGTTTACACCATGACAACCTCAATTGCACCATTGTTGATGTTGAAATGGAAGACGCATACTGTGCCAACTTCTAACGCGTTATCTCAAAGAAATTGGCTAAAAACAGTAGTTAGGTAGCACCATCCATCCGTGGATTTATGCACCACAATTAGGACTACCTCAGACCCTGCTACTGCCACTTAAATCTTAGTGGTCTACTGGTGTAGGTGAGTTGTGATGTACTTCTTACAGTACTGCATTGAAAAGTACTATAACAATAAAATTTAAACAAAGCTAGTTAGACAAGATCAAGTGCATAGATGATCGAGTTAACCACCGACATGTACAAAAAATTTACCACCGACTTTTTGTTAATGATCGAGTTATTTATTGTGCAGACATGTAACCGAGTCTCAGAGGATAAACCTGCCGAGATGTCTTGCAGGAGAGCCTTCCTTGCTGAAGTTACATTTGTTGGATTACCAAAATAACAGATATTCTTCAATTGTTCTATTTGGTCGGTGTCGACCTCCTTAGCTATCCACTTCCCCTTTTCCTCGCAGCATTGTTAGGACCCTTCCCTGACATTATAAAAAAAACAATTTAAGTACATAAACAAAATATGCATATCTAGTACCTGAACAGTTTGCTATAGATTGATACCACTATCATTGTCCTTCACTTTTATGGTCGTTGAGACTCTCTCATCACTAAAGTTAGTGTAAAATTTAGCAATAACAATTAATGGGGCATGTCCCATTGTTATTATAGCATAGTTCCCTTGGGTTAGGTCAACTCTTTTACTAAATTCGGGCCACCATTTGTGGAGGCATACCCTGCCTCCACAGCTCGCAACCTCAACCTCTGTGGTATACCCATCTCTTGTTAATATCTTAAGGGTGTCACCAGCGCGAATGTTATTGATATCGTCAAAGTTTTTTGATAGAAACTACAACAGTAAGATAATAT
>KE370997.1:812265-855993 GCA_000418225.1 Zizania latifolia
ACACAACAAATCACCTCCACGGGCACCCCTCGAGGAGGGCTGCTCGACCACCCGTCGACACCTAGGATGTAGACATAGGATGGCAGTGAGCTAGGATCCTAAAGTAATTAGTGTTGTCTATAATAATTGTCTTTTACGATATCCAATAAATTTAATGTGTGAATGCAAACGCATTGTATAAAAAAACTTTGCATAAGCTATAGATCTATTCATAAAGAGATATGATGTATTCATTCTCTCTCGTATTTCTCTTCTTTCCACGTCAGGAAAAGTAAGATTGTAAATAGTAAATTTATTATCTTGGTACATGCTCAATGAAAAAAAATGATATTTACTATTTTCAAGATGACCTCGTTGATTATATTGTCATCCCATAATATTGATACATGGAACTGTCTACGTCAATAACGTATTGATTAGGATGACAAAAAATAAAACTACTTTTTAACCGTAATAAATTATAGAATATCTCTCCTATGTGATATGACCCTGGTTTAATTACCCTGACCGACTTCTTAAGTTCTTAGGCGATTTTCTCACTCTTTGTCAGCCATGGCGCCAACCACACTGAGGACCAGAACCAGCTAGCTGCTCAGCTCCGTGCTGAATGCCGTTTTGCCGTGGCATCCAGCCACAGCCACAGCCATGGATGGAATTGGGAATCGTCTCACTTAATTCCGGTGACCTGTGCACATGCCTGGCCTGCATGGCCTAATAACCATATGGTCCACAGGAAATTTCAGGCTCTGAAATTATGTAGAGTACTGGTATGCGTGTGTATACATGGCATTCATGGAGGTATCTATCCAAGATTGAATTCAGAATCCAGTACAGACTAGCTAGCAATAGATTCAGTGCCTGGCCCATAATTTTTCACATTAACATATATACAATGTTAGTGCCTAAAAGCAGTGGCGGACCAGGGGTATGCCGGGTTAGCTGTGGCATAACCTGGGTTTCAATATATTAAATATCTACATAATACCACCCAAAACCAAACTATTTCACGTTCCAGCGGAGAGGGCGCTTCGGCATGAAGGAGTGGTCTTGTTCTGCTTTATTTTATTTTTTCCTTGTGTTCGGACTGTTCGATCATGGCACTGAATAATTCAGCTTTTTTTCCTTGCGTGGTTCAAATTTTTTTTTCCTTTTGGTCGTTTGATCCCAGCAGCAAGCCGGCTAGGAATAATTTAGCGTTTTTTATTTGGTTGTTCATGTTCCCCCTATTCAAGAAAAACTTATTATTTACATGCATACTACGTTACGTTTAGCGACTAGATTTGATTAAACACTTTATTATTTGTAACTATATATCATAATATCATAATGAAAGTATGATTGTATTTGAACTGTTTATATTTATATAAGTTTCTAAATTAATCTTTTAATTTAAGATTTATCATATTATTTAGTGCATGTATATTGAATTCTCGTTCAAATTTAATAATTATTTACTTAATTACAAAAAAAATTACCAAACTGCATATGAAAATTTCGATACGGCATACCCATTGGTAAAATCCTAAGTCCACCACTGCATAAAAGCAATATCGAGATGTGTATATCATGTACTAAAGTGTTATTATATGCATTACTTAAAATATGTATCATTATTATTGATCGATAATCATGACTTATTAATTAGACTATTTATGATATATGATAATATTTCCACGTGATTTCACTACACTAAACAATCCATATAAGATGCACAACCGGAAACAATGCTTTTGCCCAGTGTCCAAGGGTTTGCCGAGTGTATTTCCTCGGGCACTCGATAAACCCACATGTTCGTCGAGTGCCAAAGAAAAACACTCGCAAACTTTTGGCACTTGACGAAGTTCCAGTTTTTGCACTCGGCGAAGATTAACACTCGGCAAAAAATAAAAAAATCAACACTAACAGAGATCGACGGCGTGTTTGGTTTGTCAAGTGTTTTTTAAAAAAAACACTCGGCAAACCATTTGCACTTATTATTTTAGATGAAAAACATTTTGGAGTCCATGTGATGTTTAAATCTTGGTTTAAAGTTAAAACTTTTTCTACACTCAAAATACAACATAGCTTATTCCATGTTAAAATTTGGTATTTTTCTAGGTACGTTTGCTATTTTTAATTCATTAAGTGTGTTTCTAGGATTTAAATTGAAATATGTTAAATTTGAACTGCAAGTGCATAAAATAATGAACCAAAATATGTAGAAAAATCATATTCATGTTTTTAGTCTATTTTTAGGCCTTATCCACTAAATGAAAAGAAATTTTAAAAAATCTAGATGGCGACACTCGATCGACAACACGTAGCTTATTGGTTTTTAAATTCTAAATAAATCAAACGAAGTCCGAAAAACTCAAGACTTGCCATGGTGTTGTTATTTGATACATATATGCTATGATAAAAATTTCAGAAGGTTTCGCAAAAGTTGTCAGTTACGATGTTTACAAACTGGAGATTCTTCGACAACCAATTAGGGTTTAAAGAAGGAATGGATTAAGTTTGATAGCGAAGCGATGATTGAATTATCGTTTGAACTTCAAACTTTTTCTACACTCAAAATATAACATAGCTTATACCATGTTAAAAGTTTGCATTTTTCTAGATCAGTTTGCTATTTTTAAATCATTAATTATGTTTCTAGGATTTAAATTGAAGCATGTAAAATTTGAACTGCAAGTGAATGAAATATTGAACCAAAATGTGTAGAAAAATCATATTCATATTTTAAGTCCATTTGTAGGCTTTACTCATTAAATTGAAAGAAAATTTGAAACATCTAAGTAACGACACTCAATCAGCAACATTCACCTTGTTGGTGTCATGATGTGATACCTAGAGACTGATAAAACTTTAAAAATATTTCATAAAAGTTATCAATAAAAAATGAAAAACACATTTGACAAAAAAATTTAAAAAAAGTTTGCCTAGTGCCATATGTGGGGCACTCAGCAAACAATTTAGAATTTGCCAAGTGCCTAGATCTAGCACTCGGCAAATAAAGGATTTTGTTTTCTCGCCCACGCACACACTCGGATTGACGAAATTTTTTCATCCCGCGCAAACTCCATCGCGCCCGCCTTTAAATACTGCTGGCAACCTGCTCTCCTCCTTCCTCCTCCCTCCAACACCGTCGTCGCCCTCCCAACGCCGCCACCGCCCTCCCGCCGCCACCCGTCCTTACGCCACGGCCCTTCCCCGCTAACCCATCCTTACGCCACGGCCCTCCCAATCACCACTCCTCACGCCACAGACCTCCCCCACTGGCTTCCAATCCCGCCGGCCCTCTCCACGCCGCCCATCTCCCTACCGGCCTTCTTCGCGCCACCATCTCCCTACTGGCCCTATCCACGTCGTGGCCCTCCCCACCGGCCCCTATCCACACCGCCATGGCCATCCCCGCAACCCCCTCCGCGCGGTGGCTCGTCGTGCCACAGCCCTCCCCACCACCCCTCTCCACGCAACCGCCCTCCTCACCGACCCTTCTCTGTGCCACAGCACTCTCCATCGTCCCTCCTCATGCCACAGACCTCCCCCACTGGCCCTCTCCACGCCACTTGTCTCCTTGTCGGCCCTCTCCGCGCCGCCCATCTCCCCTCTGGCCCTCTCCACGTCATGGCCCTCCCCGCTGGCCCCCCTCCACGCCACGGCTCGTCGTGCCATGGCCCTCCCTGCCACCCCTCTCCACGTGTGGCCATCCTCGTCACGCCACATCCCTCCGCGCTGCCCCTCTTTGCGCTGTGGCTCATTGCGCCACGGCCCTCCATGCCGTGTATATCCGTTGTGCTTGTGGCCATAGAAGATCCGCCACTATGAATGTTTTTATGTTCTGCCAGCTGAACATGCTAATTAAACTTTTAATTTGTTTGGAACCTACTGTGGACGTTTGCTGAGTGCCAAACAATACACTCGGCAAACTTGGTCACTTGGCAAACCGATCGTCATCGCCTGGCGCCATTAAGGAGCATTTATTTGTCGAGTGTCTGATAAAAAACACTCGACAAACAGCTGTTTGCCGACACTCCGTTCGCCGTGTGTTGTTTGCTGAGTGTAACACTCGGCAAACAGTTTGCTGAGTGTTTTGGGGCTTTTACTGAGTGTCCTAGGCACACCGTGAAATGACTGTTTCCGTAGTGATGGGCCATTTTTATTTGTACTCAGGCCACACAGACCCAGCACCATCGTGTTCATCGTTGCTTGTTGCTTTGTTGGTGTGATCAGGTCATATGAGATAGATCTGGAGCTGGCCATATTTATAAGGGGAGAGCTAGAGGAGGAAGATGACTCCAGTGAAGCTGAAGCGAAGCGAGGCGAAAGAATAGGTGAGGTGGCAGGTGGGTTCGTTTCACTGATTTGGTTCTGAACATGTGTAATAGTTCAATTAGGATCTATTAAACGCTATTCCGTATCTAGATAGTTATAAAGTTAGTCTTCGAATTTGTTATAAAATATGTACTACTTTGTGTATGATCAAGATATCTTTAAGCCCCTCGATATAATGGATTGTGAAAATATATGACCATGCCAATATGATTGAGAAGTCAATCACGAGTTAAGCGATACAATATAAGATGATTGAATGATTAACCTATTAAAAGGTGAGTATAAGTCTCGTCTGAAATTTAATCAATATCTTGAGGAAAAGAGATTTATACATAAGAATGCTATGGGTTCGGCCAGTATAATATTTACATATATTTTGGGGTCAATAAGCCCTATTAGGGACTGTTGTTGACATGTCAATTGAAGTTGTTTTCAAATTATGACCAAATATACATGAATCGATGCAATGACATATTTAATAGGTTGGAATGACTTATTTAGATATAGTTCGAATATGGCTCAATTTGGATAGAGATATGAATAGAAACTTATTAGGCCTTGTCCCATGTGTTCAATTGGAGAGCTATACAAATAGATATGCAGAGGACTTATGAACGGATATTGTACCCCCATAAGCTAAACCCTAGGCATCACTTCTCTTGAATCATATCCTAGATGTGTCACACCATTAGTGCTCAGCGTTTCTAGCCTATATATGTGATACCAGTAGATGATCGACTTGGCACGAAGAGATGATTGTATTAGGAGTTGATTGGATCGTTGTGGTCAACTGCTTTCACAACTTTGTCAACATGCATGTGGTTTGATCGGCTTCTCCAACCCATCTTTCACTGCATTGTGTGTCTTGTTGTAAATGACCATGATCCCTTACTCGCATGATCTTCTCGTACGCGTGGTAGAAAAAATTTATTTATACTATCGTAGCCTATAAGCTAAACAACTAGTGTGTGGCATTTTATATGATTGTACGCAAACTTTTATGTCCTACACGTACATCTCTCTATAGATCTCCTTGTGTTCATAAGTATTTCTACTTTCCATCTTCCTAATGTTATCCTCCTCCTAAGGCCCCGTTTGGAAAATAATCTGATAGGGTTTGCACCACCACTAAATGCTTGCACCCACCAATATAATTGTGGTGAAGTCAAATCCTGCACTCGATCTTCACCCACATGTAGTGTTACAAACTTATTACAATCTATCAGCGCCAATTTGGCTGCAGGTGAGTGCAAATTGCCATGGAGGAAACCCTATAAAAGCTCATTAACGCAGTGCACAGGACTTGTTCCTACTTCACCTTCCCCACCGCCGCAGCTTCTTGCGCCTTTCGAGCTGTCTCTCTGAATTCTAGCTAGCTAGCCGGCCCCCAGCTTTGTAGTTGAGCTGAGATGGGGAGGAGTGGCGGTGGTCCGGCGATCTTCTTGGCGGTGCTGGTCGTCGTCGCCGGCGTCTGCAATGGGCAGCTGCAGGTGGGGTTCTACTCCAAGTCCTGCCCCGCCGCCGAGTCCACCGTCGCCTCCGTCGTCCGGCAGGCCGCCGCCGCTGACAACACCATCCTCCCCGCCCTCGTCCGCCTCCAGTTCCACGATTGCTTCGTCAAAGTACATAATTTATTTACTTTTCTAGCTAATGTCCTGGCCAATCTTATTGGAAATCTGAGATTGTGTTGAACTGTTTGGAATTCATGTTAATTTTGAAATTTTTGTGTGTGGGTTAAACTGTGTTAGGGGTGTGACGCGTCGGTGCTGATCAAAGGCGGGAACAACAACGCGGAGGTGGACAACAACAAGCACCAGGGGCTCCGTGGCCTTGACGTCGTCGACAACGCCAAGGCGCAGCTCGAGGCGCAGTGCCCCGGCGTCGTCTCCTGCGCCGACATCGTCGTCCTCGCCTCCCGCGACGCCGTCGCCTTCGTACGTAGTACATTATATACATGGGAAGCTAGCCGCCGCGCATATGTACATACATGCTGAGTGCCTGAGTTGCTGACTGACCGAGTTTTCGTCGCCGGCGGCGTTGCGTGCAGACGGGCGGGCCATCGTTCGACGTGCCGACGGGGCGGCGCGACGGGAAGACGTCCAACCTGAGGGACGCCGACGCGCTGCCGGACGTGCACGACTCCATCGAGGTGCTCCGTTCCAAGTTCGCCGCCAATGGCCTCGACGACAAGGAGCTCGTCCTCCTCAGCTGTAAGCAACGTCCCAACCCAACGGTCCTCTCTCTCTCTCTCTCTCTCCTCCTAGCTCGATCATGGATTCATGGCGGCTAGGTAGCTACTAGAGTTAACCATGGCCATGGACTCTCGGCGGTGCATGCATGCAGCGGCGCACACGGTGGGCACGACGGCGTGCTTCTTCCTCCAGGACAGGCTGTACAACTTCCCGCTTCCCGGCGGCGGGCGGGGCGCCGATCCGTCGATCCCGGAGAGCTTCCTCTCCGAGCTCCGGTCGCGGTGCGCGCCGGGTGACCTCAACACGCGGCTCCCGCTCGACCGCGGCAGCGAGGACGCGTTCGACACCTCCATCCTCCGCAACATCCGCAACGGGTTCGCCGTGATCGCCTCCGACGCCGTGCTCTACAACGACACCGCCACTGTCGACGTCGTGGACTCCTACTCCGGCCTGCTCAGCACCTTCTTCGGCCCTTACTTCCGCCAGGACTTCGCCGACGCCATGGTCAAGATGGGCAGCATTGGCGTCCTCACCGGGGGCGCAGGCGAGGTCAGGAAGGTCTGCTCCAAGTTCAACTGATCGATCTATCCATGACTAGCTGTCTAGCTAGCTAGTAGAATTCATCATTCATGGCGCACACGACTTGGTTTGTTGGTTGGCTGGAGCTAGAAGAAGCACACAGTGGCGTCCCATGCATCTCGTGCCGTGCCACCACCATGTGATGCTTTGGTTGCATGGTGCTAGCTAGCTCTCTCATGGCGGCAATATTTCTTCTTTAATTAATTACATATTTGTGTACATCTTACTGGAAAAGAAATTCAAGTAGTTCATGTGCATGCTGCATCTTGATGCATGGCCAGATGGGAAGAAGGAAATTTGCACGAGGTTTTTCAAATTAAGTTGAGGATCTGTGCAGTTTTTCTTCTCTGTCTGCATCGCAGAAGATGAAATATATAGTGAGAGAGTTATAAGACAAATTTGGTCTATATATGTTTATATATATATCATATGTATAAGTGGGGTATTATTAGTCATTTTGTTCTTGGGCTTGGGTATGTTATTAATTTGATGGATATATATATGGCCGAGTGAAATTGTAAAGAAGTGTTGAGTTCATTCCAAGTGGTGCCAAATCTTGTAAGAAATTGTCTCCTAGCTTAATTTATTCTTTGGTTGATTGCAAGAGCTAACATTTTACTTGTTATTTTAGGGCCTAGCTAGTACACACACACATATATATATATTTCTTTAATTTTGAAGTATTGCAATGGATAGATACTGTAAACTTTTCTCTAAAGTAAACAATTCAGTAGTACCGACTACCGATTTATTAAGTCCGTTTGTTAGTATATTTTTTTCAGACAAGAATGTATTCTTAATTTACCCCTGTTTATAAAAATCTTTCTTGAGCAACAATCAGAATGCACGCAAGCTTTAAAGTAGATATTGCTTTAATTTGTAATGAGTCTGCAAAATATTTACTCAACAAACTGTATTATGCTTAGGGTTTATAAAACCGGCAGCGGCATCAGGTTTCTATTATTATCGATCAGGTTTTACAGCAATAATTAGATTGGTTACTGTGTTTTGCCAACTCTGTTTAATATAAGGCTTCTAAGAAACATTGCACCCTTGTTTCTATGTCCCATTGTGCATGGTTAGGTGGCAGGGAATTCGAAGTGGGCAATGTTAAGTTGGTTGGGTTCTGTTTTTATTGAGGACAAGAACAAAAGAACTTGTTGCATACAACTACAAAGGGAGGTTGCATTTATTTTAGCTAGCTGTCCCGGGACAATGCAAAGATAACTGTTGAGAAAGAGGGCATATGTGCTAGCTTGTACAGTTGTACATGTGATTCTGTCAAACTGTCCCATGCATATCACATCCTAGATCGATCTTCTTTTCAATTTCACCCAACTTCTTAGATCTGGTGTTTTAATTCGGCTGTTGCATTTTGTTTTCATCAAGATTTTTTGGCTGACTACTTGTGCTTAATTAGTACAGCAAGGGAGTTAATTTTGTGAGAATATGCTTAGGATCGATAGTTTGGGGATTAGCAGGGGTCATTAGTGTACCTTCGGGTTTGTTCTTTGAGGGCGACGCCATGGCGGGTGCTGTGGCGTCGAGGTCGACGTAGATGATGGCGGTGAGGGTCTTCCCGTCGCTGTCAACGCCGAGTTGATCGGTGCTTAGGGTATTTCGGGATTAGGGTGCGGAATAGAGATGCTAACCCTAGCCGCTGGGCCCCTTAGCCCCTTTTGTATGTGGCGTTGCACGACGGGGGCCCTAACCAGAATCGGTTGGGCGCCCCCGATCAAGGCGCGCGCAGTAGGGGGGGGCCTGAGTCCGAGTCATGGGGAGGAGAGGGACTCGGTCCCCCTCTCCTCCCAAAGATCTTATCTAACAAATTTTGCAATGTTGTATACAGGCAATATATGTTATGATTTATCGAGATAAATACTATTTTAGAATCTACGTACGTACGCACAATTGTAATGTAGAGAATCTGACAATATAGTTTTCCTTCTCGACCGATTGTGCCATAATTTTTTTTAATAGTATATATTCTAAGATAGTTTTCACCAAAAATTAATATATGTGGCGATACGAGCTAGCGAAGGGTGAGAAAAAATACATCTGAGCTCAACTATGCTTCATTAATTATTAAATGTAGCTGATTTGGCGGCTCTTTAATTATGAAAACAACTGAAAACGTGAATTAAATTGCAATATATACGTCTCTAATACCGCATGTGGGGTGCTTAATTATTACTCAACGCTAATTATATAAGAGACGGCAAGTACGTTCGATCGATCGGTCCCAAACATATATAAATGTTTTGGATGGTAGTATGCTAGCTCTTGCTGTTGGGATATTAGAATATATCATGAACGGCAGTGCCGACAGCGCCGACATGTCAAGGGGTACCTACATTTTGCTGCTGACATTTAGTCGCAAGTCGGAACCTTTGCAAAATGTATAGATTAAGAGCGTCATATATTTTACTAGTAGTATTGTAATAATAATAGAATCTATATTGATTGTCGATTTCAAATGATAAATTAGTAAATTTAGTTAATTATATTTTATGTATATTGGTAATTAGTGGATTTGCATTGATATATTTTTTTGTCGTCTCCACTACGGGAAAACAGAGACACTTAAGCGAACCCCTAAAAGCACTCGACGAAGGGTTCACCGAGTGCTACACTCGGCAAACAAGGGTTCGCTCACCGAGTGTTTTTTATCGGACACTCGGCGAACTCTTCACTGAGTGTTAAATTTAGCACTTGACAAAAAAAACGTGTAACGGTGACGTGACGGAAGGTTTGCAGAGTGTCAAAAGTTTGGTACTAAGCAAACAAGAAAACTAAAAATAAAAAAACAGGCGCAGCGCGACGATGAGGCGGCGCGATGAGGCCGCGAGGGGCATCGTGAGAGGAGCGGCCAGAGAGGGGCGGCGTGGCACGGCTGAGGCACGCGCTAGAGAGGCGGCGGGTGAGGAGCACGCTGGATAGTGGAGAGGTGGCGGGGATTTAAAGGCAGACGAAATTTTTTCAAAAAAATGGTGCTCGGTTCGAAAAATTGGTGGGATCTGAAATTTTTTATTTGCCGGCAAACACAATGTTTGCCGGGTGTTTGCACGCGGCAAATATTTTTTATTTTTTCAAATTTTGTCAAATGTGTTTTTCATTCTTTTTCCTTGACAATTTTTGTGAAACAATTTCAAATTTAGTGGGTAAGACCTAAAAATCAACTCAAAATACGAATATAATTTTTTCAAACAATTTAGTTTATTATTTCATGCACTTGCAGTTCAAATTTAACATGTTTCAATTTAAATTTTAGAAACACAATTAATTAACTAAAAATAGCTAACTAATCTTGAAAAATGACAAAATTTTTCATGAGATAAGTGATGGAATTGTGCCCAAGAAAATTCTAGGGGAACCGGAAGTTCCAGGTTTTGGAAAATCCAGAAGTTCTGGTAGGATCAGAAGTTCTGAGCCAGCCCCGGTATTCAATTTTCTAGACGAACCGGAAGTTCCGGCTGTAGCCGAAAGTTCCGGGTTCTGGACGAACCAGAAGTTCCGGTTGGACCGGAAATTCTGGGTCGAGAATTAATTCGATACAGAATGTCATTTTTGAAAGTTTCGGCTATAGCCGGAAGTTCTGAGGTCCGAAAGTTCTGGCTATAGCTGGAAGTTCTGGGTCAGGCGAACAGATTAGATATATTGGGCTTTAATACAGATTAAAGACCCACGATGGGGTACTATATAAAGAGTGGTGGGGCAAGCACGAAAAGACTACTGATTGTTGCTGCTGTTCCTGGTTGAGAACCCTAGCCGCCACCTCTCTCCTAGCTACAACGGTTGTAACGATCTCTCCCCGGATCTCGCGAATGGTGCTAGCACGTCGGCGCAAGGTGATCCTATCCCCGGACGTGTGGATACCGTGGAGGCACTACTCCAATAGTGGTGCTCATCTTCTTCCATGAAGTTCGTCGGATCGTAGGATCGCGTCGTCTTCATCGTTGGATCGCCGATGAACGAACGTAGCGAGAGGAGCAGCTCGAGGACGCGCTTCATCGACTCTACTTCCGCTGCCCGAGCGCGTCTCGAGGCTTAAGGTAACGATCCATGATCCTATTACACGCATTGTTCCTGAGCTAACGGGGTAAATTTTTGAAATTAAGCGCTAGCATAGCCTCCCCATATTGTTGTTGGACAACGATGAACCAAAGACCTACACGAAAGCAGTGATGGGACCAGACTCTAAGAAATGGCTTGGAGCCATAAGATCTGAGTTAGAATCCATGCGAGAAAATCAAGTTTGAAACTTGGTCGATCCACCTGATGGTGTGAAAACTATCGAGTGTAAATGGATTTTTAAGAAAAAGATAGACGTTGATGGAAATGTTCACATCTATAAGGCACGATTAGTGACGAAAGGTTTCAGCCCGTTGCTATGTTAAAGTCTATCCGGATCATCCTAGCAATTGCCGCATTTTATGACTATGAGATATGGCAAATGGATGTATGCCATGCTTTGTACACGCCTAGATGTTTCTTATGATCTAAGTGTTACGAGCAGATATCAGTCAAACCCGGGTGAAAGTCATTGGACGGTAGTAAAGAGTATCATTAAGTACTTAAGAAGAACTGAGGATATGTTCCTGGTCTATGGAGGCGAGGAGGAGCTCGTTGTAAATGGTTACACCGATGCCAGCTTCCAGACCGATAAGGACGATTCACGATCACAGTCTGAATTTGTGTTCTACGTCAATGGAGGCGCAGTGAGTTGGAAGAGTTCCAAGCAAGAAACGGTTGCAGATTCAACAACTGAGACTAAGTATATTGCAGCTTCGGAAGCTACGAAGGAGACAGTTTGGATCAGAAAGTTTGTTTCTAAGCTGGGTGTTGTTCCTAGTGCGTCCAGTCTAGTGGACCTCTATTGTGATAATAGTGGTGCCATTGCGCAAGCCAAGGAGCCTAGGTCGCACCAGAAGTCTAAGCACATACTGCGGCGCTATCACTTTATCCGTGAAATTATAGATAGACGCGATGTGAAGATATGCAATATGCACACGGATTTAAACATAGCCGATCCGTTGACGAAGCCTCTCTCACAACCCAAGCATGAGGCGCACTTGAGCTCTATGGGTATTAGATACTTACGTGAGTGAGTCGAGTGTATGTGAGAAGAAGTTGTTTTTGTCTATGCTGATGTACATTTAGATAATTGGTTATCTTGTTCCTTAAATAAATATCTTTTACATTGATCAGCAAGTTGGTGACTTGTTTGTAAGACTCTTTGTGTTATGATATTGTTCTAAATGATCCCTAATCTCATATCGTCATGTGGGACAGTGATGATTTGTAGATTAACACACCTGTCTGATTAATGATCATGTTTCACAGATCATAGACATAGAGATGTTAAATCAATGATGTGGACTCATGTTAGTGAACATGGAGTTGGATAGACCCACTTTAAGATACTGCTGAGATTGTTATTTTATATGTGCCATCAGTTATCATCTCAAATGGTGTACCTGCAGAATCCTTAGACCTGAGATCATCATTGATTCCAAAATGTATAGTAGCACACTTGGGGGCTTCCAAACGCTATTCCGTAACAGGGTAGTTATAAAGGTTGCTTTAGGGTGTGTCACGAAACATGTCGTGGGATGTGAACGGTTAAGATGGAATTTACCCCTCCTACATAATAGGAGAGACGTCTCTAGGCTCCTCGAGGTAGTCGGATTAGAAAGCGCATGGCCATGCCACTATGATCAAAGAGTTGATTATGAATGAATCCACTATTTGATCGAGTGAAGTGTCGAGCTATCAACAAAGGTGGCACGAATCTCGCCTTGAGCTTGACTGATGTCATGTGGTAAAGGGATTGGTGTGTGAGTATATTAAGGTTCAGAAAGTATGATTTTGACTTTGTGTGCTTTCAGGGGTCAATATGTGCTGCTAGGTACCGCTATTGATCGGCGATCCAGAAAGGGTTTCCGGGGTCGCGGCCATTTGCATATAAACCTATCGGGTCACACGCTTAAGGGGAAGGGATTCAAATCTTGTAAAAAATTGGTTCTTGTGCAAGTGGGAGATTGATGGAATTGTGCCCAAGAAAATTCTGGGGGAACTGAAAGTTTCGACTGTAGCCGGAACTTCTGCGTTCTGGAGCATCTGAAAGTTCTAGTAGGACCAGAAGTTCCTGGCCAGCCCCGGTATTCGATTTTCTAGACGAACCGAAAGTTCTGGCTGTAGCCGGAAGTTCCAGGTTCTGGACGAACCAGAAGTTCCGGTTGGACCGAAAATTCCGTGTCGAGAATTAATTCGATACAGAAGGTCATTTTTGGAAGTTCTGGCTATAGCCGGAAGTTCCGGGGTCCAGAAGTTCCGGCTATAGCCGTAAGTTCTGGGTCAGGTGAACATATTAGATCTGTTGGGCTTTAATACAGATTAAAGGCCCATGATGGGATAATATATAAAGAGAGGTGGGGCAAGCACGAAAAGACTACTGATTGTTGCTGCTGTTCCTAGTTGAGAACCCTAGCCGCCACCTCTCTCCTAGCTACAACGGTTATAGTGATCTCTCCCCGGATCTCGCTAGTGGTGCTAGCACGTCGGCGCGAGGTGATCCTGTCCCCGGACGTGTGGATACCGTGGAGGCACTACTCCAATAGTGGTGCTCGTCTTCTTCCGTGAAGTTCATCGGATCGTAGGATCGTGTCGTCTTCATCATTGGATCACCGACGAACGAACGGAGCCGGGACGAGCAGCTCGAGGACGCGCTTCATCGACTCTACTTTCGCTGCCCGAGCGTGTCTCAAGGCTTGAGGTAACGATCCATGATCCCATTACACGTATGGTTCCTGGGCTAACGGGGTAAAATTTTGAAATTAAGCGCTAGCATAGCCTCCCCATAACCCAACAATAAGACACGCTGTATTTTGATTTTAAAAAAAATTAAGTTCAAACGAAGATTTAACCATTAATTTACTTTCTAACCCAACACATTCTTTCTTTAAATCATAATTCGACCTTAGAGAATCTCTGGTTTTCATAACATCCTATATGACAACTTTTTAAAATATTTTTAAATTTTTATCATAGTATCTGCGTATCATATCATAACACCATGATAGGTCTCGTGTTTTTCAGACTTCATTTGATTTTTTTATAATTGAAAAACCATTAAGCTCCATGTTGCCGATCAAATGTCGCAACATAGATTTTTCAAATTTTCTTTCCATTTATTGGGTGAAGCCAACAGATGGACTCAAAAATATTAATATAATTTTTCTACAAATTTTAGATCATTATTTCATGTACCTGCAGTTCGAATTTGACCTATTTCAATATAAATCCTAGAAACACACTTAATAAATTAAAAATAGTAAATTGACCCAGAAAAAGACCAAATTTTTATATGAGATAATCTATATTGTATTTTGATTGTAAAAAAGTTTCAAGTTCAAACAAAGGTTTAACCATCGATTTTCTTTCAAACCTAACATATTCCTTCTCTAAACCCTAATTCCTCCTCGGAGAATCTCTAGTTTCTTAACATCCTATATGATAACTTTCTCGAAACATTTTTAAATTTTTATCACAGCATCTACGTATCATATCATAATACCATAACATGTCTCGTATTTTTCAGACTTCATTTGATTTTTTAGAATTAAAAAACCATTAAGCTCCATGTTGTCGATCGAGTGTTGTAATCTATATTTTTCAAAATTTCTTTTAATTTAGTGGACAAGAACTAAAAATGGACTAAAAAATATGAATACGATTTTGCTATAAATTTTGGTTCATTATTTCAGACACTTACAGTTTAAATTTCACATATTTCAATTTAAATCATAGAAACACAATTAATGAATTAAAAATAGCAAAATGACGTAGAAAAATGCAAAAAATTTACACGGTTCAAGATATATTGTATTTTGAGTTTAGAAAAAAATTTAAGCTCAAAAAAAGTTGTAAATATCACAGAGGCTCAAAACATTTTTTCACGCAAAATGATGAGTCTGTCGAGTTTGCCAAGTGTTTTTAAAAAAAATAAATGGCCAGTTTCCAACTCTAAAACAGCATTCAAACTTGAACTACGGAAACTATTTTATTTTTTTTAGTCATCTAAACTTGTAAAATGAAAATGTTAAAATTGCATGACCTGAAAATATGCAACTTTTAGTTTCATTTATTATGTAGTTTCTAAATCAGCATGTATATATTGTTATACTTATCTACATCATATGTTTTTGTTGGTAAAGGATAAAAGGTCCACTGTAAAGTGCAGTTTTTTAATTTGATTAGAATTTTTTTAAATGAGAGGCATGTGAATTATTAGATATTAATGTAATAACTAAAAAATTAATTGGTAGATGATAAAAATTAATCACTTGATAAATATGGATAGTTAAAAAGAGGGGAGTGTAATCTATCAATTGACGGTTTTTTTCTATCATCACTTTTTTAAAAATTAATCACACCCCTCTTTTCTTCTCTTGTGGTGTAAGAAAGAAATTTTCAAACTGAAATTTAAAAATTATATTCTAGCTAGGTTGCTTACGCCTTACCAAGCAAAACTTTTAATAAAACGATGACACGTATAGGTCAATCTAGTAACTAAAGAATAAAACGAGTTAAAAGGTTACGCCATAAAATATACTAAAGCTACATATTTTTATATTTTGCAGGTTTAATATAGCTCTTATTATTTATGTAAGTTGAGGTGACAGACAAATAAAAGAAGGAAAGACTAGTGTCCCAACATCATATGAATCGAAAAAAATTAAACTGTGTTTTAACACTCAGTGGTTTATCACTTGATAAAAATATTTTAATAAAATAAATAAAGCTAAACACAGACAAATATAAGTTAAAACATTTCACTCCGCGTGAAACATTGGGTTTCAACTATTGAAACATTAAAAACAAGTGTGTTTCGTATAGTGGTTTTTTGGTGTTACAAACAGCATTGCCGAATGTTGCATATATTTGAAATATTTTTTAACCAAGTGATAAAATATTTTTTACTAAGTTTTGAACTTTTGCAGTTTCTAGAACGCCCATGAATCATTTTTGATAAAAAAAAAAGGTCAACCGATAAATACAAGACTTCACTCAGTCACTCACTTCATGGGCCCAACTCTTTCAGCCCGGCCCATTAGTTTTTCACAGTTCACTTTGGTGGGCCCATGGAATTTGGCTGCACACATAAACTGGACCAAAATATATTTGTGGGCCCACGTAGATGTAAGGCCCGTTTCAGCTGGCTGGGCTTCTACTTCGGCCAGTCAGATGTTTGGCCCATGTTTAAAATATGCAAAATTTATCTTTCTTATGTAAACTCTGGATTGTTTGCTACAAAATTCGAATAAAAATCTTGTAAGATTCATATGTTTCAAACGAGAGCATAGTGGACATCTCCCCCTCCCCTCTCCGTCGACCTCCGACGAACAAGACAAGGTGATGTATGGTCTTCAGATGAGATCCATGGTAAATCCACTTGTCAATTCAAATCTAAACTGTCCATCCAGATTGAAATTCAGATGTCGGGGAAAGCATCACCTCGAAAAAATCCAACAAATTTGTTATCTTCCTAGAAAAAAAGACAGATTTGCTATATGACATAAAGTAAATATGGTATTTGTTGTAGCACATGCGTAGAGCGGGGCTATGCTCTAGCACATCTCGTTTTCATGTAATTTGCAAAAGAACACCGTCGATACTATTTTATTCATTTCTATTGTTTTAGAATACGAAATGACTGGATTATTCTTGTGTGAGATGGAGTGCATAGACCAAAGAGATTAGAGGCACTTTCATATTCAAAAACAATAGAAATAAATAAAATAGTGTCAACGGTGTTACGTAGTAAATTACCACGAAAACGAAATATATCACAGCATAGCGTAGCATTGCTCTACATCTATACCATAGCAAATGTTACACTTATGCTATGT
Organism: Zizania latifolia; assembly: GCA_000418225.1. Taxonomy (NCBI): domain Eukaryota; kingdom Viridiplantae; phylum Streptophyta; class Magnoliopsida; order Poales; family Poaceae; genus Zizania; species Zizania latifolia. The sequence goes on from KE370997.1 coordinate 829,265, forward strand.
CCTATATTAAAATTTCAAAAAAAAGAGTTGTTTGGGCGATGAGGCGAGGCGACATCTGTCCACCAAATGGAATTTGAACTCTGACGAAATTTCATGGGGATGTAAATACACTGATCAAAAACCGACCAAATGGATGCATGGAGAACAACCACCTACGACTTTTGCATCTGATGCAGACTTAGAAAATTCCCCTTTGCTGATGCAACTAGGTCCATAATCAATTCAACAATTCGCGGCACAGGCTGCAATTTGGCAAATATTAGAAGAAAATTGCATTGACCAATGTGCACAATCATCGATCTCATCAGCCATGAGCCATGAGCCATGAGTCATGACTGCTGTATTCACCTGTCCCTAATTTAATTATCTTTCAATTGTTATTAATTGTGATGATAAAGTTCATAATTACTTCCTCCATTTTATAATACTCTAATTCGTTTTGTTTTTTCAAATTTTATTAAGTTTAAAGAAAATATATTAACATATATAATATCAAATATATAATCATGCTAAATGTGATGTAAAACTGGCATCCCAGTGAACTGCTTTTGCTTTCGATCTAAAGCAGGGCTGATCAGCATGTTCTCTTAAAAATATATAATATCAAATAATTATGACATATTTCATAGTGAATTTAACAAAATTAATTTAATATTGTAGTTGTTATATTTTTTTAATAAAATTAGTTGATCTTTGAGTAATTATTAGATAAGCTAAAAAGAGTAATTATTACAAGTCCAAAAAACAAGAAATAACGTCGTGTATATAGAGAGAGCTAGACGGCATGGCCAATGGCGATGGCAAGCATTTTTGGAGGCATTCGCAAGCAAGCAACTAAGCTAAGCATGCCATCGCTTCGTGCAGCCGTGGGCGGCGGTGGCGAGGGCACGACGACCGGCAGGGGCAACTCGGCGCCGCCGCCGACGCCGATACTGTTCAGCCTCCTCCGTGCCAAGTCGGAGCGGACCACCGAGGCGGAGGAGAAGGTGGAGTGGGTACGGTCGCAGCTCGTCGGCCGTGGCGTCGAGTTCGACACGCCGTTCGGCCGCCGCGCCCTCGTCTACGCCGACCACACCGCTTCCGGCCGAAGCCTCCGCTACGTCGAGGACTACATCCTCGAGCAAGTCCTCCCCTTCTATGGTCAGGGTCAAAATCATGTCGCTTCTCATGCATGCATGCAACATTTTCGCCATGCACGTGCATGGCGAGATGGAGCGAGCGAGGTTGATGGTGTCTGCGTGCATGGTCTGTAGGCAACACGCACACGGAGGACAGCTACGTCGGGAGCAGGACGACGAGGATGGCGAGGAGGGCGGCGAGCTACATCAAGCGATGCATGGGCGCCGGCGCCGACGACGCGCTGCTCTTCTGCGGGTCCGGCGCGACGGCGGCGGTGAAGCGGCTGCAGGAGGCGATGGGCGTGGCGGCGGCGCCGGGCCCGCTGCGGGAGCGCTCCGCGGCGCTGCTGCGGCCCGAGGAGCGGTGGGTGGTGTTCGTGGGTCCCTACGAGCACCACTCCAACCTGCTGTCGTGGCGGCGCAGCCTGGCCGACGTCGTCGAGGTTGGCGCCGGCGACGACGGGCTCGTCGACCTCGCCGCGCTCCGCCACGCCCTGCGCGCGCCCGAGTACGCCGACCGGCCCATGCTGGGCTCCTTCTCCGCCTGCAGCAACGTCACCGGCGTCCTCACCGACACCCGCACCGTCGCCCGCCTCCTCCACCAGCATGGCGCCTTCGCCTGCTTCGACTTCGCCGCGAGGTATACGTTGCCCACAGCTAATTAAGCACACTGCTAAAGTGCTAGGTGAAAACTAATCAATCCTTTAACAGAAATAATTGTTGATTAACCACATCATTTCATTACGACGAACACCATGCCATTTCAAATCAGAATTATATTTTTTTTGATTAACATACAAACCAGCTGCTGGCTGATCAAATCCATGGCGTTCCTTGGTCAAATTGATAAGTAAATTAACAGCATTATTTGAACACTTAACCTAACCATAGAGAGAGTTAGATAGCGTGTCTTCTTGATTAGCTGGATCATATCTCCCCTTTGAATTTTATTGATTTCTTCCACTGTATTGACTTCAAATCTGACAAGCTTTTGCATTTCACTCCACCTGCCAGATGCTAGCTGCATGTTGCATATGACATTGTCAATTTGACTTGATAAGATTACTTATGTACCAAATGGTATACCAAAGCAATACTTAGCATGCATGAGTGACTTAAAGAATAATGTGTGTTAGTACACGCGTTAATTGAGCCATATAATTGAGTTTTATCTGTCCTTGTAGATCGTTTTTAATTTCCTCTGATGACTGAAGCAAACCATCTCGAACCAATTCACTTTCTCCAATTTTTTAGATTTGTAAATTAATTGAATAGGAGAAAGAGTCTAGTTAAGAGCTCATCTTGACAGGAAAGGCGTTGACTTCTAAAGTCAACTCGTCTGGACTTGTGAAATCTCTGAAATGATTTTTTTCATGTACGATTGTTTCGTCTCTCTGCTCTCTGTGCTGTTCATACTCATGTCAGCACACAGATCCAGACATCTCTTAACCTAACATATAATTGAAATTTTTAAAAGATTGTTAGTAAAATTGGTCAGACAGTTGTCAGCGGTGGTAAGATGGATTAATGGTTTGATTACCAGTAAAACTCAGGAGCAAAACCAATATGTAGATCAGATGATAGTAATGATTTATTGGTTAACCTAGATACTCTTCTCTAATCTATCATTGATAATAGTAGTTTAACCTGTCTAGTGATCTCAATTTATTAATAAAAGCCATGTCATTAATTATTTGATGAGTTTGTTGTGATATTATTAACTTAAAATTATATATTCACTCTGACTAAATATAATTTAGTTTACTAATTATACGAACGATTTTTACAAACGGTCAGTGTTTTGTGAAATCCTAAGTAGCAAGCTCTGACAAGTGTTGTGCTGTGCATGAACATGCATACTGACGGGGCGGTCTGTCTGTGTGACTGTGCAGTGGGCCCTACGTGAAGATCGACATGAGGTCGGGTGAGATGGACGGCTACGATGCGGTGTTCCTGAGCCCGCACAAGTTCGTCGGCGGGCCGGGCACGCCGGGGATCCTGCTGATGAGCAGGTCGCTCTACCGGCTGTCGTCGCAGCCGCCGTCGACGTGCGGTGGCGGCACCGTTGCCTATGTGAACGGCTTCAGCGAGAACGACACGGTGTACCATGACGGCATCGAGGAGCGGGAGGACGCCGGCACGCCGCCCATCGTGGGGAAGGTCCGCGCCGCGCTGGCGTTCTGGGTCAAGGAGCACGTCGGCCGCGGTGGCGCCGTCGCGCTCCGGGAGCAGGTCTACGCCGACGCCGCCATGAGGTGGCTCATCGGCAACCCCAACGTCGAGGTGCTTGGCAACGTCACCACGCGCCGCCTCCCCATCTTCTCCTTCCTCGTCTTCCCCGGCTGGGCCGACGTCGTCGATTACGACTACGTGTCCGGCGACGCGAAGACACGGAGGAGTCAGCGGCGAGGCCTGCCCCTCCATGGGCGGTTCGTTGCGAAGCTCCTCAACGACCTCTTCGGCATCCAAGCCAGGGGCGGCTGCGCCTGCGCGGGGCCGTACGGACAGGCCCTCCTCAACGTCGACGACGAGCTCTCACTCCGCATCCGCGCCGCCATTGTTAAGGTACACACATCACTTGACAGCCGGCTCACCCTCTCTAGCTACGACATCCACAAAACTGCAAGCGCGACTTACTAATTACGTCGTCCCGCCATGGGAGACCACTTAACTGCAGGGCTACCACGGCGTGAAGCCAGGGTGGACGAGGGTGAGCTTCACCTACTACCTCTCTCAGGAGGAGTTCCGCTACATCCTCGACGCCATCGACTTCGTTGCGGCGCACGGCCACCGCTTCCTCCCGCTCTACACCTTCGACTGGGCCACCGGCAACTGGTCCTTCCGCCGCCGCACGCACAAGGACCAGCTCCTGACGCAGCACGAGCTACTGCACCGCCACAACCTCGGCGTCTCCTCCACCACCAATACCAACAAAAACGCCGCCGCCGACGAGGACGGCGAGGTCCATACGACGTCGGCGATGAACAACACGGTGGATCAGGCAGCTGATGATGATGTCAGCCGCAATTTTCATGGCTACTTGGAGAGCGCGAGGAGGATCGCACGCTCGCTGCCTGACACGTACAATGATCAGCAGTTGGCTGTTACTGTGCCAGATGGAGTAGACCCTGACACTGTACTTTTTCGACTGTGAGTTTGTGACTAATTAATCAATCTTACGATGATTAATCGCTTGAGTTCAAATTAGAGAAATGATAATAATAATAATAATTTACATCATTTTGAAGAACGGAAAGCACGCATGTTTTCAATTCTCCAAAATAATGTACATTACTATTATTATCATTCCTCTAATTTAAACTCAAGCGATTAATAGTGTGGCATGTACCAGTATAATAGTGTATTCTAGCATTTTATTTAAAAAATATATGACACGTGGAATGCACGAGAGTTGTTGAGAGACTGAGATACCAAGGAGCCAGCGTCACAACTCAGAAGACCATCCTCTTGGTTAGAGATGTCAAAGTTACCTGATATCTATTTTTTGAAAAATAATTTATCAGAGAACAGGTATATAAGATATCATTTCTTGAAGGTATAAAAATGAGAAAAATATTCTTATCAAGTAAATCAGGTACAAATATAGAAAAATAATGCTCAAATTGTTTGCCTGTATAGCAAAATATTTAAGTCAATGGACAAATTGCCAAAAACCCAACAGCTCAACAACAGTAAACTAGTAACCCTAAATGTCCCTCTCCTGACTCCCATTCTCTCGTACCAAGCACCTCCGTCCCTCCGGCCCTTGTCCCAACCTGGCTTCGTTTCAAAGTACATCTTGATGCATCTAGTTTTCAAATTTGTTTTGGTGTATTAATGACAATAGCGATCAAATGCTACTAACATTATTGCTAAGATGGAGATATTGAAAAAATAAAGTGGCATTGTAGCTCAATCAATTTTGAAGAAATCGTCTTCTTTAGCACTACGTAGGCTCTAAACGTGCTAATTGCGTATATTTCATATTTTCTTGAGACCAGGTATACCGTACTATCAAGAGAGATGCGTTGATTAATGATCCAAAGCTAAGTGCTCAAAGCAAAATCTTCTTGAAAAAGTTTTGAAATTTTTCTAAATTGGATTTTGGCTTTCTAGCAAAGGCGGATAATCCGGACATGTCCGGAGTATCCGAAATTTGTGATCTTTTGAATTTATTTTACACGTCGGAGTATCCGGATTCTAGCTGGATAATCCAAAAAATGCTTTTGTTTTGATTTATTTGCACGTCGGACTATCCGGGTTCAAGCCGGATTATCCAAAATCATGGTTCTATTTTGATTTTCTTTGAAACTCGGAACATCCAGAGTTATCCGGATGATCTAAAAACGTTGTTCTGTTGAATTTTATTTTGTGAGTCAGAATATCCGGATTTTGGTCAGATGATCCAAAAATTACTCTTTGTTGGATTTTATTCCGTGGCCCGGAGCATCCGGACCTTGGTCGGATAATCCGAAAATACCTTTCTGGTTGAATTTACTTTTGGCCCAGAATATCCAGATTCAAGCCAGACAATCCGAAACTTCGGTTCTGTTTCGAATTTTTATTAGTCCGGATCATTCGGATGAATAGTACGCGATTTTTGACCCAATGGCTAGATTTGGGACAGAGGTATAAATACATTTCCTCTCCCATAATCAGGGCACGTGACACCAAACCTTAGCAGCCTTGTCATATTTTCTCTCTTTCTCTCTAGCGCTTGTTTCTTGATTGAATCTTGAGAGTTCTCTACAAACTCCTCGTGTTCTTGGTTGATCCATTCTTCGGGAGTTGTTGTGGTGGCTGTTGGGGAATGGGGAGGCTACGCTAGCAGTAAATTCAAAATTTTCTACCCAATTCGCCCAGAAACTATGCGTGTAATAGGATCATGGATCGTTACCTCTAACGCGAGACGCGCTAGTGCAGTGGAAGAAGAGTTGATAAAGCGCGTCCTTAATGAACTCTGCCCAGCTCCGTCAGTTCGTCGGCGATGAAGATGACGTAGTCCGGCGATCTCCACAGGAGAAGATCAGCACCGCAGTAGCAGCGGTGCATCCACGGTATCCACACATATAGGGACGGGATCACCTCACGCTGGTATACTAGTACCATGCGGGAGATTAGGGGAGAGACGGTCACAACCGATGTAGCTAGGGGAGAAATGGCGGCTAGGGTTAGGTCAAAGCAACAACCAACAGTAGTCTTTTCATCCTAGCCCCTCCTCTCCTTATATAGTGCCCTCTCATGAGCCTTTAATCAGTATTAAAGCCCAACAGATCTAATCTGTTCGTCTGGCCCGGAAGTTCTGGTCTAAGCCCAGAACTTCCGAAAATAACCTTCTGTACAAATTTATTTCTGCCCGAAACTTCCGGTCCAACCGGAACTTCCGATCCAACCGGAACTTCCGAAAATAACATTCTGTATCGAATTTATTTCAACCCGAAAGTTCTGGTTCCACCCAGAACTTTCGGTTCGTCCAGAATGCACCTTTCAGGCAGGCCCGGAACTTCCGGTTCCTCCAAAAACCAAAACTAGTGCTGGTCCAGAACTTTCGGTCCTACCAGAACTTCCGGTTGCTCCAGAACCCGAAACTTCTGGCCTCAAGCCAGAACTTTCGGTTCCCCCAGAATTCTCTTGGGCATATTTCCATCAATCTCCTAGAAACGGCCGCTACCCAAAAACCCTTTTTAGATCACAAATCAATAGCGGTACCTAGCAGCACATATTGACCCCCGAAAGCATACAAAATCAAAATCATATTTTCTGAACCTTGATATACTCACGCACCAATCCCTTTACCACACGACATCAGTCAAGCTTAAGGCGAGATTCATGCCACCCTTGTGATAGCTCGACATTTCACTCGATCAAGTAGTGGATTAATCATGATTAACTCTTTAATCATAGTGGCATGGCCATGCACTTTTCCAATCCAACTATCTCGAGGGGCCCAGAGACGTCTCTCCTGTTATTTAGGAGGGGTAAATTACATCTTGACCGATTACATCCCATGACATGTTTCATAACACACCCGAAAGCAACCTTTATAACTACCTAGTTACAGAATAGCGTTTGAAAGCCCCTAAGTGCGCCACTACACATTATAGAATCAATGACGATCTTAGGTCTAAGGATTCTGCAGGTATACCATTCGAGAACAACTGATGGCACATTTAAAATAACAATCACAGCAGTATCTCAAAGTGGATCTATCCAACACCATGTTCTCTAACATGTGTCAACATTATTGGTTTGATATCTCCATATCTATGATCCGTGAAACATGATCATCAATCAATCAAATGTGCTAATCTATGAATCATCACTGTCCCACATGACGATATGAGATTAGGGATCATTTAGAATAACATCATTACAAAACAAAGAGTTCCACAAATAAGTCACGTACTTGCTGATCAATGTAAAAGATATTTATTCTAGGAACAAGATAACCAATTATCCAAATGTACATTAGCATAGACAAGACGCTTTTTCTCACATGCACTAGACTCACTCACGTAAGTATCTAATACCCATAGAGCTCAAGTGCGCCTCATGCTTGGGCTATGAGAGAGGCTTCGTGAACGGATCGACAACGTTTAAATCCATGTGCACCTTGCATATCTTTACATCACCTCTATCTATGATCTCACGGATGAGGTGATAGCGTTGAAGTATGTGCTTAGACTTTTGGTGCGACCTAGACTCCTTGGCTTGCGCAATGGCACCACTATTATCACAATAGAGTTCCACTGGACTGGACGCACTAGGGACAACTCCCAGCTCAGAAACAAATTTTCTGATCCAAACAGCCTCCTTCGCAGCTTCAAAAGCTGCTATGTACTCGGCCTCTGTCGTTGAATCTGCCACCGTTTCTTGCTTGGAACTTTTTCAACTCACTGCGTCTCCATTGAGGTAAAACATAAATCTAGACTACGATCACGAATCGTCCTTGTCGGTTTAGAAGCTAGCATCGGTGTAATCATTTACAACGAGCTTCTCTTTTCCTCCATAGACTAGGAACATATCGTCAATTTTTCTCAAGTACTTAAGGATACTATTTACTATTGCCCAGTGACTTTCACCCGGATTTGATTGATATCTGCAAGTAACACTTAGAGCATAGGAAACATCTAGGCGCGTACATAGCATGGTATACATGATGAACCCGATTGCAGAAGCATACGGAATCGCACTCATCTTCTCTAGCTCATCAGCCGTCGAAGGACACTGACTCTTGCTGAGAGTAATACCATGTGACATTGACAGAAAACCTTTCTTGAAATTCTGTATATTGAACTGTTTCAATACATTGTCAATGTACATACTTTGGCTTAATCTAATTAGCCTTCTTGACCTATCTCTATAGATCTCTATACCCAATATGTATGCTGCCTCTCCAAGATCTTTTATTGAAAAACTTTTTCGCAATAAAGATTTAACAGCATCAAGCATTGAAATATTATTTTCGATCAACAATATGGCATCCACATATAAGACCAAAAATACAAGTGCGCTCCCACTAGCCTTTTTGTAAATACAAGGCTCTTATTCATTCTTGATGAAACCAAACTCTTTGTTCACTTCATCAAAATGAAGATTCTAACTCTGAGAAGCTTGCTTCAGCCCATAAATAGACCTTTGCAGCTTGCAAATTTTCCCAGCATTCTTTGAATCATTAAAATCTTCAGGCTGTGTCATGTACATATCCTCACTTAGGTTTCCATTAAGGAAAGCCATTTTGACATCCATTTGTCATATCTCATAGTCATAATATACAGCAATTGCTATGATGATCCGGATAGACTTTAGCATTACGACGGTGAAAATGTTTTATCATAATCAACACCTTAAATTTGCCTGAAACCTTTCGCCACCAATCGTGCCTTATAGATGTGAACATTTCTATCAACGTCTATCTTTTTCTTCAAAATCCATTTACACTCGATAGTTTTGACATCATCAAGTGGATCGACCAAGTTCCAAAGTTGATTCTCTCGCATGGATTCTAACTCAGATCTTATGTCTTCAAGCCATTTCTCATAGTCTGGTCCCATCACCGCTTCTGAATAGGTCTTAGGTTCATCATTGTCCAATAATAATAGGTCGCGCTTCCCAGTGGTTAAAAATATAAATAGCTTGGGCGCACGACTCAACCTGTCCGACCGACATGGGGCTGGTGTCTCGACAACAGGTTATGCAACATCTTGCATATCGAGTTGCGGTTCAGTAGGAGCTGAAGCACTTTCTAGTGGTTTCCAAACTTCTTCGAGTCGCACCGTGCTCCCACTAACCCCTTTCGAGAGAAACTCTTTCTCAAGAAAAACACCATTCCAAACGAAAAACACTTTGCCTTCTTCCCGGTTATAAAAGTAATATCCTTTGGTTTCTCTAGGATACCCCACAAAGAAGCATTTATTAGATTTGGGAGTGAGCTTATCAGACGTCAAACGTTTTACATAGGCCTCACAACCCCATATCTTTAGAAAATACAACCTGGGACGCTTCCCAGTCCATATCTCATATGATGTCCTCTTTATAGATTTAGATGGAACTCTGTTTAATGTGAAAACAGCAGTTTCTAGAGCAAATCTCCAAAAGAACAATGGAAGATCAGATTGACTCATCATGGATCGGACCATGTCCAACAAAGTTCGGTTTCTTCGCTCGAACACCCTATTCCATTGAGGCATGCCTAGTGGAGTCAGCTGTGGAACAATTCCACACTACTTTAGATGATCATTAAACTCATGGCTCAAATCTTCACCTCCACGATTCAATCATAGAAATTTAATTGTCTTACCTGTATGATTTTATACCTCATTCTGGAACTCCTTGAACTTTTCAAAGGATTCTGACTTATGCCTCATTAAGTAGATGTAACCAAATCTACTGAAGTCGTCGGTAAAAGTAATGAAGTACTGAAAACCACATTTGACTGTAGAACTCATTGGTCCATATACATCAATATGTACAATGGCCAACAATTCATTTGCCCTCTCACTTTGACCAGTGAAAGGTGTCTTAGTCATTTTGCCAAGTAAACAAGATTCACATATGTCAAACGATTCGAAATCAAATGACTCTAAAAGCCCATCTTTATGGAGCTTCCGCATGTGTTTCTCATTTATATGACCTAAACGACAATGCCATACATAGGTAGGATTCAAATCATTAAGTCGATGCTTCTTGGTATTAACGTTATAATCATGTGTATCCTCAAGATTCAAAATATATAAGACATTCAATAATGGACAAACACCATAGAGTATATCATTCGAAAATATCGAACAACACTTGTTCTTTATTACGAATTCAAAACCGTTTTCCTCTAAACATGAAGTAGAGATAATGTTTCTGCCCAAGGCAGGAATGAAATAATAATTATTCAATTTCAAAACTAATCATGAGGGTAGCGACAAGGAATAAACGCCGACGGCTAACGTAGCAACTTTTGCACCATTGCCGGCGCGGACATCCAATTCACCTCTTGCACACTTCCTTGTCATATTCAGTCCCTGCAACGATTTGCAAGTATGAATCATTGATCCTGTATCAAGTACCCAAGAATCACTTGGACGAGTATCAAGATTAATTTCAATAATATTTATACCTGAAGTAAAAGTCGCACTTTCTTTCTTTTTCTTGAGTTCTTCCAAGTACAACTTACAATTCTTTCACCAATGATCAGTCTTATGGCAGTGATGGCAAGTATTAGAAGTAGCAGGGCCAGTCTCAGACTTTCCAGCTGGTTTAGACTTGGAGCTCGAAGATCACATCTGAAGCTTTAGCATTTCCATTACATTTTCTCTTCATGCTATCCTTCTGAACCATCATCACATGACTAGAATTCTTTTTAATGCTATCCTCAGTAGTCTTTAGCATCCCATGTAATTCAGCCATACTTTTCTCCATGTTGTTCATATGAAAATTCAAAATAAATGGCTCGAAGCTCACAGGGAGCGACTGGAGAATCACATCCGTGGCCAAATCTTGGTCAAGGGGAAAACTAAGTTTTTCCAGGCTCTCAATGTAACCAATCATCTTGATAACATGAGGACTGACTGGGCTGCCTTCCGCCAACCTGCACGCAAACAAAGACTTTGAGATGTTGTACCTCTCAGTCCGTGCTTGGTTCTCAAACATGTCTTTGAGTCCCACGATCATATCGTAGGCATCCTTATCCTCATATTGCTTCTGAAGCTCAGAGGACATACAAGCAAGTATGAGACAGCTGACATCAATTGAATCATTGGCGTGCTTCTCATAAGCCCGCCGATCTGCGGCAAATGCATTATCTTTTGGTTCATCATGATGGGGCTCCTCTAGAACATATTCCTTTTTCTCTTGTTTGAGAACAATTCTCAAGTTTCTATACCAGTCAATAAAGTTTGTTCCAGAAAGCTTTTCCTTTTCAAGAATTGATCACAAATTAAAAATAAAAGTGTTCTTAGCAGTAGGTGCCATGATCTACAATAAAAATGCAAGGTTAAGCACTATGCTATCTAAATATTTTATCAAATAAAAGAAGATCCACTATATGTAAAATGATCGCTTTTCCTCTAACGACACATAGTGGGACAAGATCCATATTCAACTAACTTCTAGTGAGCTTTGGCATCACTACTAAAAAATTAGTGACATAGATAAGCAACAACTTGCTAATCATATCCTATGTGACTCTTGTTCGTTGGGGTGGCATCCTATGCCTCGACGCCCTACTCCATGCCCCAAAGCCTAAAACCGTTTTGATAGATTTGTTAAGCAAACTAATACTATGCATGTGGTTGTCTGACATTCACCCTAATTGGTTAAGATAAAAGATGGCACCTTGCTTTGGCAGACCTACCATGTAATGATCAAAACCTTTGTAGGTGTAGCTATTGGAAAAGGGCATCAAAGGCTCTTAATTTTCTGAGGAAAACTATTCTAGCATGGTAACAATGCCTACCGCACACAGAAACATGAAAAAATAGTATGATAGAAACATAAATAAATATCACAGGCAATCATATTAACTGTGACATAGTATGGCCCTTTTCATATGGTTATCTCTATCTTCATGGTTCATGTCCATCGGGTCACCACGCTTTAAGCCTCCATGAACTTGTATCGGTCTATTACATCTAATAGCACTATACTAATTACATGAGCAGAAGCATAACATGTCGACTCGCGGGTCGTACAACAATAGAACAGTCTTGGGCTTTAATTAACCATGACACGCAGGCCATGAAAATTACATGCATGTATCTCATACATTGCAAGGCCATACCCGTCACAACATTCTCTGCAAAAATGAGTTAAGCGTATAATCTATGCGCGACTGAAAACAGACCCAGAACTTCCGGCTCAAAGGCCCAGAACTTCCGGTCGAAGGGCCCAGAACTTCCGACTCAAGGCTAGAACTTCCGAAATCACCCTTCTGTATTGACTTTATTTTTAGCCCGAAACTTCCGAGTCACACCCGGAACTTCTGAAAATCTGACACAAAAACAATAGATCTAATCTATTTCCATCACATATCACCTATATGTGCATAATCTAGATTGAACACTACGCACATATGCTTTGATACCACTGTTGGAGAATGGGGAGGCTACGCTAGCAGTAAATTCAAAATTTTCTACCCAGTTAGCCTAGGAACCATGCGTGTAATGGGATCATGGATCGTTACCTCTAACGCGAGACGCGCTAATGCAATGGAAGAAGAGTTGATGAAGCACGTCCTTAATGAACTCTGCCCAGCTCTATTCGTTCATCGGCGATGAAGACGACGTAGTCCAGCGATCTTCACGGGTGAAGATCAGCATCGCAGTAGTAGCGGTGCCTCCACGGTGTCCACACGTACAGGGACGGGATCATCTCACGCCGGTACGCTAGTACCATGCGGGAGATTAGGGGAGAGACAGTCACAACCGGTGTAGCCAGGGGAGAGGTGGCGACTAGGGTTAGGTCAAAGCAACAACCAACAGCAGTCTTTTCATCCTAGCCCCTACCCTTCTTATATAGTGCCCTCTCATGGGCCTTTAATCAGTATTAAAGCCCAACAGATCTAATATGTTCGTCTGGCCCGGAAGTTCTGGTCTAAGCAACTTTTTTAGATTGTCTATTCACCCCTCTCTAGGCAACTTTCAATTGGTATCAGAGCAGGCTCTTCTCGAATGCTTAACTGCTTGAAGAGTAAAGATGTCGGAAGAGTCAAATTCCACTAGCACCGACAAGAATAGTGTTGGAGGGAAGAAAGGAGTTGCATATCCGTTTGATTACTCCAAACTAAATCCGAGTAATAATTATCTCTCTGTGCCAACTGGTCATACACCTTACTTTGATGGTACACACTATGCGACATGGAGACATAAAATGAAGTTGCACTTAATCTCTATGCATCCGAACATTTGGAAGATTGTTTGCATAGCTGTAAATGTGGATGACTCGAATGTGGATGATCGTCAATTAACAATCGATGAAGAACAAGTCATTCACCGTAATGCTCAAGCGGCGAGTGTTCTACTTGCTGCATTGAGTCCGAAAAAATTCAATAAAGTTGATGGACTTGAAAAAGCTAAAGAGATATGGGAAACTTTATATGTTGCCCATGAAGGTACATCTTCAGTCAGAGAGTCAAAGATTGAGCTTCTTGAAGGGAAGCTCGAAAGATTTATGATTAAAGATGATGAGACTCCACAAGAGATGTATGAACGCCTCATGGTCCTTGTAAACAAAATCAACTGTCTTAGAAGCGAAGAGAAGACTCATTATGTGGTAGTGAAGAAATTGCTCTGGGCTATAGCGCCAAGAAATCCTACCTTGTTGACTCTAATCCGGGAGCGCAAGGAATTCAAGAAGATGACTCCAAGTGATGTGCTAGGAAGAATAATAGCACATGTGTTGATGGAAGAAGAATCAAAAGAAGTCAAAAACCTTGCCAAGCTTCAAAATAACAAGGGCAAGGATGTGGCTCTCAAAACTAAAAAGAAAGAAGAGTCAAGTGATGATGAAAGCTATTATGAAGAGCTCATGTTGTTTGTCAAGAAGTTTTACTACTACAGAATACCCTATTAATGACGGATAATAACCTTTATTAGTGACGGACAAGTCTACCGTCACTCTTATCACGTCAGTGATGTAACATCATTAGTGACGGGTGTTTACCCGTCACTAAAGGGTCAGGCGATAATATTCACCCGTCACTAAAGGGGGGCCTATCGGCTCACCTATTACGTCCCTTTAGTGATAGGTCGTAATAGCACCCGTCACTAATATTATGGTCGTTTTGAAAAAAATAATTGTTTTTAGGCTGCATCCTGAATCAAAGCTAGGATTTGGCAGCCAACATATCCAATATTTTAGAGCACATCACAGATCACAGACAATTCATCACAGAAAATTTATAACCAAATTAGTATCACATACATTAACTTCTAACTCGTCATCTCGAAGAACATGGCTAAAACAAAGTTCCATAAGAGCATTCACTAACTTCTAACTCATTATCTCGAAGAACATGGCTAAAACAAAGTTCCATAAGAGCATTCACTAACTTCTAACTCCTAGCTAATTTCTAACTTCAAGAGGGTGAATAGTATCTTGAGGAGATTCTCTCTATCTACCCGCTATGAATTGCTTAGGGCTGTACATGTATAGTTTTGTAGCCTCTTTTATGGTCACCCTGTACTCCTTCTCCCTGAAGAACATAGAATCATATCAATACAAAATACACAATGGTTATCAGTGTAAAAAGTAAGATGGATAGGAAAACATCATACCCTAGATTTATACCACATACATGACAGCCTCAATTGCACCATTGTTGATGTTGAAATAGAAGGCGCATGCTGTGCCAACTTCTAATGTGTTATCTCAAAGAAATTAGCTAAAACCAGTAGTTAGGTAGCATCGTCCATTCATGAATTTATGCACCGCAATTGAGACTACCTCAGACCCTGCTGTTACCACTTGAATCTCGGTGGTCTGCTAGTATTGGTGAGGTGTGATGTACTTCTCACAGTACTACCTTAAAAAATACTATAACAATAAAATTTAAACAAAGCTAGTTAGACAAGGCCAAATGCATAGATGATCGAGTTAACCACCGACATGTACGAAAAGCTTACCACTGACTTCTTGTTGATGATCGAGTTATTTATTGTGCAAACATATAACCAAGTCTCAGAGGATAAACCTACCAAGATATCTTGCAGGAGAGCCTTCCTTGCTGGAGTTACATCTGTTGGATTATCAAAATAACAGATGTTCTTCACTTGTTCCATTTAGTCAGTGTCGACCTCCTTGGCTATCCGCTTCCCCTTGTTCCTCGCAGCATTGCTAGGACCCTCCCCTAACATTATAAAAACTAATTTAAGTACATAAACAAAATATGCATGTCTAGTATCTGAATAGTTTGCTATAGATCGATACCACTATCGTTGTTCTCCATTTTTATGGCCGTTTGGGCCTTCTCATCACCAAAGTTAGTGTAAAATTTGGCAATAACAGTCAATGGGGCATGTCCCATTGTTATTGTAACATAATCCCCTTGGGTTAGGCCGGCTCTTTTACTAAATTCGGGCCACCCTTTGTGGAGGCATACCCTGCCTCCACAGCTCACTACCTCAAACCTCTGTGGTATAGCCATCTCTCGTTAATATCTTAAGGGTGTCACCAGCACAAATGCTATTGATATCGTCAAAGTTTTTTGATAGAAACTACAACAATAAGATAATATAGCATCAGTTTGTTAGTTTTATTAGCACATAAACAGAATATGCAATATACAATGTATAAACCTGGTGACGTCCACCGTTGACTAGATGATTGATCTTTACTAAGCAACTGTCAGGAACATAAATTGGTACCGTAGGGATCCTCCTACTAGTGGAAGCACGTTGTCCAGTGGGAGTGCTCTGTTGATTACTTGGGAGGCTTGCCATGTCCCTAAATCACAAAGCAACATATATATTCACAAAGCAACATATTCACAAAGCAAAATATTCACAAAGCAACATATTCACAAAGCAAAATATTCACAAAGCAACTTTTATTCACTAAGCAACATATTCACAAAGCAAAATATTCACAAAGCAAAATATTCACAAAGTAATATATTCACAAAGCAATATATTTACAAAGCAACATACATATTCACAAATCAACTTATTCACTAAACAACATATTCACAAAGCAACTTATTGTCGCTGCGTAAGTATGACAGTCCTCGATAGGGTAACCCACAGAGGTGTTTTGATTAGGTGTAAGGGGGTCTCTGTATTCAGAATTCTATGGTTGCCTCTAAGAATACGAGACAGAAAGATTTAGATAGGTTCGGACCTCCCGGAGGATAATAACCCTAGTCCTGTGTGTTGGAATATGAGCTAAAGAGCCTAAAATGGTCTTAAGCTTATACGCGTATCTGTCCGTGTCTTGCCTATAAGAGGTACCCCCGATCCCTTTATATATCGTATGGATCGGGAGGTTACCGTTTAGGCTTTAACAGCCCCATTAATTCCATTTACAGCAGTTAAATCACCAGCAATCGTGGGCTGATAACTACAACATTATTCACTATATTAATTTGACAGTTACGTCCTAGAGTTTATTGTTATTGATGGCGCGGACTGACCGTTGAACCGGCTTCCCGAGTCCTTGCAGTCGGGGTGTCCCTCTGGGTGTCGGACTCGGGACTCCTCCATATGGCTGACTGGCCTCCTGAGTCCTTATAATCGGGGTGTCCCTCCGAGTGCTGGACTTGGGACTCCTCCATGTGGCTGACCGTTTTTGGGATACACGCTGGTCTGACACCTTCCAGGTCATCTTAAATGCCTTGTCTTCCTGACCCCATGCTCCGTCCGATCACCTTAAATGCTCTCGGGAAGTACCCTGGGGTCATATCCCTCACACTTATATATTCACAAAGCAAAATACATATTCACAAAGGAAAATATTCACAAAGCAAAATACATATTCACAAAGGAAAATATTCACATACAACATATATATTCACATACAACATATTCACAAACTCATAAACCCTAGCCATGTCGGAGGAGGAAGAGGAGGAGGACCTTGAGGCTGCGGCGAGGAGGGTCGGTGATGGGACGGAGACCGAAAGAGGAGGCCGCGATGGGACGGAGGCCACGACAGTGGAGAAGAATGATGGCGGAAGGTGTGGAGCGCGACGGTGGAACGACGACGGAGGAGAAGATGTGGCTGCTAGGGTTTAGTGTTCTGCGCGATATGAAAGCATTCTGTTTGCGCCTGCCTATTTATAAACATCATCAATGATGGACGATAGTATCTGCCCGTCACTAATGATCTAGCCATTAGTGACGGGTCGAAACTACCGCCCATCACTGGATCATTAGTGACGGACAATAGTTGCCGCCCGTCACGCCCATTAGTGACGGCTGGTAATTAAACCCGTCACTAATGGGGGTGCCCCCTCTTTAGTGACGGGCCAAATTACAACCCGTCACTAATAAGGAAATATCACTGACGCGTCCAAAATGGCCCATCACTAAAAGTGCATTAGCAACGCACATCGATTATCTGTCACTAAAGCTTGTTTTTGTGGTAGTGTTTAAAAAGTTTATGAAAAATGGTGGCTTTGACAAATACAAGAAAAAGTGTGATAAATCAAAGAAGAGTAAGTCAAAGAAAGGGTGCTATGAATGCGGCGACTTTAGACATTTCATAGCCGATTGTCCTAAGAAGAAAGAGCAAGAAAGCAAAGAGAAGCACAAGTACAAGAAGGGAAAAAAGGTGGCCATGCTCACATAGGTGAATAATGAAACTCTGATTCTGATTCTGAGTATGAGTCGGACTCCAACTCTAGCAAGAAGGGAGTAGCTACCGTCGCCACCACCAACATCATGACTCCAAAGCTATCACTATTTGGAGATTCTAGTGATGACGACATCATCTCCTCCAAGTGCTTCATGGCAAAGAGTAAGAAGGTAACTATGATGTCTAAAGTTTTAAATAAAGATGATCATAGTGATTTTAGCGATGATGAGTCTAAATTTGATCATGACATGTTTAAGAATATGAATAAGCAAGTTTTATCAAAGTTTAAAGAACTTATGGAAACAATAGAGGCGCAAGAAGCAACTCTAGAGAAACAAGAGGATCTTCTCATTAATGAGAATGAGATGAATCTTGAACTTGAGTGGCTTCTTGCTAAGGAAAAGAAAAAGATAGATAAATTAACTAAACAATCTAGTTTAGTAAATGAGTCTAAAGAGGAATTTGAGGAAAAATTCAAAACTCTTAAAAGTGAGCTTATTATTGTTCAGCCTTGAAAAGAGAGTTGAGTCTCTAATGACACACCCTATTTCTATTCCTTCTATTACTTCCACAAGTAATAATTATTCTAAATGTTACAATCTTGGTATTAGTGCTTATGAGACTAACATGAAGAAAATAGAAGTCTTGAGAAAGGAGAATGAAAGGCTTGGCACTTTGGTAAGCTATGGGTGCATGAAAGACTACAAGTCAAAGGGTGCTTTATTCAAGACTCTCATCACTCAAAACAATGTTGAGAAGCGTGGTCTTGGCTTTTAACCCAATGAAAACAAAGTAAATACTAGAAGGAAGTACAAGGGTAAGAAAATCAAGTTTGTGAAGGAAGAACAAAGTCTAAAGAAGACCAACAACAAGCATTTTGCTTCACAAGCTACTTTTTATGCCTCGTATCTTAGTAGGAGAAACCACCGTGGTAAAGTGGTTGCTCAGTTTATTAGTGATAAAAGTGAAAAACCATTAAGATGCGTTTAGATTCCTAAAGTTCATGTGACTAACATTGAAGGACCCAAAAAAGATTGGGTACCTAAAACCAAGAACTAATATTTTTTGTAGGAATACTCCTCTGATGGATCTAGTTAGGTGATGGACAGTGGATGTACAAATCACATGACCGGAGAAAAGAATATGTTCATTTCATTTGAGCCAAATCAAGCTAATCATAAATCCATTGTATCTGGTGACAATGGAAAAGGAAAGATAATGGGAGTAGGTAAAATTTCTATCTCAAATAGTAATTCTATCTCAAATGTTTTACTAGTTGAGTCTTTAAGTTAAAATTTGTTCTCAATATCTCAATTATGTGAAATTGATTATAAATGTCTTTTTACTGATGAGGGTGTGACCGTTTTGAGAAGTAGTGATAATTCCGTAGCCTTTACGGGTAAGTTTAAAGAAAAACATTATCTAGTCAATTTTGCACTATATAAAGTTGAACATCAAACTTGCTTGGTGGCTAAGACTCGCATGGGTCAGTGATAGCATCGCCGACTAGCTCATGTTGGGATGAGGAATTTGTCAAAGATTCTTAAAGGAGAACACATGCTAGCTCTAACAAATGTTGTGTTTGAGAAAGACAGGTTGTATAGTGCATGTCAAGCCAGTAAACAAGTTGGAGCACCATATACCGCCAAGAACATTATGACAACAAGAAGACCACTGGAGTTTCTACATGTGGATCTCTTCAGACCGGTGGTATCCTTAAGTATTGACGGTAACAAATATGGTTTAGTCATTGTTGATGATTATTCTCGCTTCACTTAGACATTCTTTTTGCATGATAAGAGTAAGACACAAGATGCGTTCAAGAGCTTTGCAAAAAGAGCTCAAAACGAGTATGAAGTCAAGATCAAGAAAGTGAGAAGTGATAATAGGAGTGAGTTCAAAAACACTCAAGTCGAAGACTTTCTTGATGAAGAATGCATTAAGCATGAGTTCTCCGTTCCTTATGATCCACCTCAAAATAGAGTGATGGAACGAAATAATCGAACATTGATCGAGGTAGCAAGAACAATACTTAATGAATACAAGACTTCAGACGTATTTTGGGCAGAAACAATCAACACCGCGTGTCATACAATCAACCGTTTTATCTCCATAAAA
Source organism: Zizania latifolia (assembly GCA_000418225.1). Taxonomy (NCBI): domain Eukaryota; kingdom Viridiplantae; phylum Streptophyta; class Magnoliopsida; order Poales; family Poaceae; genus Zizania; species Zizania latifolia. Next base: position 849,283 of record KE370997.1, read on the forward strand.
TCTTCAAAAAGATGGTATATGAGCTTCTAACTGGTAAGAAACCTAATGTTTTATATTTTAAAGTTTTTAGAAGTGTTTTATTTTGTGTAAGCGACCAAACTTCTGGTATTGTTGAAGTTTCTTGGTTGGTTACAAGTCAAATGCATATGCCTACCGTGTTTTCAACAAAACTTCTGGTATTGTTGAAGTCACTAGGGATGTGACATTTGATGAGACTAATGGCTTTCAAGTAGAATAAGTTAATCCAAGTGATATAGGTGAAGAAGAACCTACATGTGAAGCAATTAAGAACATGCCAATTGAAGACATTAGACCAAGAGAACAAGAACCTGTGGATTAACAACAACCTTAAGTTGAAGAAAGTGAAACACAAAAAACTCAAGAGCAAGGGGTGGTGGACAAGGAACAAGAAGATTAAGAAGAACTTGACCAACCACCTGTATAACATCAAAGAATTTATCAAGACATCCAAAGAGACCATCCAGTAAACAACATTCTTGGTGATCTACGAATGAGAGTAACTACTCGTTCTTGTTTAGCAACTTTTTGTGAATGTTACTCTTTTGTATCCTATTTGGAACCTGTTAAGGTGGAAAAAGCTCTTGAAGATGCGGATTGGGTAATGGCCATGCAAGAAGAGCTTAACAACTTCAAAAGAAATAAAGTATGGACATTGGTGTAAAGACCGAAGCAAAATATGATCGGCACTAAATAGGTCTTCCGTAACAAGCAAGATGAGCATGGTGTGATCATAAGGAACAAAGCTAGATTGGTGGCTCAAGGCTTCACTCAAATCGAAGGTTTAGATTTTAGTGAGACGTATGCACTTGTTGCTAGGCTAGAATCAATTCGTATGTTATTAGCCTTTGCTACTCATCATGATTTTAAGCTTCATTAAATGGACATGAAAAGTGCTTTTTTGAATGGACCGATCACTGAGTTGATATATATAGAGCAACCATCAGGCTTTGAAGATCCCAAATATCCAAATCATGTGTTCAAGCTCTAAAAAGCGCTCTATAGGCTTAAGCAAGCTCCTAGAGCATGGTATGAATGCCTTAGAGATTTTCCGCTTAAAAGGGCTTTGAAATAGGCAAAGCCGATCCTACTCTCTTTATTAAGCATTTCAATAATGATTTCTTTGTTTGCCAAATATATATCAATGATATTATATTTAGTTCTAATAACTATGATTTTTGTGATGGGTTTAGTAGGATAATGACCAAGATATTTGAAATGTCCATGATAGGAGAGTTGGATTTCTTTCTAGGATTTCAAATCAAGCAACTCAAAGAAGGCACCTTCATCAGTCAAACAAAGTACATTAAAGATATGCTCAAGAAATTTGACATAGAGAATGCAAAACCCATCAAGACCCCCATACAAACCAAGGGCATCTTGATTTAAATCAACAAGGAACCGATGTCGATCAAAAGGTATACCGTTCTATGATTAGCTCCTTGTAATATTTGTGTACATCTAGGCCTGATATCATGCTTAGTGTTTGCATGTGCATAAGATTTCAAGCTGTACCAAAAGAATATCATTTGGTTGCTGTTAAAAGAATCTTGAGATATTTGGTTCATACTCCAAACCTAGGGCTTTGGTACCCGAAAGGCTCAACCTTTAATCTAATCAGCTATTTGGACTTCGATTATGCCGGTTGTAAAGTGGATAGAAAAAACACCTCTAGAACCTACCAATTCCTTAGAAGATCACTTGTTTCATGGTCTTCCAAGAAACAAAATTACATAGCTTTATCCACATTCGAATCCGAATATGTAGCAGCCAGTAGTTATTATGCTCAACTCCTTTGGATGAAACAAACCTTAAAAGACTTTAGGCACAACGTCACCAAAATTCCTTTATTGTGTGACAATGAGAGCGCCATCAAAATAGCCAATAACCCAGTTCAACACTTAAGAACTAAATATATTGATATTCGTCATCATTTCTTGAAAGATCATAAGATCAAGGAAGATATAAGCCTAATCCATGTGAGAACAGATAAACAGTTTGCTGATATATTCACCAAACCCTTAGATGAGCACCGGTTTTGTGAGTTAAGAAATAAAGTGAATATCCTTAATTCTCGCAACATAGCTTGATACACTTACATACAAATTGCTCATGTTAGAAATGAGAAGATAAATTAATTATCTTCCTCATATGAAATGGACTACATTTTAATTAAATACAAAATTATCATTATCTTGGTTATGATTTGTATGAGCTATGCCATGTTTATGTGTGTTCATTCGTGCTTAACATATTTGTGGTGAAAAACTTTATTTAGCCCAAAAGTTCTTGGCATTTGTCCTCCTTGAATTCCTGTGAGTTGAGAAATTTGGAGGTCCCGGACCATCCAGCTAAACCTGGATGCTCCGAACCTGGGACTTTATAAAGTTCATTTCTAGTGCACCCGGATTATCCGATTAACCCCGGATACTCTGGTTCACCCAGAAATCTGGATACTCTGGATAACCCTGGAGTGTCCGAGTCGGGTTTTATAAAGGGGACCTAAACCCTCTGGCCTTCTCTCTCCTTACTTCTCCTCTTCTCCCTCACTCCAACTCATGATTTCTCTAGCAGTTTTCTTCCAAACTAGTCCATGGGAATCGAGGGATCCATTGAGGAGGAGCCTAGGATCCTTTCGGGAGCACCGATCATCCTCTCTTCGCCTCTTAGTTCGTCTTTGAGGTATTCCCCATTTTTGCCCTAGGTCGGCGTTTTTCCCTCTAAGCTTTGGTTATTTCTCGAATCTTTTAGGCTAGAATAGGTTCTAGAGATGTTGTTGTGATGTTCTCTAGCCACATTATTGAGATCAATTGGTTTTGATTTTGCGAAACCCAGATGATCTAGTCCTATCCGGATAGTCCAGGTCCTAAAGGCTCTGGTTAAGTCCAGAGGTTCCGGGTTAGGTTACATTCAAAAGTTTTCATTCCTTGATTCAACTTTTGATCATTTGCTGCTTTGTAGTAGTTGTCGCCATGTCTAACGAAAGGCGCAAGAAGGCCAAGCACAACCCAAGGAACTCCTCCAACAATGACAGTGACACCAGAGGATCTCCTCCAGTTCCTAGTGTTGGGCTAGCTTCTAGAGGCCGTTTCAAGTGGCTAGCTTCTAGAGCGCGCCGTTTCCTAGATATTGGCATCTAAGTGCCTGCCGCCTCGTCAGTGTGGCCTCCTCCTCCACCTCAAGACAAAGGCAAAGGGAAGCAGCCTACCACCGGACAATCAAGCCGCAGCGATGACTTGCTTCAGCTTGTCTGGAGGAAAGTCCAACAGCCTACTTTGGTTAGCGGGGTCACTCTAAGATCCGAAGTCAACTATATGAGACGGACTCTTGAGGTGAGGAAGGAGAGAAATGTGGATCCCCAGCATTATGTAAGAGATGCTTCAGACTACCGGTTCCACTCGAGTTTTCAGTAGGACTACTATAAAAGTGTCATGCTACCCAAGAGGCATCCAGTGGTTGAGATGCAGTAGATCAACTAGACTTCTATGAATAAGAAGAACAATTATGTGTTCAATCAAGTGATCCGCAGCTGCCAGGCCAAGAATCTCTATGGCCACATGAAGACAAAGCAGAACTGGTGTGAAGAAGCTATCTACCGGTTTTATTCGACTCTGTTCTAGACTGTGGACAACGATGAGCCATCCTTTCATTGGAGGCTAGAGGGAGTCGAGTACAAGGTCACATTCAGTGACTTCACTGCCATTCTGGGTCTGGATGAAAATTACCTTGCAGCTTTCTGATTGGATCTAGAACCCATGCTTGGAGCTGATACAGTGCCATTTCTATATGAGCCGAGTTCGTTTGTTGGAGGTAAGACAGAGGGTTTCTCCCCGGTTTTCGTAGTGCTTAACATTCTGTTTAGGAAGACCCTTCTGCTGAAGATCAAGTACTCGTCGTCATTGCTGGGCAATGCTCGCAACTTGCTGTCGGTTATGAGGGAGGACCGTGGAGTGTTCAGTGTCTCTCGCTTCCTTTGGAGTGAGATCTAAACCATATCCATGTCTCCCATAAAGAGTTGTGTGTACGCCTTATACATCCAGCTCGTGATCAACCGAGTCACCCGTCAGAAGATGGTACATGAGGTAGAGCACCGCAGGTACACTTCTCGGGCACCGACTTTCAAAGCGCCTCCAGGGTAAACCTCCTCAGTAGCTCCGCCTCCTCCTGCCGAGCATCGGCGTGGTCCTCAGCGATCCGCACCACAACCCAGCTCCTCTGGCTTGCCGATCAAGAGGATTCTGTCAGCCATCTTCACAATGTGCCGGAATAGCAATCAACGGCAGGTTAAGGAGATTGAGATGTAGAACAAGGCGATCAATCTGCTACTTCAGCAATCAGGCCATCCTCCCATAGAGCCATTGTCTGATTCTAATGAGGAGAACGACCCTAACGTCTTCACTGACTGCACCGACCCTTATGCCCACTTCTTTGGATCCGGAGTAGGGTCATCCCAGCAGTAGCAGCAGTAGCCTCCACAACAGACATCGTCGTCTGAAGAAGATGATAGTGATGATGATGGTGGGAGTGAGGACGACTCCAAGTGAGCTGTTTGCTGCTTTCTCTCTTTTTGGGGTCCTTGATGCCAAAGGGGGAGAAAAGTCAAAGAAGTCATTGCCATTGCTTAGCTTTAAGGATTTCTCGCTTTTGGTTCCTCCTTTGCATCCATGTCAAGAACAATTGAGCTATAATATGTTTTAATTTCATGCTTTGCCATGGATGCTAAGATGTAAAGAACATTAAACGTTATGTTTTATGTTTATTTATGTTCATTTTCGCATTTATGCCCTAAATGTGTTTTATGTCATATTTGCTATTTTTATGATGATGCATGCATTTAGGGGGAGCTTTAATGCCTATATTCATTTTTTTAAAATTTGGTTTCACTTCTTTGATCATATTGTCATCAATCACCAAAAAGGGGAGATTGAAAGTGCATCTTAATGCATCTAGACCCCTAATTTATTTTTGTGTATTAATGACAATAACGATCAAATGCTACTAACATTGTTGCAAAGATGGATACAGATATTGAAAAAATAAAGTGGCATTGCAGCTCAATCAATTTTGGAGAAATCGCCTTCTTTAGCACTACTTAGGCTCTAAACGTGCTAATTGCGTATATTTCATATTTTCTTGAGTCTAGGTATGCCGTATTATCAAGAGGGATGCGTTGATTAATGATTCAAAGCTAAGTCCTCAAAGCAAAATCTTCTTGAAAAAGTTTTGAAATTTTTCTAAGTTAGATTTTGGCTTTCCATCAAAGCTAGATAATCCGGACATGTCCGGAGTATCTGAAATTTGTGTTCTGTTGGATTTATTTTACACGTCGGTGTATCCAGATTCTAGCCAGATAATCCAAAAAAATGCTTCTGTTTTGATTTATTTGCACATCAGACTATCCGGGTTCAAGCCGGATTATCCAAAATCATGGTTCTATTTTGATTTTCTTTGAAGCCCGGAACATCTAGAGTTATCCGGATGATCTGAAAACATTGTTCTGTTGAATTTTATTTTGTGAGTTGGAATATCCGAATTTTGGTCGGATGATCCGAAAATTACTCTCTGTTGGATTTTATTCCGTGGCCCGGAGCATCTGGACCTTAGTTGGATAATCCAAAAATACCTTTCTAGTTGAATTTACTTTTAGCCTAAAATATCCAGATTCAAGCCGGACTATCCAAAACTTTGGTTCTGTTTTGAATTTTTATTAGTCTTGATCATCCGGTTAAGTCCGGATGAACAGTACGCGATTTTTGACCTAACGGCCAGATTTGGGACAGAGGTATAAATAACTTTCCTCTCCCATAATTAGGGCACGTGAATCCAAATCCTAGCAGCCCTGCCATATTTTCTCTCTTTCTCTCTAGCGCTTGATTCTTGATTGAATCTTGAGAGTGGTTTGAGAGTTCTCCACAAACTCCTCATGTTCTTGGTTGATCCATTCTTTAGGAGTTATTGTGGTGGCATGTGCTTCGTGTTCTTCGTGATTTTCTTGAGCATGCATATCTTGGATCACGTCAACGGGTTCGTTACTCTTGGAGGTAACTCCTCCTAGATGGCTAGACGTCGATCCGTGAGCACCCAAAGGATTGTGGGTGACCGAATAAGTTTGTACTCGGCCTAACCTTGACTTCAAAGAGGTAACATTAGTGGAAATCTAAGGCTTGCAGTGGTGAGCGCTTGGTGAGAATTAGGGTTGAAAGAGACCCAGCCCTTTGGGGTTTCCTTAATGGAGACGTAGGATCATTGGATCCGAACTTCAGTGAAAAATTATTTGTGTCCATCCTTGCATTTGATAGTTGTATTTATTTACTAGTTGTGTCCATCCGAACTAGAATTATAAGTTTCATTGAATTCATGTTTTCAAATTTCAATGGTTAGATCATATGCTGTAATAGCTATTGTTTCAGATTTGTTGTGCCAGGATCATCCGGTTATATCCGGATAATCCAGACCTTCAGAAGTTTCATATTTTATCCGGTACCCAAAGTATCCGACTAAGTCTAGATAGTCTAGGCCCTGGAAGTTGAAACTAACAAGTTTAGTTGTGATTTTTCAGATTACCTATTCACCCCCCCTCTAGGCAACTTTCAGTCCCCACCATCTTGTGCACTGCCTCCTCGTTCGGTATCACCGCCACCATCCCCTATCCTATGCATCGTCCTCGTCCCTGGTCCTATCTCGATGCTAGGG
>KE370997.1:866276-889493 GCA_000418225.1 Zizania latifolia
CAAGAGTTTGGAGGAGGATGATAGAGAAGGGTTCTTCCACAAGATTTTCAAAGATAAGAATGAAGATAGGAAAGATGGAGGGCATCCTAAGAAGCAAGATGATAGGGAAAAGATTGTGGGGAACATCGAAGAGGACAAGAGGGTTGGTTTTTTCCGGCAACTTTTCAAGGAGAAAAATGAAGAGAAAAAGGAAGGTACCATGCCAAACAAGAAAGAGGAGGAAGACAAGGGACATAGGGCCGTGGATGATGACAATTTCTTCCGTAGGCTTTTCAAGGATAAGAATGAAGAAAAGAAGGGAGCTGCGCATGACAGGAATGATGATGATAAATGTGAGGAAGGTGATAAAGAAAATTTCTTCCGCAAACTCTTTAAAGATAAGAATGAGGAGAGGAGAAGTGAGGGCCTTGATAAAAATGACGATGATGGTAAGGGGACTAGTGGTATTGATGAAGAGGAAAATTCAGAGTTCTTGTCATTCAGCAGGTTGTTTAGAGTGCACCCTGAAGATGCCAAGAGTGGGCATGTTGAAAGTAGTCAGCCTAACAGTATTTCTGAGGGTAGCCCAGGATCGGAGAGCTTTTTCAAGCGGCTATTCCGAGACAGAGATCGCTCACTCGAAGACTCTGAACTTTTTGGTTCAAGGTTATTGAAAGAGGCAAGACATATGCCCTCATGAGTTCCTTTTTTATTTTGTTTTTGTGAACTTTAGGCTTCAGTGTGCATATTGTAGTAGTATCACACTTCATCATATTGAGTACTTATCTCTTCTGATTTCAGCTGAAAGATATACTTATTACTTCTTAGGTATTGGGTAATGTTTTATAGCTAGTTACCAACTATTTACAGATGTATTAGTGCAGTGCACAACATGGAGTGTTTCATATGGTGGTGCTTAGGTGTGAATTTCTGAAATAGTTACTACAAATGTGTTCGGTAAATGAAAACGAGGATTGTACAAGTAATATATCATCTTGGTAAAGAAGCTAGCATCATACATGAGCTGTCTTGTATAAAGCATTGATGGTTCAGCCTTTAATTTAAATCTCATTCTATTGCCGTTGCATCTCTGTACATTTTCAGTGTATTAATACATGTTAGACAGTTTTATGATGTAATTATGTAAACACAGATGTCCTGAAAGCACATCTGCTTTGATTACACTTCTTGTATACCTTTTGACTTAGTACTTCTTTTGGCAAATGTTCTCACCTTCCTAACTGAAGGTGTATGTGTTTCAGAAACAGCCTGTTCCCACTGGAAATGGTGAGAAGCAAAGTGGAAAACCACCTTTACCAAACAACGCGATAGCAGAGCTTCGAAAAGGCTGCTACTACGCTTCATTAGAGCTTGTTCAATCTTTGTGTGATACATCGTATGGCCTGGTAGACATATTCCCTATGGAAGATCGTAAGATTGCCCTTCGAGAGGTACACAAAATCTATTAGGTTGACCATTGTATTGATTGTTTGCTTTACCCCCTTCTGTCATACTTTTTTTTGTGTTATAATAATTACACTACTCTAATTTATCCCATTGGTTTCTCTTTTCCTGTGCCAGTCTTTGACAGAGATCAACTCACATATTACTTCTACTGAGAAAAATGGAGGTGATTTCTGTTATCCTATGGATATCACTGTATTTCATTATCACCTAGGTTGTTATATACTTATATTTGCTTTGTAAGTTCTCATACATAAGTATCTGGAGCCTTTTAAGATCAAAATCTTAGTGCTTGCACCTCTAAGATCACATTATAATCTTTAGTTGGAAACTGCTTGACATATCCCAAATGGTTGTGGGCTGTGGCTCTGTGCCTTACTGTTCTATTATTTTTCTGGCCGCAGTTTGAGCTCTGGTCACATTTCTTTACTGATAAATATTTCTTGCCGACAAGTTAAAATATCCTTTTCAGAATCAAATTTAAATGTTCTAAAGCTGCCCTTGCCCAATTGGTTGTTGTGGAAAAAGTACAAATGAGTCAATAATGAAAAAAATAGTTGAACAAAATCATCTGTGCGATTTAATGAGTTGACTTGCTCTTTTGTAATTTTGGTGCATGAGTTGGTATGTCCGCATTATGTTCTTTATGTCGTACTGCTGTCTATTGTTTACTCAATTTGTTGAAGCTGGTAAACAGTAACCTGGTTTTGACTATATTGAAGTATAGGCAGCCAAACGGTACACTGTGGATTGTCATGCATCTAAAAAGATTTCTTGTTCTGCCTTTTCTTTGTTTTATCTCCAGTAACAAAGTACGAGTGAATCTGAAGTAAAGAAAACAAGATAGGCTACTTTCTGGATTAAGGATCAATCACTGATGACATATCGCAATTGCAATGCTGCAGCTACATGTCCTCTTAAATTCTTTTTGTCTGCCTTCTGTTTTACGCAGGAGTATGCTTTCCGATGGGAAAGGGCATATATCGAGTGGTTCATATACCTGAAGATGAGGCTGTTCTTCTTAACTCTAGGGAAAAAGCTCCTTATCTTATATGCGTTGAAGTTTTGAAAGCAGAAGCACCAAGGTATGTAGGTTTTTGTACAAGCTTGATGAAATTTATGATAAACCTGCTATTGTTTTTGTTACTAGTGTTTTTTGGCATATCATTATCTAAAAGAAGTAAAGAACCATATTTGGATAAATGACAAAACTGATGATCCTCATCAGTCGTCATCTTTTTTTATTAGTGGACCTTAAGTCAGCATTCATTCTGGTAAATCTTCTGTTTTCTCTCTGTAGTCACTCCAAAGGGTCATCAGATGTTAACAAGTTGTCAAAAGGTGGGATTCCCTTGGCTAATGGAGATGTGCAGTTGCCAAAGCCACCTCCCTGGGCATATCCTTTGTGGAGTCGGCATGAAACTCAAAATTATGAAACAGACAGAATTCTAAAGTCTACATCTCAGGTTATTGACCAAGCTATGGCTCAATTATGGGAGGCCAAAGTAAAATTTGTAAACGTTAGTTTCTCGGTGGAGAAACTTGGTCGTTCAAGAAGCATTGCAATTTCCGATTCTGGACGTAGGTCACGGCAAGCTACAACAGATTCACATGATCCTTCAGGAGATCCCCATGCAATTGCTGATCAGCCTATTGAGTGGGTAAAGGTTACTTTATCTGCAGTTCCAGGAGTTAACATGGATGATGTAGATGACAATGAACCGACACGGAAGAAGGACCATCGCCGCGTTCCAAGTACAATCGCCATAGAGGAAGTCAAGGTGCAGCTGACTTATGGAATAGATTTTTAATTCAAGTTAGTTAGTAGTTTAAAATTTGAAGATTCCTTCTCCAACTAGTTTGAGGTTCTTTTGTTGTTACACTATGCAATCTTGCTTAACATTATTCTTTTTTATGAACTATTAATCTGTTATATATCCTAGATGCTTAGCTAACCCACAGTAAGAACTAGCAGTCATCAAATAAGACAAGATGGTTATGCACTTATGCATGAATATCCAATTTACAGTCCACCTCTTGTTCTACTATTTGCTGAGTTGTTTTCCTTGACTAGGCTGCAGCATTAAAAGGAGAAGCTCCACCTGGTCTTCCACTGAAAGGAGTTGGTCAGAGTGCTCAAAATATAGATTCTAAGGTGATTCCTTGAATCACTAATAATCTGATTTCTTTTGTTGATCGTCCTTTAAGTTATCAACAACTCATTTTCTCGCAGGCAACTGATGGTGGAGATCCTAAACCAACTGATGCTTTGGCTGGTGAGCTTTGGACTGCCAAGAGAGAGAGAATACGGCGGTCTTCAGTTCATGGAAAATTACCTGGCTGGGACCTGCGTTCTGTAAGTCACACAATGTTCTGTTATTAGATTATTTTCAATACTCTTGGATACATCCCAAATGAACATTTCTGTTTCATTTAAGGATAGGAGGGTGGTATAGGGTTTGAGATATAGAGTTGGGGAAAGATAGGAGTAGGGATGCAAATTTGTCAGCCCATGGGTAACTAAAAGCTTTCCCCTCTTCTTAATTGCTAGTTCAAATTGGATGCAAAATTGTAAACCAAATGAAGTAGCGTGGGCTGATGGGTACCGGTGGGCTGACCCACTTGTGTCCCTAGATGGAGGGTTAGGATATTGGGTGAGGACAATATTGAGGGTTACTCCACCCTTCTATCCCAATCCCTATCCCATTTTCATTCCCTATATCCAAAGACATCCTTATGTTTGAAGATACATCATTGACTTTTATATCAACACTCATAGTTAACTTTGTGGATTTGATGTTATCTGCACTCTCAACCGATTAACCGAAAGAATCTATCCAAATTATATAGAGAAATAAGTAGACACTAGACAGTCAGATTGGTTTCTTATATGGAATTGATTTTACTAAATTTTCCTACCTAAACTTATGCTGCAAACAATCTGCTGATGTTTGTTATCATGCTTCAAATTGAACATCTTGTACCTGTTGAAACTTCTTAGCTATGAAATGCCATGCTTCTGAAATATTTCCACCAACTGCAGGTTATTGTCAAGAGTGGAGATGATTGTCGACAGGAACACTTAGCTGTACAGCTTGTTGCACACTTTTATGGTAAAAGTCAACCTCACCATGAACTTTTCAGTTTTGATCTAGGCTTGAGGTTTCCCATTTTATTTTCTGGATCTTATCAAGCGATCATAATGTGTACCATTTATCTGAAGAATTGCATACCAAGTTGATCTTTGTGGACATGCTTATATTCCGCTTGGTAGATTAGCAAGTATCTGCCTCAGACTGAAGCATGCCTTTGTGCTATTTGCTGAAGTATATGAGACACAATTAATTATGTTAAGTCCTATTCAGGAAACTGATAATGTGTGGAAGTACTTGAATGCTTTCTTGATACAAAAAATATTCCACTGTCCAGTAAACGAACCCAATTCAGTGGGGATTATTGTAGATGAATTTGGTGCATTGTCAACATACTGTAGTCTACCAGTCTACCAGCATTGATTAATGGAACTGCAGTTGTCATGTTGTCATGATATCTACTATTACATTGCTTTTGGTCTGGATTCTGAAAGAACTTTTGGCTTAACTTTCTGATCTCTCCATTTAGAATGTCTTTAATTACTAATTTGCTTTGTTTCAAAAATTTGTTTCGCTGTCAGATATATATCAAGAAGCTGGTTTACCACTTTGGTTGCGACCTTACGAAGTTATCGTCACATCTGCATATACAGCGCTAATTGAGACTATTCCGGACACGGTAGTGATGCATTCTTTATAATTAAGTTAGCTTTTGCATACTGAAAGTTATTAGCTATTTAGCTCAGCCATTGTTTTTGTCATGCTACTGCAGGCATCAATTCATTCCATCAAGAGTCGGTTTCCCAATATCACAAGTCTCCGTGACTACTATGTAGCCAAGTATGAAGAAAATTCTCCAAACTTCAAACTTGCGCAGGTGAAGTGCTGGTATTTTAGATATTGACACAGCCAAATCGAATTAATCTATATCCATGTCCTGCCTACAATACATTCTCAGTTTCTAGCTGCAACTGAAATTTTGTTGATTGAACAATTCACTCATTGAGCGAACAAAATTCACAAATCTGCTTTCAGTATGCTATGCAGCAGAGTAACACGCAAGCATTATCAACTACATAATTGCAGGCCACTCCATGATATTTGTTTCATCTGGGATATTGCAACATTGCATTTCATAGTGAAGAATCTGGTTAATTTTGTCAATGAAACTTAAAAGAGTTCTCTTCTCTATTGGTTCCGACAAGCAGTTAAATTCTTGGAATAATTTGTCATGGCCGTGGTAGAAGTTCCATGAGTGCATAACTGGGATGACAGCTCCTAATTATCATATGTTGCCGATGCTCATATATTTAAAACCTAAGTGTGGTGTTCTGTATTGTTTTTGTATGGATATAAAGAAAATTGTCATTATCATATGTAACATTAGTGGATTCATTAGCATGTAAGATATAAAGAAAATATAAAAAGTGCTTACTTTTGTAACCATGCTTATTTACTGTTGCATGGCTCAAAGAAATGGTTCCCTACAGCTTATTTAGTGATTTATTTGTGGACTTTGATGCCTTGTTTCACTTTGAATGACTTTAGTTCATTAGCCAATAGTGTCCACTAAATTAATTGTAGAAATACTTCATACTTCTAACATTGTATTTGAACTGCCTATTGATGTATTTGTGTTACTAACAGAGAAACTTTGTTGAAAGCATGGCTGGATACTCAATTCTGAGCTACTTGCTCCAGGTATTAAAACCAACTATTTCAGTTTGTACTTTCTATGTGCATTGCTTCCCTATTTCTAATTATTACTCTATGAGATTGCTCAAATTCTGGAAATTATTTTGTTGCTATTATTCCGTGGGGCTGAGAAGTTAATGTCATGTCAACAATTGAAGTGGCCTAGCTTCTGGATCCTTGTATCTGAAATTAGCTACCAATAATGAACTATTGCACTATTGCTACATATACATATCCATTGCTCTTCTACTTTGGCCTGTAATCTCCGTTCTTTCTCTGAGGTTTGATTGGCCAACAAAGCATCCAATGATTTCAATTCATACAAATTACTTGTGGAATGTTATTAATAAAGTGCAAAAGGTGTGAGAGCCAGCAGACTGAATAACTGATACAGTTGCTCCTTTTGTTTTCATCAAATGTTTCATTCATTGCGTGGAAATAAATTAAATTTGTAATTGTGAATGCTATATTCTTTATTTCTTTTTGGTCATCACGATTGGGTCCTAAGGAATTGCTGAGTCTTTTCTCTTGTTAAAAAAAATCGCAGGTCAAGGATCGTCATAATGGAAATCTTTTGATAGATGAGGAAGGGCATATTATTCATATTGATTTTGGCTTTATGCTCTCGAACTCTCCTGGAGGGGTTAATTTTGAAAGTGCTCCATTTAAACTGACAAGGGAGCTCCTTGAAGTAAGATAGCAGCTTGTAACTTACGTTATATGATAGATTTAAAAGTTGAACTATAATTTTGATAAATTTTGTTGTGGGGACAATGCTAGGTGATGGATTCTGATGCAGAGGGAACCCCCAGTGAGTTCTTTGACTACTTCAAGGTATTTGACTACTAGTCTATTACTCTCCCTTGGTTGCTGTGACTTCTCCAAGTGCAATTGTCTTATTTAGTCATGCTCATTTGTATTCTTCAGGTTCTATGCATTCAAGGCTTCCTTACATGTCGAAAGCATGCAGAGCGTATTATTCTACTAGTAGAAATGTTGCAGGTGACTATTTGTTTCTAAACTTATAGATGTTTGTCTCCTTGATGTATTGGATGGGCCTATTGGATGGTGTTTATGCTTGCATGCCTCACAGGTGGCAAATGAAATGATAAACCATCTGATCCTAAACCTGAACGTATCCCACTGTATGATTTTGATTGGACTGGTTTTTCTATCACCACCTCATCTCTTATAAAATCTATATTAATGATAATACCAGAAATACATGCCGTAAGGTGACATGAAAAGTTGTTACTGCATGTTTGCAGAATGTGTTACCGCTACTTGATATGACTTGTTACTGTGAAGGCGGTTGGTTATTCATGATGTTTAAGGAGTTATTGCATGAGGTTTTCCTGGTGACTTGGTGAGGGATTTGGGTGCAGAATAGCTATTCTAAAGAGTTTGAACTGACTACTGAGTTAAAAAAAACTCACCATAAGTATATCAAGGGTATAAAAAACATTTCATACTTTTTTTGGTTGGGGGTGGGGGGTGGGGCTGTATACCTGAATACCTAAAAACCTAATATTACTTCTTTTCTGTGAAAAAAGGCAATGTAATGTCCAATTGTCCATCATAACAGAAATCATCTTTCATGTGTATAATGCTGAACTGTCCATTGATCAGGATTCTGGCTTCCCATGCTTTAAAGGTGGTCCTCGCACTATTCAGAACTTAAGAAAGAGATTCCACTTGAGTCTTACTGAAGAGGTTAGTCAACTGTCTTGCATATTCGTTGCTTGCTGAGGGATCTAAACTTCTAATTGCTGTCTTATTTTGGTTGTAGCAATGTGTGTCTCTGGTGCTTTCACTGATCAGTAGCAGCATGGACGCTTGGCGTACTCGGCAGTACGATTACTACCAGAGAGTGTTGAATGGGATTTTATGATGTACTCTTCAGGAGTATTTGGCTTCTTTGTCAAATCAATTTGCTTGTATCATTGGGAAAATCTCAGACAGCATAGGTCAGTCTTGGGCTGACCAGGCAGGTACGGCCACCATGGTTTCTACAAATGAAACAGGCTACCGTGTTTTGCATCTTGCATACCTGCATTGCACGGGCTATTGGTGCCAGCATTGCACCTGCATACCATTTCCCCCATTGATGAGGTTGAAAATTGTAGTCATCGGCAGTGATCTAGATGAGTTCATACTTGGAGGTTTGCTACTGGTGAATCTTTTCAGTTCAGTTTATTGGAATTTGGAACCCCGAGCTGCATTGCTGTACAGACAATTGATTTGCGTAGCTTGGACAGGATCTAGGAGAGGATCGAGCCATACATGATGCAAATTAAGTGTAAATTATAGATGTATGTCTATGTGAGATGGGAGTCACTTGGGATCTAGGACATCAATTTGGTTGTGTTTGCGCGGTTGTTGTCTTGGAATCCTGTGGTATCCCAAATAGCATCAAAGTAGATGATGTGCCATGTTTGTAAATTACCATTACTGTACAGTGCCCTTACTGTAGGAGGAGCTTGTTGTCGTGCTGCATTTTGGCCCTTTTTTATTTGCTCGAGTTGTACTAATGCTGTTGCTGGTGTCTAAATTTTCTTACAGGTGATAGCATACGTTGCAATTTTCACCCAACCTTTTCACCATTGCTTTGCCTGAAACAATGAAATATTTAAGAACCCAGTGACTTGGTAAGATGCATTACAACCTCCCTGTGCTTTTCATCAGGTTAAGGGTCTATTTTGAGAGCCGAGATTCTAAGAGAAGCAATTGGTAAAAATCAAGAGAGTAGTCATTTTTCAGTTTTTCGATATTACTTCGTTTCTATGTGGCTGCTAAAAGCTTTCAAAATAGGGACTAAGCCGGAAAACAACTTTCTACTACGCTCTGAAATTTATTACCCAAAAGTAAAAAAATATGTTTTGACTAGGTATACTGCAGCTCACAGCCAACTCAGCAATTCCAATTCGGAACTGCCTGTATGGGCCTCTATTAGAAAATTCTGGCCCATATTTTTGAATGGGCCCTTCCAAACGAGGCTATATAGATAAGAATTGGGTTGGGGATCCATCGTGATTGGGCCTTCTATGTGGCCCATAATTAGTGCAAGTACTGGGCCCTACTTGTTTGGGCCATTACGGTGCATCAATGAGTTTTTTTATACAATACATTTTTATTTGAAATTATGATTCTAGTTGATTTTTTGAAAAAAATTATAAAACTAGAAAGACAACTATCGCCAAATTAATGGTAAAAGCTAAGGTAAGAATTTGATCGTGGAGTCCCATTAAAAATGGTTTTCTAACGAGAGCTATCCGTCACTTTATCGCCAAACCTGACCATTAGTTTAGCAAAACTAACTGTCGACATTATTTAGTTTTGTAATTTTTTTAGAAAATTTCTTCCATACTCTTGTATAACTGGATCTGCATTTAAAACCTTAGCGTATGTTTATTTCAGCTTCTAAGTTAAAGATTTTTAGTAGTTATGATTAAATGGATGATCTAAGAATTTAGAGATAGAGAAGCTCTTTTCTAGCTTCTACGATTCGCCACTAATGATTCTCACGCCTGGTTACATCGGCTGCCGGCGGCGAGGTCTCCGTCTCTCTGCCTCGTTGCATCCGATCCGCCCATGTATTATTATTAGTTGTTTCTTACGCCCCCGGCCTGTTCGACGGAATGCCTCCGGGCTGCGGCGGCGATCAGATAGGTCACCTACTCACCTTCCGGTTGGCGTCCTAGAGCACACTCTCGGGTTCCTGCCGGCGCACTTCACCGTGCGAACCTGCGTGCTAGCACGTTGCTGGCGCAACCTCTGGATGTCAACGGCAAGGACCCTGGAGATGGGAGAGTTCGCCGTCGTGCAACACCTCTTGCTTCTCCGCTGGTGCGCGCCTATCAACACGTTCGACCCCAGTTTCGCCTGGCTGCCCGAAGCTAGAGCTTGCTGGTGTGAATTTGGTGCGCAGTTTCCTTGATTTCTTCAGTTGTCCGGTGCTGGAACATCTACAGATTGTACCTGCAACTTCTCAGATGCCAAGAAGATCTCTTTCCAATCTCTGAAACTCCTCAAAATCACCTGCTGCGATTTCACCTCAATTTTCCACACTGGTATTTTTTTTTCTGGAGTCAACCTTTCACTGTGTTTCAGGGCATGCAGATAGTAGTGGACGCATTTGTCAGTGTCACCGATGGATGTGGGGAGTGGGACAGTTGCAGAAACGGTAATGCTGACTCTGAGGAGTGCACCAGCGACGATTTTGAGTATTGTCACAGTAACAGCAATTGCGAGCTTCTGCAAGCTTTATCACAAGCTAAGCATTTGGTGTTGAACTGTTGATAGCTGTGTCACGAAAGGTATGCTATGCTTACTGTTTCATCTTTAACTCCTTTATGTCGTCCCATTATTTCTGATGATATACTGTCTCGCTAGTTCTGAATAGTAGCAAGACTGTCTACCTTTCCGCATTTAAATGATTAACATTTTTAAGCAATAACTCATTGTGTTGATTTGTTGCCGCACTGTTATTGATTGCTCACTAAATGTATATGCTCAGTCTCATGCCCTTGTTGACCGAATTATCCATCATCCTGTTCTTCATACAGGCTAACTCAATGGCTGACTGCATGTAAATGGCCAATGAAGCAACACTTCTCTCCATATGTTTGTTGATTATGTATTTAGTAATCTCCTTGAGTTATCATCTTATTTATGATTTATATGTAGTTACATATACATTAGCACAACATCTTTAGACTGTAGTTTTTTTTCTTGAATCCTCAGTTTGTTCCTTTGAGTCTATACTCTGTAGAAAACTTGCATTCCCTGTCATAATTTTACTTTAGTTATGACCCTTTATCTTTTGTTTTATTATGCTGTGCAGTTGTTTATGACACTTCCTTACCTGGCCCTTGTTTTGATAAGTTTATGAACCTGTAATCTCACATGCTTAATCATTCGATTTGAATTTTCTTCTCTACTGGTTGCACATGTCTGAAGAAAACCATTATCATCATCTCCATATCCGGTTACTTTTGCTCCCTATGCCCAAGAGACGGTTTCCATAGTTCCATGTGAATGATAAACCTTTGACTGATTGCTTGCTTTATAAGAGTAAACTCTGATGTTAAGAGAAAACATTGGTTGCCTGATGTTAAGAGAAAACTCTGATGCATTCTTGTTAAGAGCAGGAAGAAATGGTTAGATATCATTAATCATATTTTTGGATCATCTTCATGTTACAAGAACATATTACACAGATTATGCTGGATGCTGGTCCAGTGAGTCCCAAATATTTTTATTAAATTTCACAAAACGCCCAGGTTTGGGGGGCATACGTAACACAAAAGCCAAGGTTGGCAAAAGTGGGAGATTTAATGATTTGACACTTAAAACAAGTGAGTGAGATTTAATGATTTGACACTTAAAACAAGTGACTATTTGATTAGGTGGCACTTATAAGAATAATATGTAGAATGCACTGGGTCAGGATGACAAACAATCAAAGCTACTTATTTTGAGTGTTAAATCATCAGATATTTATATAAAAAATAGTTGTGGTAAAATAAGAACACACATTAGCCACCTTGTCGACAAACCCTTGGTTGCTGGTAGCATAACCGTCAGTGTGTTTATCTAACTAGTTAACGTGCCTCTGCTACTAGAGTTCATCTTAACATTTTTGCTATCGTGCAATAGAAGAGTGAGGAAGAAGATAGAGTAGATGGTAGGAATGTGTATGTTGGGCCTACTGATGTGAGTATATACTCGAAATGCCGTATTTTTTACTGGAAAATGAGTATTTTACATAAATCTAGAGTGTTATAGAATATTTTGCCTTAAAACATACGTTTTGTGCTCAACAAGCCTCCCAACCTAGGGTTTTGTGAAATTTACTCCTTTTAAAGTCTATTCCATTATTTTAAGTTTCTTGTCAATTTAACTGAACATTTTACTTGCTGCAGATGATGCTCGACCTATTAACATACTGTACCTGTTTTACAGGTTTCAGTT
Source organism: Zizania latifolia (assembly GCA_000418225.1). NCBI lineage: Eukaryota > Viridiplantae > Streptophyta > Magnoliopsida > Poales > Poaceae > Zizania > Zizania latifolia. The sequence continues at coordinate 878,480 of KE370997.1, forward strand.
CCGAGTATAGTTCGGAAACTAGGCTGTCGTTGGATCTACAACTCTCTTACTATTCGGAGGTTTGATGATCAAGCTGCGCTTTTGATTGAGCTGTTGATTTTTAAAAATCTGTTATAAGTTGTGAAAATACAAAAATCTGTTATAAGTTGTGGAAAAGATGTTTTAAGCTGTTATGGAAAAACCACAAATTTTTTTGCTTGGGTGTAGATGTGATATGCGGTAGAGCGATTAGATGAAACCTAATAATAGAAAACATGATTGCATACCTTAATAAACAACGAATATAATAAATTCATATGGACTAATAAAGGGATCAGACAACATAAACCATAACGTTGTGAAATTTAGGGGATAAACAACTTTACTTTAGACTGGTGAAAAGTTGCTATTGTTAAAAAAATAGTTTTATTCTATATTTGTTTGGTTGAGTTTTCTGTTTTCTAACCGAGAAACTGTTTAAAAAAGCTAAACTAAATACACCTTTAATTTGCTTTGGCAACCTGACAATGTTGCCCGTCATAGGGACAATTTAGAAGTCCTGAAAAAGAGCTGGATAGCTGTTAACCATCCCGATTAGGGATCGACTACCACCCCTAGCAGGACATGAGGTAACACTGTAAATCGATCAAAATTCAAATTCCAAATTTTGAAGCAAACGGTTACCGCTCGGTTTGGAGTGGGTATCGAGTGGTTTGGCGTCGGTAACTGCTTGATTTGCGTCAAAAATTGGTCGGTTTATACAAACCAACAAGCGGCGGAAGCTCAGTAATCAAGCAGTTACACGAACCCTAGACATGCTAAGCTATTTCTTTGCACTCTTGGTTTTATTTGGAAACAAATTACACCATAAATCATCATAAATCATATAGTAATTATAGGATTTTTTTTGTATTTTTTAGAATTTTCAAATTCAAATTTGAATTTTGAATCAAATCGATCAGTTTATACAAACCGACTAGCGGTGGAAGCTTGGCAATCAAGCGGTTACATGAACCCTAGACAGGCTAAGATATTTCTTTGCACTCTTGGTTTTATTTGTGTTTATTCTCTCCGGAATAATTCTCGTGTCGTGAGCATATTCAGCTTCAGAATGGAACTGATTGCATGCCTTTGCACTCTTCTATTGTGATAACATTCAGTTTTCTCTAGTTGACATGACTATAAAAATGACTTTTATAGACATTTCCTTTCAAGATTGAGAAGGAAAACCGTCTTTGTATGAAAACCATTTTATATATGAGGTCCACTTAACACCCATGAGACCTCTCAAAATTGAGAAAGAAACCATCTTTGCGTAGAAACTAGTGTTAGAAAAATCGGTGATCAATAGCTGATCGGTCAACCATTGAGTAGGGATTAAATAAATTAATCGATCGACCAATTAATCGGTCTACTAAATTGTTAAATAATATATTATAGTGTTTACATTTAATATTTCTAGGAGTAACTGACATTTTTAACCTCTAGAACTATAGAACTGTCATTGGCACCTGTCTATCTAAATATCTCTCCTGGTCTTTTCTTTCTTTTTGACAACCGCAACATCGCAGGATCACAACATACTGTGTATTTCCTCTCTATCTCATTCTCTCTCAGACCTGCTTCTCTCTTTCACCACTGAAGAAGGCCGATTAGGCAGGGCGGTGTCGGCACATTTGGAGACGCGGCTTCGGCGGCGGCGGCTGCCGACGTCTGGGGGCTGCTCCGGCATTGCGAGGCTAGCGCGGGTGCTCGGTGTAGTTCCGACGTGAGCCTGACACAGCCACATGGTGTGGATCAAGGCGTAGGCGGCGCAGATCTAGGCATCGGTGGCGTGGATCTAGGCATCAGCGGCGCGGATCTAGGAGTCGACGACGTGGATCCAGTGGCAGCAGCGTGGATCTAGCGGCAGTGGTGCGGATCCAGCGGCAGCGGCGTGGATCCAGCAACAGCGACATGGATCCAAGTCAGGCGCCATGAGCCGATTAATCGGTGGCGTGCCGATTAATTGAGTTGACCACAGATTAATTATCTTGACTAATCGATTAATCGGCCAACCGATTAATGACCCGATTTTAGCCTAAATTAACTGAAGTGTTGCCAATCAGAAGTTAATCGGTCAATTAATTGGCTTATCGGCTAATTTTTTCCTCACTGGTAGAAATCCTTTTTCTACAGGAAGCCCACTTAACACCCATGAGACCCCTCAAGATTGAGAAGAAAAACCGTCTTTGTGTGGAAACCATTTTCTACAGGAGGTCCACTTAACACACAAGAGACCGCTTATGATTGAGAAGGAAAACCGTCTTTGTGTGGAAACTATTTTTCTACAGGAGATCCACTTAAAACCCACAAGACCCCTCAAGATTGAAAATACCATCTAGTAGTAGGACTTTTTTTCCTTTCGGAAATAATTTGTCTATCAAGTGAATGCTTTGTAAATTAGTAAGTAGCAAAGACTTTCCAAAAATTAAAAAAAATGCTAAAAATAGAAAACTCTAGCATGGGTACTATGTTAGTTTTTGTATAGACTCAAATATTTTAGGGCAAAAGTATTTGGATTGTATAGACTCATTGTTGATGCAGTGTGCTTTGAATTCGTTTGTTGCAAGATCAAAGCAGCAAGGTGGTAGTATGAATTGTCTCAATCGAAAATAACTACTCCACCTGTTTCAAAATATAATACCTTTTAGAGTTTAAAATTTATTCTAAATATAGTAATCTAGTATTAGTAAATGTTTTTTATCTCTAAAGTATTCATAGTACCTTTGAACTTTGTTACTCATTACTCTACCTAACCACTTTTGGGTACACACCTACCTCACGAAGGGCATTATGATCTTTTCATATCTCCTTAATACATATGTTCTATTCTAAAGATTGATATATTTTAAGATTGGAATAACACTTATCAATTAGAAAAACTGAACAGAAACCGTGAAAAAAAGGATTGTGGTGCCTTTGTTAATAAACCAGCAATTTTAAGTTCTAAAATTATTTCAACGCAACATCAGAGTGTTTACTCCCTTTCGATGAAATCTTCTCCCATCTGGCAAGATCCACCCTTGTTTAGCGAGATCTAGTCTCCCTTCCAATAAGTTTTGCTCTGTTTTGATGAGATCTGCTCCCGTTAGGTGAGATCTACTTTCCTATGGTAATATCCTCAAATCTAGGGATGCCACTTTATATGTTAATCCATTGATGTACCTAAAATTGACACACACACACACTCTCACACTCACACACTCAAACACACAGAAACTCACTCACACACACACACACACACTCATACACTCACTAACACACACACTCACTCACACACACACACACTCTCTCTCTCACACACACACTCACCCACCCACACACACTCACACTCACACTGACACACACACTCACACTCACACTCACACACAAACTCACACTCTCTCACACACACACTCACACTCACACTCTCTCTCACACACACTCACACACACACTCTCTCTCTCACACACACTCACACTCACACACACACACATGATTGCCATTGCACGCTACTCGAGCCTCTCGACCTTCTACCACCCTATGTCTAGTTAGAGATCAAGAACAACACACGCACAAAGAACACACAAAACATGGTATGTTGGAGTTGCACAACCGTAGTCTTTTTTAACACTGCATACCGTAATGTTTCTTTCTTCTATTATTCCATATATCAAGACAACACATACTTATATAGCCAACTAGAGATAGGATGCATGCATGATGGGACCCAACTACTATCCCACTACTAATGCACACACAAATGCTCCTGTAATGATCTCACATGCCGTATTTTTGTACTAGAAAATGAGTATTTTACATAAATCTAGAGTGTTATAGAATATTTTGCCTTAAAACATACGTTTTGTGCTCAACAAGCCTCACAACCTAGGGTTTTGTGAAATTTACTCCTTTTAAAGTCTATTCCATTATTTTAAGTTTCTTGTCAATTTAACTGAACATTTTACTTGCTGCAGATGATGCTCGACCTATTAACATAATGTACTTTTTTTTTTACAGGTTTCAGTTCTGAGTAGAGTTTTCAAACTAGTGTCATTGGATCTACAACTCTCTTACTATTTGGAGTTTTGATGTTCAGTCTGTGTTTGATTGAGCTGTTGATTTTTTTTAAAAATATGTCTTAAGCTGTTGATTTGTACTAGTAAAAAGTTGCTATGGTTAAAAAAGCTAGTTTTATTCTATATTGGTTTGGTTCAGCTTTATGTTTTCTAACTAAGAAGATGTTTAGAAAAACTAAACTAAACACATCCTTAATTTGCTTCGGCAACCTGACAATGTTGCCAGTCATAGGGCCAACTTAGAAGTCCTGAAAAAGAGTAGGACGGGCGGTAACGCTGTAAATTGATCAAAATTCAAATTCAAAATTTTAAATTCAAAAAATTAAACTAAACTATTACTACTCGGTTTAGCTTGATAACCGCTTGGTTTGGAGTAGTTACCAAGTGGTTTGACGTCGGTAACCGCTCGGTTTATATTGAAAACTGATCAGGTTTCTAAAAATTCAAAAAAACAAAACAAAAAATCATACAAAATATAGAAAAATTAATAAAAAAAATAAAAATATCTAGAAAAATTTTATGAATATAAAGAAAATTTGTGATACAATGATAAAAATATTTGGTACAAATTTTTTTTGGTTGAATTAAATGGTAGAGCATTATAAATATAGTAATACTATTTTTAAAAAAACAAAAACAAAAAATCTGCATATACCACACTTTTGGGTTGGGCCAACATTTTTCCTTTTTAATTTTACCGATATTGTTTTCCTCATAAATTTATAAAATTTTAATATTTTTGGAAACAAATTTCACCATAAACCATCATAAATCATACAATATTTATAAGATTTTTTGAGTGTTTTTAGAACTTTCAAATTCAAATTTGAATTTTGAATCAAATCGATTGGTTACAAACCGACTAGCGGTGGAAGCTCGATAATCAAGCGGTTACACGAACCCTAGACATTCTTAGCTATTTCTTTGCACTCTTGGTTTTATTTGGAAACAAATTTCACCATAAACCATCATAAATCATACAACACCAAACAATAGCTAGCAGCGGCAAGTTTCTCGAAAGAGATGCGGTGGGTGACCTCGATGCACTGCTAGTGCTTGTCAGGGTTGAAGTAGGTACACACCAGCAGTGTAGAAAGCCAGCGCCAGCGCAAGCACCCTCCTCCGATCCGATCCCAACACCCACAATAGAATCTACCTCCCGTTCTCCTTCGAAGGAGACGAGGATGCAATTGTGGTGGGGGGCTGCATCGTGCGGGAGGGGAGGGGGCGGGGCGACACCATGCGGAAGGGAGGGGGCAGGGCGGCACTGGTGCTAGGGTGGAGTCCGCGCCGAAGCAACGCCAATGCTGGGGAGGGGGTGTGTGGCGAAGACGGGGCTGTGGTATGTCGGTTTCAAAAGTAGATTTCGCTAAGGACCCACGTGTCAATGGGAAGGATTATGACGGTGACAGATTCACTGCCACTACTACTAGCTACTTTTAAAGTAGTATAGATAACATTCAATTTGCTCTAGTTGACACGACTATAAAAATGACTTTTATAGACATTTCCTTTCAAGATTGAGAAGGAAAATCGTCTTTGTGTGAAAACCATTTTCTATAGGAGGTCCACTTAACACCCATGAGACCTCTCAAAATTGAGAAGGAAACCGTCTTTGTGTAGAAACCATTTTCTACAGGAGGCCCACTTAACACCCATGAGACCCCTCAAGATTGAGAAGAAAAACCGTCTTTGCGTGGAAACCATTTTCTACAGGAGGTCCACTTAACACACATGAGACCCCTTAAGATTGAGAAGGAAAACCTTCTTTGTGTGGAAACCATTTTCTACAGGAGATCCACTTAACACCCATAAGACCCCTCTAGATTGAAAATACCGTCTGGTAGTAGGACTGGAAATAACAAACACTCTAATGTTGCATTGAAATAATTTTAGAATTTGATATTGCTGGTTTATTAACAATGGCACCACAATCCTTTTTTCACAGTTTCAGTTTGGTTATACTAATTGATAAGTGTTATTCCCATCTTAAAATATATCAATCTTTAGAATTGAACTTATGTATTAAGGAGATGTGAAAAGATCATAATATCTTTTGTGAGGTAGGTGTGTGCCCAAAAGTGGTTAGGTAGAGTAATGAGTAATAAAGTTCAAAGGTAGTATGACTACTTTAGAAATAAAAACATTTACTAATACTAGATTACTATATTTAGAACAAATTTTAAACTCTAAAAGGTATTATATTTTGAAACAGATGGAGTAGTTATTTTTGATTGAGACAATTCATACTACCACCTTGCTGCTTTGATCTTGCAACAAATGAATTCAAAGCACACTGCATCAACAATGAGTCTATACAAGCCAAATACTTTTGCCCTAAAACATCTGAGTCTATACAAAAACTAACATAGTATCCATGCTTGAGTTTTCTATTTTTAGCATTTTTAATTTTTTGGAAAGTCTTTGCTACTTACTAATTTGCAAACCATTCACTTGATAGAAAAATTCTTTCTGAAAGGAATAAAAACTTTGCTAGCGGGTGACGTGTTCGATGAGATCTACTCCCGGCCTTTTGATGAAATCTGCTCCCATCTGGCAAGATCCACCCTTGTTTAGGTGAGATCTACTTTCCTACAGTAATATCCTCGAACCTAGGGATGGCACTTTATATATTTATCCATGGATATACTAGAATTGACACACACACACACACACTCTGTCACACACACACACACTCACACTCTCTCTCTTTCACACATACACTCTCTCTCACACATCCACTCACACACTCACCCACACACACACACACTCACACTCACCAATACACACTCACACTCACACACACACTCACACACACACACATACTCACACACTCACTCACACACACACACACTCACACTCACACACATGCACACTCACACACTCACACACACATGATTGCCATCGCACGCTACTCGAGCCTCCCTACCTTCTACCACCCTATGTCCAGTTGGAAATCAAGAACTACACACACAAAGAACACACAAAACATAGTATGTTGGAGTTGCACAACTGTAGCCTTTTCTAACACTGCATACCACAATATTTCTTTGTTCTATTATTGCGTATATGAAGACAACACATACTTATATAGCCAACTAAAGGCATCATGCATGTATAATGAGACCCAGCCATTGGCCCACTACTAATGCACACATAAATGCTCTCATATACATACGTAACCTCCTTAACACTAATGGCACAACCATTAAGCTAATTATTTGGCCGCTAACTCAACTGCTATGTAGAATGATGAGCTGGCCATCCCGGCCATTTCTACCGTAGAAATTACACCTACTTGTATTGGATCCATAGGTTCTAGTAGCACACTGCTACTCTGGGTATCTTTGGTTCTTATGCACCATGAATAACTCTGTGAAATCCTACACCAATTGGTACAATTTTAGGTACACCACCTGTTGCACCATACACACATGCAAATATGCTAAAACAGAAAACTAATTCTAGATTATTTTCTAACACGCCCCTCCTCCCTTATGGCCATAGGTGTGGCGATTGTCATCTTCAACACCACAATCATCCCCTACACTAACACCATTAGCGGCCGGTAGCGCTTCACCAGAGATAGGAATGTTTGAAATTTCTAGTTTTAGCTTTTCTGTGTTTTTTCGGCAAGTGTATTTTCTACTTTCTAAGTAGCCAGCAAACATTTCACTGGATAGCAAAGTCCTTCACCAAAGGAAGGAGTGAACCATGAAAGTGTCACTCTCTCACGATGTGCTCGCCGGTGACGTCTCCTCCAAAGAGATCAGCCCCTGACGACCTTGTCTAGTTTGACGGACTATTTGCCAGAGTGCTAGCCGAAAGGCCTGAAACACCTCTAAAAGCAACAAGATGTCCATGGCAGCCAGCAAAGAGGGCAATGTCAGCATAGACATCCTCTCAGACTCGCCCCTACACCACATCCTATCCCCGCTGTCGTCCGATGAGGCCGTGAGGACTTACATCGTCGCCCGCCACTGGCGCTGTGAAATATACAGAGGCCAAAAGCAATGCCTTCATCTGACATTGCATATGTATTTATATAGGTATCAATAGCTGACACCATGGTGGTTACAAGAGATAGAGTCCGACTCATATAAGAGATATAAACTAATCAAATCTTAACTAACTAGATTACATGCTATAGATATGATTGACCCTATCTAATACTCCCCCTCAATCATAACTTCCCAAGTTAAGATTGTACTTAAAATTCTCTAACTATCGAACTGGTAATGCTTTAGTGAAACCATCTGCTACTTGATCTTTAGTAGGAACAAATCCAACCTATAATAATTTTTGCTGCACTCTTTCTCGAACAAAATTATAATCTACTTCGATATGTTTTGTTCTTGCATGAAACACCGGATTAGAAGTCAAATATTTTGCACTAATATTATCACACCATAGTTGCGCAACTTGCGGACTTGGAATTTGAAGTTCCTTTAACAATGTCTGTATCCATATAATCTCTGCAGTAGCATTAGCTAAAGCTTTATATTCTGATTCAGTGCTTAATCTGGACACAGTTGCTTGCTTTCTAGCATTCCATGACACACGGTTATTTCTTAAGAATATAGCGAAACCATCGGTCGAGCGCCTATCAACCATATTACCTACCCAATCTATATCTGAGTATCCTCTTACAATCAAGGACTTAGATTTATCTATCTCCAGTCCAATGCTAGCACACTATTTCAAGTATCTCAATATCCTTTTCATAGCCATCTAATGATCAGTTGGAGGAGAATGCAGAAATTGATAGACCTTGTTAACAGGAAAAGCTAGATCTAGTCTTGTTAAAGAAAAATATTACAAGGCCCCTACTACACTTCTATAGTTTAAAGCATCATTTGATTCAAGAGGTTCTCCAATCTGAACACTTAATTTTTTACTTGTTGATAGAGGAGTACTTACTAGTTGGTAGTTTTCCATGTCCAACTTTCTTAGCAGATCATTGGCATATTTATCTTGAGTCAAGATGATACCACCACATGTCCTATTAACTTCAATACCAAGAAAGTAATGTAGATCTTCAAGGTCCTTGTCGGGGATGAGACCACCAGGTACCCCACGATTGGGCTTATCATTCTAGACCAAGAACAGACCAAGTCAAGCATTACAGTCTGGTATGGCCCATGGAGAGGGGTTTGGTTCTGATAAGGAAGGTTAAATTCTTATCGGGTAACTGAATCCTGGATGTAGTATGTAGAGATATGTTTGTACCAGATTCCATGTAATTAGGGAATTGACACCCGAGTTCGGTAGGCAATCTTAGATCGACTTGGGATAGAGTCCTGGGTTATTGGACTCACCTCCTGAGTATATAAAGGAGACGAGACACCCCCTAGAGGCATCTAATCTCAAGTTATTCATCTTGCTTTTGACGCCTTAAGCCTTCTTAGCTTAATCACGTCGTATTATAAGCTTATCCACCTTATTATACACCAAAATACTGGACGTAGGGTTATTATCCTCCGAGAGACCTGAACCAGTATAAATCTTAGCTCTTGTTTACTAGAGTCAACCATTGGGTTCGAAGACGCTGCGCTTCTCTTACACACATCTAATCACCTCCTCGGGTACCCCTTGGGTGAACTGCTTGGTAGTTCACTAACAGTTAGCACGCCAGGTAGGGGATCTCGTACTTTCACTAGGATCCTATGGCATCACCACATCGACTTTCTGCCAAGCCCAGGACAATGTTTGTCCTAGGCGATACCACATTCATTGCTGACTCGACTGGAAGGTTGATTCCTTTTAACTCAGCGCCAGCACCTGACCGATTGCCATGCTGAGCTCTCGACCCCTTTCTCCCCCGAAAGGTGGATCGAGTTGCGAAATGTCTGGCCGACATCGTTAGGGAGTTGGCGATCGATCAGCTCACCAGGCAAGTAGTCGACTGGCTCATTCAGCACTTCCCGATGATCTACTCCCACGAGGCTCCTCCCCGCATCCTCGAGAAGATTTGCCCGAGCATGCTAGAGGACGACTCGCTGGGTCGCTCATTCGAACATGCTCTGAGTCTACCAGCGGCCATACTACAACCCCTAGATCTAGCTCCTCCTACCACACCGAGTCGACAAGGCATCGGTGTAGGAACCCTAGGAAGACTGGCTGGGGACCGAGGAAGAACGGCTAACGGTTCAAGCGCTCGAAGAAGGATCGACATGACGACGCCGTGGATCAACCTCGATGACGACGGACCCACAGGAAGGTGTGACACAAGAAGACCAGTGAGGACATCCTGATGCAGGAAGAGTAGCAGACTAGGATCGTGAAGACGGCGTACCAACGAGGATTGATGTCGGTCAAATTGCCCTCGGGAGGAACTATAACACTGATGCTACTCCAAATTTTGCCAAGAACGCCGAACGCCATCCTAATCAAACTCTTTCTTTTGTCTAGCTATGTACCTTTTGCCTTATAAGAAATAAAATCAAAAATTCTACTTCAAGCAAAACTACACCATGCGTTTTCATCACCAAATCGCTAGGCCCGAACCGCTCCTAAGCCGATGCGAAATATCGCACGTCTAGCTCAAGCGGTTGTGCCCCTATGAAGCAGCTCTGGGTTTAGTGCTAGGAACCGTGCGAGCAAAAAAGAGCTGGTGTTAGCGCCCCTCTCGGTGCCTGATAGCTTGCTGAGGCCTTCGGGGGCTCGAGTCCTAAGCCTTAACTTCACTAAGGCCTCGAGGGTCTCAGGAACCCGTGACGTCTGATGTCGGGTTGGCGCATAAGCGGCATCAGTTCCCCGTGCCTAAGACTATATGGCTATACTAGGGGCTCAGGGCCCGACCTCAAATACGTGAAGGACTTAACAAAATCCAGAGCCTAAAAAATCCTCGAGGGGAAAATTGTTATCTTGTTCCTTGAATAAATGTCTTTTACATTGATCAACGGGTTGATGACTTGTTTGTGAGACTCTTTGTT
>KE370997.1:891228-908106 GCA_000418225.1 Zizania latifolia
AGCACTATATGGTTTAGCTCAAGTCCACTGAGGCAATAACGGCTCTGGAACATGAAATTTGCAAAGTGCAAAGGACTTCCATTAACAAAAGAGAGAGAGAGACATAATTTCTTGCCCTAACATGTTTTTTCACTAACTACTTTCTAATGTATGTAGACTACGGACAAGACCACTCTTCGAGAGGAACAACCTTTGGCTCTAGGGCCTCGGGAGGTGCCGTTGCAGGTTCCGGGTCCTCAAGAGGCGCCAAGACCTGAAGATCCCCGGCGATAGTGGTGGCAATATCTTCCACTTCTTGCCGGTAAGCTGTGGCTTGGTCGTCGGTCGTCCCAGCAGGCATCCCACGCTCTAGTTGCCGGAGGTCTAGCGTCAAGAAGTGAGCCCTAACATAAGCCAAAGCTTTCTCGGCCCTACTCCTCGCCACCACTTCGACGAAGGTGCAGAGTTGGATCTCGAGGGTGTTGAGCTTCTCCTAGAATGCTACGTCGGGCAGAGGAGTCTCGACCAACAGGGAATGCTAGCGCTTGATCATCGAGCGGAGCAGACCCACTTCCCCCTTGAGGTCGGCTATCCAGGTTTCTGGCCCAGTCCCACCTCTCTGCAAAAGAAGATTAACAAAGGTCAATAACAAAGCGTAGAGCGAGCAACCTAGGGAAAAACCAAGCACAAACACTTACTTTGATATTCGGTGATCGCCGCCTCCGCTGATTCCTTCATCCTATCAAAGGTGCCCTGGAGCATCCTCTCGGCCTCCTTTGCCGCCTCGGCGCTAGCCAAGGCCACTTCGACAGTGGCTTTTGTGGCCACCCCCTAGCAGTCGGCCTCCTCAGCTATCACAGCATAAAATTTTCAAAATATAAAAGTATAAAAGCTATGAATAAAATAAAAGAAAAAAGAATTTTCAGTAAAAGGAAGTTAAAATGGAATTGTTCCTAAAGAAAAAAAGATTTATTAATATTAAAATTTGAGAAGGAAATTTTTGCAAATAAAATGTTGATGAATTTTTTTTGCAAAAGTCTCTAAAAATATAAATAATTTTTCAAGAATTTTTCTGAACTAAAAATATATTTTTCTAAATTTTTGGAGCCCTTTCTAAAAGAAAAAAAATTTAAAAATCAGTTTTTATTTAAAAATCTCAATTCCTCCGTTTTGGGCTGACTCCCACTGGCCCATTCCCGCGTGCCTCCACCTCTGGCCTAGCTCTCATGCCCCCATAGGCCCAGCCGCCCACATCCCTCGCTCGACCACTGACAGGTGGGACCCACCTGTCGGGTCCATCCCCTACCTCCCGCCCGTGCCTGTGCCGTGTAGCCACCGTGTCCCCACCACAAAATCTGCCATTGTGGTCATCGTGGGACGAATCTGAGCCCTGATTTGTGCTCCCCTCACCGTCGTGGGCCTTTCCCCCAAGGAATCGGGCCTCTACGTCGCTCGCCCGAGCCCTAACCGTCGCCCCACCATCGCCGGCACCGTACCGACCCCCAGCTCCTCGGTCACCGCTATAAATAGAACCCTCGTGCTCCTGACTCTTGGTTCGACTTGACCCCTTAGCCGCCACCCTAGTGCCATCAATCGCCCTCGCGCCATGCGCCCGCTGCTCTGCCACCTCTACTCGCTTCCAACCACCGCTCGCCATCGCTCCAGTGGCCACCAACCGTCGCCATCGCCACCGTCAGCACCGCCGTCACTTGCTGATTCTCGGCTGCCACTCCACCATCGCCGCTGACCACCGGAAGGCCATCACCACCGTCGACCCGAGGTTGCTCGCCACATCTTTCCACCACCGGTCACCTCCCGTCGCTACCGCTCGCCGTTGATTGCTCATGTGAGTTCACCATCGCACCCTGATCTTATCGGTGCCCTCGCCACCAGTCGTCGGGCCACCATTCATCGGTGACCATCGGTCCCCGAGCCACCGCCCGCCGCCCCCGCGTCCCCGACGTGGCGCCCGCGTGGCTACCGTGTCAGCGCCACCTCGGCTGCCCCCGCCCACGTGTCACCATGTGGAAGACGTGGTGCGCATGTGCGTTCGCTCCCTGATGACGCAATTATTTCAATTTTCCTTTAAAAAAATAATTCAGTATTGCGTCATAATTCGATTTATTTTTAGAAATTAATAGAATAGAGTTTAAACTTCAAAAATTCATATATAATTCTTACGAACTCCAAATTTAACCATTCAAATTGCAGAATTTTTCTAAAATTGAGCTCTACCCATTAAATATATGTTCACACACAGAATATTTGCTTTACTATATCACGTTCATCGTGCTGTTTAATACCACTTACATGTTAATGTTGGCTTATATAATTACTAGTTGATTAGTGAATTGGTTCATGAATTAAATGTCACTAAAACTTGACTAAGGTGGGTTTTGAGTACATATTCTGTGGTTCTACTAGTCGTACTCATGATACTTTAAGGATCGGTTCATGGGCCACTTTTTCACTATAAACTCGCACTCACCACAAGCCAGCATGGGTAAAGGTTTGACCGAAAACCTAGAAATCCCGGGTGGAGCATCGAGATGGCCGATAGCTCTGCACTAGTTGAAGTCTTTGCTATACGGATGAGGAGCGCTAGGGTGATATCGGGTGTGAAGCGAATCTGGGGTGTGAAGCTTGGAGAATCTAGGTGAATGGTCATATCACAACTCTTTTTTAAGGTACCGTGGTGGTATCTTGTGGGTAAAGTTGTGCACCTCTGATTAAAGTAAAACTATTCGAATAGCCATATCCACGGTTATGGACGGCAATGCAAGGTTACTCGTGATTAGTCCCACTGTTACTTAATTAACTTGTTGTTACTTTCTGTTCAACCTGGTTAGCTCTGGTGTAGAGTGGTTTGGTTGGGTTTTGAGCCTGATGACTCTGGGTAAGAGTTATTCAGTGATTGATTAATACTATTTTTAAGGTTCCAACTTAATTAGAACTGCACTTTAAATTCTATCTCTCTTTAATGCTATTTTTATGCAAGCAAACCCTATTATGCCATCCTTTGTATCCCCTATGCATTATAACTATTTCGCTTGGATGGCTTGTTGAGTATTCGAAATACTCACCCTTTATTCCTCCACCACTAGAGGAGGAGTTCGTCAGCAAAGATGAAGGTGGTGCCTTCTGAGCCAGGCCCAGTCAAGTCTGCCTGTGGAGTGAAGTCGCCGCTATGCCAATAAAGTTATTTAGTAGTTATGTATAATTGTCATTAATGTTTTAAGGTTCCAATGCCACCTCTGTAATAAGTAATTTATTTATTTTTTCATGAACAATTATGCTTTCGATGTCCAATAAATTGTCTATTGTGTGCCTCGGTTGATTCCTGGACGAGGGTACTTTTCGCACAATAAATTGCAATGAAATAGTTCGAATTTCCAGGCGTGACAAGATGGTATTAGAGCTACCTTGACTGTAGGAATGGCCAAATGGTTTGACCTTAGGAGCTAAAAACTATTTTCTAGTTATACTCATCTCATCTCTTCTCTTCCTTTTCCAAAAAGGTGCTTCTTTTTTTAGAAAAGTGCTGCTGATTTTATTTTATTTTATTCTTTTTAGATGTCTTCTGAAGGATCCTAGCCCCAGAGATGCTTCAGGATGAAGGGTTTTGTCAAGGAATTGAGGCATATGGCGTTTTTCTGTGGATATCAGGAGGTTCCTACATATGCCCAAGTCAGGTCAGTTACCCCCGAAATGGTAGAAGTGGCTATTTCTATCATAAGTGAAAGAGAGACTATCCCATCAATGATAGTTGAAGTAGAAGGGAGAAATTTTGATCATGCCTATCAAAAAGTTGCTTATGCTGCCATTGGAGAACTTCGGGACCGCTATGTAGCCATGTTGTCAGCATCGGAGTACAGGTATCACCTGAAGAAGATTCATCGAGACGATTATGCAGAGTACCCGCCCAATGATGAAGAAGACATTGTTACTATGGTCAGAGTGATAAATATGCTAAAGTCGATGGACGATTATCACAAGGATGCACTCATTAGAGCACATGAATAAGAGAACAGGATTCGACAGACTATTTACCAGTTGTAGAATCAAGTGGACATGCTGCGCAAGGAAGTTGCTGCTCTAAAGGGAGAGTCGCCACCAGGAGGTCCAAGGATCCATCGTACCACAAGGAAGAGAGTTCAGATGCCACCTAGGGTACAGGTGATCAAGAAGGTGCATGAAGAGGAGATCATCGTCATCGAGAGTGATGAAGGTGAAGATGATGAGGAAGACGGAGTTGTGGAAGAGGAAGATCTAGAAGAGCCGGAGTTTTCTTTTGATCCAGCTCCAGAGGAGCCTAGCCCTTAGAGTCCTTATGTACCTTTAGTACGTTGTGTTAGGCGTTTGTTTTGCTTAGGCTAAATACTTGTTAGCTTTGCTTGTCTATAGTGTGTGGTTTATATCGGCCCCCTGTGATATATCTGCACTTAGGAGTTTTCTTCTGGAGTGTAATAAAAATCGTAATGAATTTCAGATCAGTACAAGATGTTTTTCTCTTTTCTTTTTCTAAATTCTGCCTACCCCCTCTTTCGTTTGCTCTCTTCAGCAAGATGGTTCAGACTCATCATGTTAATTCCTAGGAAGGAAAGGATGAAGCTAGTGGAGCGAACAATAGACAGCCTCAGCAGGGGCATCAGCCCCATTTCCCGCCTCCAATGCTAGAGAACCCTACCTTGGTACAAGTGCTTGCCAACCAAAACTAGCTCATGGCTATGTTGATGAACCAGATGAATGCTTAGCATCGTGCCCCACCTGCTCAACCCCTACCTACACCTATCCCAGCTCAGAACAAGTTTTCTGAATTTCTCCATGTGAGGCCGCCTGTTTTCTCTAGGACTATCAACCCGGTGGAGGCTAATGACTAGATGTTCACTATTGAGAAGAAGCTAGAAGACTACAGTGCACTGATCAGGAGAAGGTTTCCTTTGCTTCTCACCAACTTTAAGGTCCAGCAGGAGAATGGTGGAGTCACTTTAAGGAAAATAGAGTTAATGGAACTGAGATTACTTGGGCAGATTTTTCAGCTGGTTTCAGGAAGGCCCATGTTCCTGATGGACTAGTGGCTCTAAAGAAGCGGAAATTTCATGCCATCAAGCAAGGGAGTCGTTTCATCATTGAATATCTGCATGAGTTTAATCAGCTGGCACATTACACACCTAAAGATGTGAAGTTAGATGCTAAACGCCAGGAGAAGTTCGTTGGTGGTCTGAATGATGAACTGACCGTTCATCTGATTTCTGAGGATTATGTTGATTTTTAGAAGTTGGTTGATAAGTCGATTCGTCAAGAGGATCAGCATAACAGGATGGAGTCCAAGAAGCGCATGATGGTGCAGTCAAAAGTCCAACAACCAAAAGCCCCGTTTCATGATGGTGCCACAGCAACAGCAGCAAGAGGATCCAATGCTCAGGCCAATCGCCCTCATCTATTCTATGCTGCTAGTGAGAGTGGAAACACTACTGGTGCACCTCAAGCGTTTCGCTCCAATGCACCTCGCACCGCTCCAGTCTCTAGTGCTAATCAAGTTCCTTTCAAGGACAAGAGTGGAAAGCTAGTTGTGTGCTACAATTGCTACAAGCCTAGTCATTATTCCGACAAGTGCCTGGAGCCCAAGCGTTAGAATAGAGCTGTAGTAGCCCTAGCCCAGGCACCTATCGGATAAGTCAAGGCAAGACTAAACCACGTGACAGCAGAAGAAGCTCAAGCTGCCCCTGATGTGGTATTGAGTACGTTTCCTGTTAACTCAATACTTGCAACATTACTTTTTGATTTCGGTGCGACCCATTCTTTCATATTGAAAAGTTTTGTGGAAAAATATGGAATGGATGTAGAACCCCTTCCCCATTCATTAGTGATCTATACCCCTAGTCACCAGATACCTACCTCTCTTTTTAGTCCTCTAGTAACCATTGAAATCCTTGATGTCCCTTTTTTAGCCAACCTAATCTTAATAGAATTCAAAGACCTAGACATCATTTTGGGAATGAATTGGTTAGTGAGACATGAGGGTGAGATTAAGTGTGCGACTAGAGAAGTCACTGTAATCAATCACCTTAGCCAAACCATCACTTTTCATAACATGAACCCATCTGGTTTGAAGATCATGTTGAATGAGGTCAAGATTGAAGAAATATCTGTGGTGCAAGAGTATCCTGATATTTTACCAGAAGAGTTGTCTGGTATACTACCCAAGAGAGATATTGAGTTCAAAATTGATCTAACTCCTAGTATAGCCCCAATTCATAAGAGACCATATCAGATGGCCCCAAATGAGTTGGCTGAAGTAAAGAAGCAAGTGGAAGAATTGTTAGAGAAAGGATAAATTCGTCCAAGTACTTCGCCTTGGGGAGCTCCAGTCGTCTTCGTAGAGAAGGATAAGTCCAAGAGAATGTGTGTAGATTGTAGAGCCTTGAATGAGGTCACCATCAAGAATAAGTACCCTCTTCCTTACATTGATGATTTGTTTGATTAGTTGCAAGGAGCCTCAGTTTTCTCCAAGATAGATTTTTGGTCAGGGTACCATCAGTTGAGAATTCGAGAAGAAGATATCCCCAAGATAGCCTTTACAACCCGCTATGAATTGTTTGAGTTTCTGGTAATGTCATTTAGATCGACCAATGCCCCTGCTTTCTCCATGAATCTGATGAACACTGTATTTATGGAATATCTAGATAAGTTTATGGTGGTGTTCATTGATGATATTCTTATTTATTTCAAGACGGAGGAGGATCATGTAGCGCATTTACACTTAGCACTACAGAAGTTGAGAGAACATTAGTTGTATGCTAAGTTAAGTAAGTATGAGTTTTGGTTGAAGGAAGTGAAGTTTCTGGATCACATTATCTCTTCTACTAGAGTTGCTGTTGATCCAAGTATAGTCAAAGCCGTTACTGATTGGGTGCAGCCCTCGAAAACTATTGAGATAAGGAGTTTTCTAGGACTTGCAGGTTATTACCGTCGGTTCATTGAGAATTTTTCCAAGATAGCCAAGCCTATGACCAAGTTGCTATAGAAGGATGATAAATTTGTTTGGACACCTGAGTGTGAGGAAAGTTTCGTGGAGTTGAAAAAGAGATTGGTGTCAGCCCTAGTGCTAATTCTACCAGATCCTAAAGGAGATTTCTAAGTACATTGTGATGCATCCCATCAAGGTTTAGGATGTGTGTTGATGCAAGGAGGAAAAGTAGCTGCTTATGCTTCACGGCAACTAAGACATCATAAGTTGAATTATCAGACCCATGATTTTGAAATGACCTCAGTGGTCCATGCTCTTAAGATTTGACGTCATTATCTCATTGGAAACTATACAGAAGTCTTTACGGACCATAAGAGTTTAAAGTATATCTTCATCCAACCAGATTTGAACCTTCTGTTGGGTTATAGGGAGGCTACGCTAGCGCTTAATTTTAAAAATTTACCCTGTTAGCCTAGGAACCATGCGTGTAATGGGATCATGGATCGTTACCTTCTAACGCAAGACGCGCTAGTGCAGCAGAAGAAGATGTTGGGAAGCGCGTCCTTGCTCAACTCTGTCTGTTCATCGGTGATCCGATGATCTCCACTCGAAGAAGACGAGCACCACTATTGGAATAGTGCCTCTACGATATCCACACGTCCGGGGACAGGATCACCTGGCGCCGACGTGCTAGCACCACTCGCAAGATTCAGGGAGATCGATCACAACACTTGCAATCGAGGAGAGAAGAGAGGTGGTGGCTAGGGTTCTCAACCAGGAGCAACAACAGCATTTTCGTGCTAGCCCCTCCTCTCTTTATATAGTGCACTGCCACGGGCCTTTAATCTATATTAAAGCCCAACAGATCTAACCTGCTCGCCTGGACCGAAACTTCCGGTTCTAACCAGAACTTCTGAAAATAACCTTCTGTATCAAATTTATTTCGACCCAAAACTTCCAGTCTAACCGGAACTTCCGGTTTGTCCAGGCAGGCCCGGAACTTCCGGTCCAACCGAAACTTTCGGCTCCTCTAGAAACCGAAACTAGGCTAGCCCAGAACTTCCAGTATAACCGGAACTTCTGGATGCTCCAGAACCCAGAACTTCTGGCCCTCAGCCAGAACTTTCGGTTCTCCCAGAATTCTCTTGGGCACAATTCCATCAATCTCTCACTTGCACAAGAGCCAATTCTTGTAAGCTTTAAAATACAATCCCCTTAAGCATGCGACCCGATAGATTCATATGCAAACGGCCGCTACTCGAAAACCCTTTCTGAGTCGCCGATTAATAGCGGTACCTAGCAGCACATATTGACCCCAGAAAACATATAAAGTCAAAATCACACTTTCTGAACCTTGATATACTCACGCACGAATCCCTTTACCACACGACATCAGTCAAGCTCAAGGTGAGATTCGTGCCACCCTTGTTGATAGCTCGACACTTCACTTGATCAAGTAGTGGATTCAATCATGATCAACTCTTTGATCATAGTGGCATTGCCTTGCACTTTCCAATCCGACTACCTCGAGGGGTCTAGAGACGTCTCTCCCGTTATGTAGGAGGGGTAAATTTCATCTTGACCGCTAACATCCCACGACATGTTTCGTGACATACTCGAAAGCAACCTTTATAACTATCCTGTTAAGGAATAGCGTTTGGAAGCCCCTAAGTGTGCTACTACTCATTCTAGAATCAATGACGATCTCAGGTCTAAGGATTCTGCAGGTACACCATTTGAGATGACAACTGATGGCACTTTTAAAATAACAATCCAGCAGTATCTCAAGGTGATATATCCAACTCCATGTTCACCAACATAAGTCCACATCATTGATTTAACATCTCCATATCTATGATCTGTGAAACATGATTATTAATCAGATAGATGTACTAATCTATGAATCATCACTGTCCCACATGACTATATGAGATTAGGGATCGTTTAGAACAACATCATAACACAGAGAGTCTTACAAACAAGTCATCAACTTGCTGATCAATGTAAAATATATTTATTCAAGGAATAAGATAACCAATTATCTAAATATACACTAGCATAGACAAGATACTTTCTCTCACATACGCTGGACTCACTCACGCAAGTATCTAATACCCATAGAGATCAAGTGCGCCTTATGCTTGGGCTGTGAGAGAGGCGTCATCAACGGATCAGTTATGTTCAAATCCATGTGCACCTTGCATATCTTCACATCGCCTCTATCTATAATCTCACAGATCAAGTGATAGCGCCGCAGTATGTGCTTGGACTTCTGGTGCGACCTAGGCTCCTTGGCTTGCACAATGGCACCACTATTATCATAATAGAGGTCGACTGGACTGGATGCACTAGGGACAACACCCAGGTCAGAAATAAACTTTCTGATCCAAACTGCCTCCTTCACAGCTTTCGAAGCTGTAATATACTGGACTTTTATCGTTGAATCTGCAACTGTTTCTTGCTTGGAACTCTTCCAACTCACTGTGCCTCCATTGAGGCAGAACACAAATCCAGACTGTGATCATAAATTGTCCTTGTCGGTTTGGAAGCTAGCATCGGTGTAACTATTTACAATGAGCTTTTCCTCACCTCCATAGACTGGGAACATATCCTCAGTTCTTCTCAAGTACTTAAGGATACTCTTTACAATCGTCCAGTGACTTTCACCTGGGTTTGACTGATATCTACTCGTAACACTTAGAGCATAAGAAACATCTGAGCGTGTACAAAGCATGGCATACATGATGGATCCGATTGCGGAGGCATACGGGATCGCACTCATCTTCTCCAGCTCATCAGGTGTCGAAGGACACTAACTCTTGCTGGAAGAAATACCATGTGACATTGGTAGAAAACATTTCTTAGAATTCTACATATTGAACCATTTCAATACCTTGTCAATGTACATACTTTGGCTTAATCCAATTAGCCTCCTTGATCTATCTCTATAGATCTTTATACCCAGAATGTATGCTGCCTCTCCAAGATCTTTTATTGAGAAACTTTTTCTCAATGAAGACTTGACAGCATCTAGCATATGAATATTATTTTTGATCAACAATATATCATCTACATATAAGACCAGAAACGCAAGTGAAATCCCACTAGCCTTTTTGTAAACACAAGGCTCTTCTTCGTTCTTGATGAAGCCAAACCCTTTGAGAAGCCTGCTTCAGCCCATAAATGGATCTTTGCAGCTTGCAAACTTTCCCAGTATTTTCTGGATCATCAAGACCTTCAGGCTGTATCATGTACACATCCTCACTTAGGTTTCCATTAAGGAAAGTCGTCTTGACATCTATTTGCCATATCTCATAGTCATAAAATACGGTAATTGCTACGATGATCCAGATAGACTTTAGCATAGCGACAGGCGAAAACGTTTCATCATAATCAACACCTTGAATCTGCCTGAAACCTTTCGCCACCAATCATGCTTTATAGATGTGAACATTTCCATCAACGTCTATCATTTTCTTAAAAATCCATTTACACTCGATAGTTTTTACACCATCAGGTGGATCGACCAATTTCCAAACTTGGTTCTCTCGCATGGATTCTAACTCGGATCTTATGGCTCCAAGCCATTTCTCAGAGTCTGGTTCCATCACCGCTTCCGTATAGGTCTTAGGTTTATCATTGTCCAACAATAATACGTCGCGCTGTCCAGTGGTTAAAAATGCAAACCGTTCGGGCACACGACTCAACCTCTCCGACCTATGTGGGGCTGGTGTCTCGACAACAGGCTCTGCAATATCTTGCATGTCGAGTTGCGGTTCAGTAGGAGCTAAAACACTTTCTAGTGGTTCTCGAACCTTTTCGAGTCGCACCGTGCTCCCACTAACCCCTTTCGAGAGAAACTCTTTCTCCAGAAAAACACCATTCCGGGCGATAAACACTTTGCCTTTTTCCCGGTTATAAAAATAATATCCTTTGGTTTCCCTAGGATATCCACAAAGAAGCATTTATCAGATTTGGGAGTGAGCTTATCAGACGTCAAACGCTTTACATAGGCCTCACAACCCCATATCTTTAGAAAAGACAACCCAGGACGCTTCCTAGTCCATATCTCATATGGTGTCCTCTCTATAGATTTAGATGAAACTCTGTTTAACGTGAAAACAACGGTTTCTAAAGCGAATCCCCAGAAAGACAATGGAAGATTAGTTTAACTCGTCATCGATCGGACCATGTCTAACAAAGTTCGGTTCCTCCGCTCGGACACCCCATTCCACTGAGGCGTACCAGTTGGAGTTAGCTGTGGAACAATTCCACATTGCTTTAGATGATTATTAAACTCATAGCTTAAATATTCACCTCCACGATCTGATCGTAGAAATTTAATTGTCTTGCCAGTATGATTTTGTACCTCATTCTGGAACTCCTTGAACTTTTCAAAGGATTCCGACTTATGCCTCATTAAGTAGATGTAACCATATCTACAAAAGTCATCGGTAAAAGTAATGAAGTACCGGAATCCACCTCTGGCTGTAGAACTCACTGGTCCACATACATCAGTATGTACAATGGCCAACAGTTTATTTGCCCTCTCACTTTGACCAGTGAAAGGCGTCATAGTCATCTTGCCAATTAAACAAGACTCACATGTGTCAAACGATTCAAAATCAAATAACTCCAAAAGCCCATCTTTATGGAGCTTCTGCATGCGCTTCTCGTTTATATGATCCAAACGACAATGACATACATAGGTGGGATTCAAATCATTGAGTCGAGATTTCTTCGTATTAATGTTAGAAACGGGGGTATCCTCAAGATTTAGAATATACAAGCCATTCAACAATGGACAAACACCATAGAGCGTACATTCGAAAATATCGAACAACACTTGTTCTTTATTATGAATTCAAAACCGTCTTCCTCTAAAGATAATGTTTCTGCCCAAGACGGGAATAAAATAACAATTATTTAACTCCAAAACTAATCCTAAGGGTAGCGACAAAGAATAGACGCCGACGGCGAACGCAGCAACTTTTGCACCATTGCCAATGCGAACATCCAATTCCTCTCTTGCGTACTTCCTAGTCCTTTTCAGCCCCTGCAATGATTTGCAAGTGTGAATCATTGATCCGGTATTAAATACCCATGAATCACTTGGATGAGTAGCAAAATAAATTTCAATAACATTTATACCTGAAGCGAAAGTCACACTTCCCTTCTTTTTCTTTTATTCTTCCAAGTATAACTTACAATTCCTTTGCCAATGGCCAAGCTTATGGCAGTGGTGGCAAGTGTTAGAGTTAGCAGGGCTCGACTTGGACTTTCCAGCTAAATTAGACTTAGAGCTCGAGATCGCATCTGGAGCTTTAGCCTTTCCCTTACGCTTGCTCTTCTTACTTTCCTTTTGAACCATCATCATATGACTAGGATTTTTCTTAAGGCTTTCCTCGGCTGTCTTGAGCATCCCATGCAATTCAGCCAAGGTTTTCTTCATGCCATTTATATGAAAATTTATAATAAATGACTCGAAGCTCGCAGGGAGCGACTGAAGAATCACATCTGTGGCCAAATCGTTATCAAGTTTAGATTCGATTTTTTCTAGGTTCTCAACATAACCAATCATCTTAATCACATGAGGACTCACTGGACTGCCTTCCGCTAACCTGCACGTAAACAAGGACTTCAAAACATTATACCTCCTAGTCCGTGCCTGGTTCTCAAACATGTCTTTCAGTCCCATGATCATATCGTAGGCATCCCTGTCCTCATATTGCTTCTGAAGTTCAGAGGACATGCAGGCAAGCATGAGATAGCTGACATCCACTGAATCACTGACGTGCTTCTCATAAGCCCGCCTTTCAGTAAGTGGTGTTTCATCCGTTGGTTCATCAGGGTGGGGTTCTTCTAGAACATAGTCCTTTTTCTCCTGCTTGAGAACAATTCTTAAGTTCCTGTACCAGTCAATAAAATTTGTTCCAGATAATTTCTCCCTCTAAGGATAGATCGCAAATTAAAAACAGAAGTGTTCTTTGCAGTAGGTGCTATGATCTACACCAACAATGCAAGGTTTAGCACTATGTTATGTTAATCTTCTATAAAATAAAAGATGTACCACAATATATAAATGATCGCTTTTCCTCTAACGATACATTATGGGACAAGATCCATATTCATCTAACTTCTAGTGAGCTTTGGCATCACTGCTAGAAGATTAGTGACATAGGTAAGCAACACTTGCTAATCATATCCTATGTGACTCTTGTTCGTTGGGGTGGCATCCGATACACGACTCCCAACTCCATGCCCCAAAGCCTAAAATCGTTTTGATAGCTTTATTAAGTAAAACAATACTATGCATGTGGTTGTCCGACATCCACCCTAACTGGTCAAGATAAAAGATGGCACTCTGCTTTGGCAGACCCACCATCGATGATCGAGAACCTTGGTAGGTACAGCTATTGGAAAGAGCATCAATATTTAATTTTCTAAGGAAAACTATTCTAACATGGTAACGATGCCTATCGCACACGGAATATGAAAGAATAGTATGACAGGAACATAAGTAAACATCATAGGCAATCATATTAACTGTGACATAGTATGGCCCTCTCGCATGGTGATCTCCGTCACCATGGTTCTGTCTGTCGGGTCATCACGCTTTAGGTCTCCATGAACTTGTATCAGTCTATTACACCTAATAGCACTATACTAATTACATGAGCAGAAGCATCACATGTCGACGCGCAGGTCGTACAACATTTGAACAGCCTTGGGCTATAATCAACCATGACACGCAGGCTATGTTATTACAAGCTTGTATCTTATACATTTACAAGGCTATACCAGTCACAACATTCCCTACAAAAATGAGTTAGGCAGAATCTAGACGTGATTGAACCAAGCCCGGAACTTCCGGCTCAAAGGCCTGGAACTTCCGGTTGAAGGGCCCGAAACTTCCGACTCAGGGCCGGAACTTCCGAAATCAACCTTCTGACTCAAATTTATTTTGGCCCGGAAGTTCCGAGTCACACCCCGAACTTCCGAAAATAACCTTCTGTACGGAATTTATTTCTGTCCAAAACTTCTGGTCCAACCGGAACTTCCAGACCCAGAACTTTCGGGTCACACCCGGAACTTCCAAAAATAATATTCTGTATCGAAGTTTATTTTGGCCCGAAACTTCCGGTCCAACTTGAACTTTCAAAAATCCGATGACAAAAACAATAGATCCAATCTATTTCCACCACATATCACCATATGTGATCGATCCAGATTGAACACTACGCACGTAGGCTCTGATACCACTGTTGGGTTATGGGGAGGCTACGCTAGCGCTTAATTTCAAAATTTTACCCCGTTAGCCCAGGAATTATGCGTGTAATGGGATCATGGATCGTTACTTTCTAATGCAAGACGCACTAGTGGAGCAGAAGAAGATGTTGAGGAAGCGCGTCCTTGCTCAACTCCGTCCATTCGTCGGTGATCCGGTGATCTCCACTCGAAGAAGATCAGCACCACTATTGGAGTAGTGCCTCTACGGTATCCACATGTCTGGGGACAGGATCACCTTACACCGGCGTGCTAGCACCACTTGCGAGATCCGAGGAGATCGATCACAACACTTACAATCGAGGAGAGAAGAGAGGTGGCGGTTAGGGTTCTCAACCAGGAGCAACAGTAGCATTTTTATGCTAGCCCCTCCTCTCTTTATATAGTGCCCTGCCATGGGCCTTTAATCTGTATTAAAGCCCAACAGATCTAATCTGTTTGTCTGGACCAAAATTTCCGGTTCTAATCAAAAGTTTCAAAAATATCCTTCTGTATCAAATTTATTTCGACCCGGAACGTCCGGTCTAACCGAAACTTTCGGTTCGTCCAGGCAGGCCCAGAACTTATGGTCCAACTAGAACTTCTGGCTCCTCCAGAAAATAAAACTGGGCTGGCCCAGAACTTCCGATATAACCAGAACTTCCGGATGCTCCAGAACCCCAAACATCCGGCCCTCAGCCAGAACTTTTGGTTCCCCCAGAATTCTCTTGGACACAATTCCATCACCTTCGGCAAAGAAGATGACTCGAGTTAGTCAAGTATTATGATGTCAGTATTCAGTATCATCCTAGCAAAATTAATGTGATAGCAGATGCTCTTAGTCGCAAGACCTATGGGAATGATATTTTAGTTGAGGAAGTATCTTTGGAATTGCTACAAGAGTTTGAAAAGTTGAGTTTGAGCGTCGTTCCAAGTGGATTTTTAGCAGCATTAGAAGCCCAGCCATCATTGTTAGATCTAATTCGAGAAGCTCAAGTGAATGATCCATATATTCTAGAGGTTAAGGAAAGCATGAAGGAAGAAAAAACTCATGAGTTTGTTGGGGATGAGCAAGGTGTCTTATGGCATGAGAGTTGTATCTGCGTACCTGATAAGAAGGAGTTGAAGGATCTCATACTTCGTGAATCCCATGAGACCGAGTACTCTATTCATCCCGGGAGTACTAAGATGTATCAAGACCTTCGAGAAAAGTTTTGGTGGCCCAGTATGTGCCATGAGATAACAGAGTATGTAGCCCTATGTGATGTGCGCCAGAGAGTAAAAGCAGAACATTAGAGACATGCAGGGTTACTATAACCTTTGAGATGCCTGAATGAAAGTGGGAAGAAGTCAGAATGGACTTTATAACTGGATTGCCCATGACAACCTCAGGGTATGATTCTATTTGGGTTATCGTTCATCAGTTAACAAAGGTGGCTCACTTTTTACCGGTTAAGATAATCTATCGTAGTAGTCAGTTGGCGGAGATATACATGGCTACAATTGTTTGTTTGCATGGAGTTCCTAAAAAGATAGTGTTAGATAGAGGAAGTTAGTTTACCTCTAAGTTTTGGTAGAAGCTGCAATAAGAGTTGGGTACTCGTTTGAATTTTAGTATAGCTTATCACCCCTAGACCGATGGCCAGACAGAAAGAGTGAATCATATTCTGGAGGATATGTTGAGAGCTTGTCCTTTAGATTTTGGAGAATCATGTGATAAGAACCTGCCCTACACCGAGTTTTCTTATAATAACAGTTATCAAGGTAGTCTTCAGATGTCTCCATTTGAAGTCTTGTATGGAAGGAAGTGTAGAACACCATTGTTTTGGGATCGAGTAGGTGAGAATCAAGTCTTTGGCATAGATATCATGAGAGAAGCTGAAAGCAAAGTAAAGATTATTCAAAACCGTTTGAAGGTTGCTCAATCTAGGCAAAAGAGTTATGCTGATAATCATCGTCAAGACCTTAGTTTTGAACGAGATTTTGTATACCTCAGAGTTACCCCTTTCTGTGGAGTTCATCGTTTCCAGACCAAGGGAAAGTTGGCATCATGTTTTGTGGGACCATACCAGATAACAAGTCGAAGGGGAGAAGTCGCCTATGAGATAGAGTTAACCCCATCCATGGCAGACATCCATGATGTGTTCCATGTGTCCTAGTTAAAGAAGTGTCTGTGAGTCCCCTTTGAAGTTGCGGATGCCGAGCAAATAGAACTGCAGGAGGATTTGACGTATGTGGAAAAGCCCGTTCGTATTCTGGAGATCAATGAAAGAAGAACCCAGAACAAGGTTGTAAAGTTTTGCAAGGTTTAGTGGAGCAATCATTCAGAGGAGGAAGTCACTTGAGAGCATGAAGATGAATTCAGAGCCAACTTTTTCCAAGTGCCTCCGAATCTCGAGGTCGAGATTCTATTTAAGGGGGTAGGTTTGTCACAGCCTGAAATTTTTTAAAAATAAAAGTATTAAAAGCTGTGAATAAAATAAAATAAAAAAGAATTTTCAGTAAAAGGAAGTTAAAATGGAATTTTTCCTAAAGAAAAAAAAGGATTTTTGAGTATTAAAATTTGAGAAGGAAATTTTTGCAAATAAAATGTTGCTGAATTTTTTTTTGCAAAAGTCTCTAAAAATATAAAGAATTTTCAAGAACTTTTCTGGAATTTTTCT
>KE370997.1:916711-928462 GCA_000418225.1 Zizania latifolia
TTAGATTTTTTCTAGATTTTTTCTAAGCTAAAAACCTAATTTTCTAATTTTTGGAGGGCTTTTTCCTAAAGGAAATAAAAGAAAAAGAATAAATAAAATAAAATAAATCCCCCCTCGGCCTGGGTCGACCGCAGCTGGCCCAGTCCACCCCACTACTTCGCCCGTGCCCCACAGCCTAGCCACTCGCGCCCCTGTGGGCCCATCCCCACGCGCGCCACTAATAGGTGGGCCCCATCTGTTAGGTTCATCCTCAGCCTCCCGCCTGCCTCCCCTATAAAATCTAACCCCTGTGCTCACCTCTATCACATCCACTGCCTCATTGGAGCCCTAGTGCCTTCGCCACCATTCTCACATGCAGAGGCAGAGAAGAAGCCAGTGGTGGTCCAGGAGGATATTGGGGCTTCGGGTTAGAACCTTGGTCGATGTTGTTTTGGGTGAATTGAAGTAAAATGTGCAAGCTAGATTGAAATTTGAAGGTGCTGAGAACCTTGGATGATGTCATTTTGGATGAATTGAAGTGAAATGTATGAGCTGTGTCAAAAGTTTTGAAAATGTGTGAGCAATGTTTTACAGTGAGAGAGACTACTGTTTATTACTCAAGATATGTCTTACTTTCTACTGATCTTAAACATCCTTGCTGAGAGCCCTCATTTGTTTCAGTAAACTACATTGAAACGTAGTTCTTAATATTTTGTTAGCTTCATCCATGAAAACAATTTATTTGTTGATTATTTACTTACGGCATCTTAATTATAAGGGTAATCTCACCTTCTATCCTAAAAGATGACTGTACCTCACTCATCCAGTTTCACCCACCAGCTAAATAAAAAACTGAGTGACCCTATCCATCCAATCAAATAAAAAACTAGGCGGCTACATCCATTCAACTAAACAAAAAAACTAGACGGCTAAATCCCAAAAAAACTAGATGACCATCTCCTATCCAGCTTTGCCCTTCAACCAAACGGACCGTTAGTGGATGCATTTGTCAGTGTCACCTATGAATGTGGGGAGCTGGACAGTTGTAGAAACGGTAATGCTGACTCTGAGGAGTGCACCTGTAACGATTTTGAGTGTTGTCACAGTAACAGCAGTTGTGAGCTTCTGCAATCTTTATCACAAGCTAAGCATTTGGTGTTGATAGCTGTGTCACGAAAGGTATGCTATGCTTACTGCTTTATCTTTAACTCCTTTATGTCGTTCCATTATTTCTGATGATATACTGTCTCGCTAGTTCTGAATGGTGGCAAGACTGTCTACCTTTTCACATTTAAATAATTAACATTTCTAAGTGTTAGAGTATATGATATGCGTGTTTATGGTAGGTTAGAGTATATGATAATATTAAAGATATTAGGTATGATTATATTTATATCTAGATTTTTCTTATATGTGGATCACCTGTCTCTACACACAAGTACTCCTATATAAGAATGAAAACAAAGCGGAAACGGACGGAAATGAGTGCTACCGTATCTGTTTCTATATTTTTTAACGGAAACAGAAACGAAATTGGATATTCCAAAAATAGATACGAAAGCGGATAGTGCCGAAAACAAATACGGATCGAATAAGAAGCGAACACGAATATAAAACCGAATATATACCAGAAAAAACTCTTCATATATGAAAATATATGATAAACCAATAATTAGATTAGATTTGCATACATATTAATAAATGATATATATATATATATAATAAAATAAAAATATGTTTTATAGAAAGTTGTGGTTCTAATTAACATATATTAATTTTTAGCAAATAATTATATATTAATTTAATTTAAATTGTTTAATATTTCACGAATATAAGATAGTTCAAAGTTTTACATAATATGAAAAAACAAGAGCAAATATTTTATATAACGCAGTAAAAAACAGTGAAAACGAAAACTTTCTATTTTTGTTATGCGGAATATTTTGTTTTTGTTTCCGTCGGAAATCACTGTTCTGTTTCCATTTCCGGATAAAAAATTCCATTTCCATTTTTGTTTTAAGATATTCCATTTCTGTTTTAATATAACTCTCTCTATTTTTGTTTTTTTTTTTGAAATGGATGAAAATTTTCCACTCCATTTTCATCCCTACTCCTATATATACTGGCCCTCAAGACTTAATGCAATACAACCAATATTTGCATATCCTCTCATCTTTTTCATAATTTAACATGGTATCAGAGCAGATGATCTAGCGTCACTCTCACCATTCCGCTGTCGCTCATCCTTGGGAGTGGATCTTGATTCTCCTAGGAGCAGCCACTTCTTTTATCGTTCTGCCTCCGCCCGCTGGTTGGTCTGCGTCGTCCACTGCCATAGTCGATTTCATGCATTGTTGCTTCTACTCCAGTGGTCTCGTACGCCATCGACTTGATCACTCGATCGAGCGTTCGACCTCTTCAGGATGGATTTTCTTCGACTACGCGTGTCACGCCATCAAGCTCTGGGCTATCACTGTGTTGCCTCGTCAGGCCATAATATTGTTGCTCGTGGATCTTCAGTTGCTGCATCGACATGAGATATCATTGTGTCACCTTCTCAGGCCACAACATTGTCGCTCTCGTCGTCTTCACCGCTGCTTTGGTCAAGTCAGCCACTCGGGTTCTTGGCCTACTTTGATCATCGCCATCGCGTCTTCCTCCGACTGCCACTATTGCCGCTCTAGGCCACTGGTTCAGCTACCTCTACCCTAGATTTATTGTTTCGTCTTCGTCTGGACTACACCATGTCACCAGCATTGCCACCTCTTCTTCGACTACTTCCGTCTTTTCTGAAAACAGTGAGCAGCATCAACACTTCTCCGTTTACACTGCTTTGCGCCGCCATCATCTCGGAGGCCTTCTCTACTAGTCTCTACACTTTTCCGATGTGTGTTTATGGTAAGTTAGAGTATATGATAATAATGATGAAATTAGATATGATTAGATTTATATGTAGCCTTTCTTTATATGTGGATCATCCACTTTATCTCTACACACATGTACTTTTATATATACCAATTCCTGAGGCTCAATGTAACACAACCAACATACGCATCTCCTCTTCCCTCTCCACAATTTAACACTAAGGAATAACTCGTTGTGTTGATTTGTTGCCGCACTCGTATTGTTTGCTCACTAGCCGTATATGCTGTCTCATGCCCTTGTTGACCGAATTATCCATCATCCTGTTCTTCATACCGGCTAGCTCAATGGCTGACTGCATGTAAATGGCCAATGAAGCAACAATTTTCTCTATATGTTTGTTGATTATGTATTTAGTAATCTCCTTGAGTTATCATCTTATTTATATCATTATATGTAGTTACATATACATTAGCACAGCATCTTTAGACTGTAGTTTTTTTCTTGAATACTCAGTTTGTTCCTTTGAGTCTATACTCTGTAGAAAACTTGCATTCCCTGTCATAATTTTACTTTAGTTATGACCCTTTATTATCTTTTGTTTTATTATGCTGTGCAGTTGCTTATGACACTTTCTTACCTGGCCCTTGTTTTCATAGGTTTATGAACCTGTAATCTCACATACTTAATCATTTGATTTGGATTTTCTTCTCTACTGGTTGTACATGTCTGAAGAAAACCATTGTCGTCATCTCCATATATATCCTGTTACTTTTGCTCCCTCTGCCCAAGAGACGTTTTCCATAGTTCCATGTGAATGATAAACCTTTGACTGATTGCATGCTTTTATAAGAGTAAACTCTGATGTTAAGAGAAAACATTGGTTGTCTGCGTGCTTTGTGTGTGGTCAGTTAGGCAGATGCATTCTTGTTAAGAGCAGGAGGAAATGGTTAGATATCATTAATCATATTTTTGGATCATCTTCATGTTACTGTCTGAATAGAGCCCTCTCTCATCCATTGATTTAGGGCAAAATGTCTAAGTTACATTTATACAGTGAAGGAGAAGGAAATATACAGAAAAACCCCTTATATAATGGGGAAATACAAAAGAGAGAAACCAAACACTAGAATATACACTAACACCCCCCCTCAAACTCAAGGTGGGTTAACAATATTGAGTTTGGAGAGAGAAACTATGTTGTGCTAGAGTCTGTACTTTCGTAAAGAAATTAGCTAGCTGAAGCTCTAAGGGCACATATCGAAACTCAATGACTTGATCTTGTACCTGAGCTCGGGTATAAGAGGCATCAACACCAATATACTTAGTAAGCTCATACTTCACAGGATCTTGGGCAATACTGATGGCACATGTGCTGTCAGACAATAAGGGAGTAGCATGGTAACTGAAACACCAAAATCTTCAAGTAGCCATCGCAACCATGTAACCTTTGCTGTCAAAAGAGCCAAGGCTCGTAACTCAGCCTCTGTGCTCGAACGAGATACTGTTGTCTGCTTCTTAGTTTTCCAAGCAATGAGAGAACCACCAAGGAAGACACAATACGCAGAAAGAGAGTGGCAATCAAATGCATCACTCGCCCAAGTAGCATCAGAATAAGTCTGGAGGTGCAAAGAGGTGGAGCGAGAAAAGAAAAGGCAACGAGAGATAGTCCCACGAAGATATCGTAGCACACGAAGAAGGTGGCTATAGTGAAGCTGAGTAGGAGCAGAGACAAACTAACTAAGAATATGGACAGGATAAAAAATGCTAGAACGAGTAACACCAAGATAGACAAGACTTCCAACAAGATGACGATAGCGAGTGGGATCGGAAAGAGGTTCACCTTCATTCGGTCGAAGGTGATCATTGAGCTCCATAGGAGTCTCAACAGTGCGATGATCAGTAAGAGAGGCACGGTTAAGAAGATCCTGAATATACTTCTCCTGAGAGAGATAGAAGCCCTGAGGCATAGAGGAAACCTCAATCCTAAGAAAATAACGAAGAGGACTAAGATCAGATATAAGAAATTGCTCGCTAAGGCGAGCCTTTACAAAGGCAATGTACTTAGGATCATCACCAGTAATAATCATATCGTCAACATATAAAAGAAGGGTCCGACCACGAGGTGACATATGAACAAAGAGAGCAGAATCATGCGTACCGGTAGAAAAACCAGCAGCAGTGACAATAGAAGCAAAGCGCTGAAACCAAGCACAAGGAGCCTGCTTGAGACCATTGAGAGAACGATAAAGACGACAAATCATACCAAGAGGAATAGAATAACCAGGAGGTGGATGCATGTATACCTCCTCACGAAGCTCACCATGAAGAAAAGCATTCTTCACGTCGACCTGAGAAATGAACCACTCACAGACAGCTGCAACAGCGAGAAGAGTGCGAATAGTGGTCATATGAGCAACAGAAGTGAAGGTCTCATCATAGTCACAACCATGCTCCTACTGAAAACCACACACTACAAGATGAGCCTTATAATGCTTAAGAGAGCCATCAAAACGAGTCTTGACCTTATAGATCAATTTGCATGTGATAGATTGAACATGAGGAGGAAGTGGAACAACATCCCAAGTACCAGTGCGCTCAAGGGTAACAAGCTCCTCTGACATCGTAAGTTGCCATTCTAAATAAAGAATGGCATCTCGATAAGAAGATGGCTAAGAAAGAACAGTCCTAGCAAAAGCAAAGCGAGTGGTAGGCTTTAGCGAGCAACGATCATGAAGATCATAGCAAGAAGCAACATGAGTAGGGATAGTAGAAGAATTAGCGGAGAGAGATGACACGAGAGAAGGGGGAGGAACCTGCTCATGTTGAGTATAGACATGTATCATAGATGGCTTGGAAGAGAAAGCAGACACCTCTAGAGATGACAAAGGGAAAGGAGAAAGGGAGGTCTCAGTAGCAGGCACAACGGGAGAGGACTCGGAATGAGTAGAGAGATCTCTAGAAGGAGGTATGACAGGAGGAGACAAAAGGCGGAGCAGAGGATGAAAGAGTATCTAGAAGAGTCAGGAAGGAAAGCTCAGTGAAAGAGATGGATGGAACATCAGAGGAAGGAGATGAATAGAAAGGATGAGACTCATCAAAGGTAACATCTCGAGATATACGAATCTGTCGACTAATTGGATCCCAGCAATGTATCCCTTATGCTTAGCACTGTATCGTAAGAACATGCACTGAATAGACTGGGCGGTCAACTTGGTTCGCTCATGAGGAGCAAGGAGAACATAGCAAACACAACCAAAGAGATGAAGAGTGGAATAGTCAGGTGTCCGACCACAGAGAATCTTAAGAGGAATCCCACCCTGAAGGGCAGAGGAGGGCTAGATGTTAGACAAAAAGGTAGTAGTAGAAACAGCCTCAGCCCAAAAATATGGTGGAATAGAAGAAGCAATCATAAGGACACGAGCAGTCTCAAGAATATGATGCTTACGCTCAGCAACGCCATTCTAAGCATGAGCCTCTGGACAAGAAAACTGGGACAAGGTGCCTTACTGTGAAAGAAAATATCAAAGAGCACCTGAGAGATACTCCCCTACAGAGTCAGCACGAAAAACATGAATATGAGTATTAAACTGAGTATGAATCATAGTAGCAAAGGCCTAATAAATAGATAAGACCTTAGCATGATGAGTCATGAAGTAAATCCAAGTGTGACGAGAGAAATCATTGATAAATATTATATAATATCTATGACCCCCTTTTGAAGTGAAGGGAGCAGGGCCCTATACATTAAAATGAACAAGATCAAAAGGACGTTTTGACATGAACTTACTAGAATGATAAGGGAGCCAAAGTTGCTTGTCCAAATGACAACCCTGATACTGAGCTAAGGACTCACAGCCAGACACAGACCTGAGAAGTCCACGGTTAACAAGAATGGATAAACGAGACCTACAGAGGTGACCCAAGCGATGATGCCACCGAGCGAACGATAAAGTGGAAGAGGTAGCAAAAGCAAAACCATCAAGACTAGTGGAAGTGGTAGGAAGACGAAGCCAGTCAAGTTCCCAAAGACGCTAAGAATCATGGCGGTAAGGGCCAGTACCAATCAGAAGGCCGGTGCGACGATCCTAAATATGACAAAAATCAGAGTCAAGAATCACGCGATAGCCATGGTCAGTGAGCTGACTAGCGGACATAAGCTGCATGGTCAGTTTGAGAATATAAGAAACAGAGGGAACATGAAAAGATGAAGACACAAGAGTGCCTCTCCCTGCAACAGGTAATGAAGAGCCATCTACAGTTTAGACAGTGATACAAACAGGAGAGGTACCAATGGACGATAGACTAGAACTATCGGGAGTCATATGAAAAGAAGCACCCGAATCAAGAATCTAAGGTAAAGTATCTGAAGCGGAAGCTAAATGAGATCCCTCACCAGGAGAAGCAGTAGTGGCAGATCCAGCAAGACCAACAGTATCAGTACGAGACATAGAGCTAGTAGAGCCTAGAGTAGTAGAGGCCACAAGGCGATGAAGCATCATGAGAATCTCCTGTGTCTCAGCACCTGAACTAGCAGAAGTCCTATGAGAACCAGATGAATCAGGTGTGCTGCTCTGAGAGGAACAACCACCATGACGTTGTTGAGCCTTCTTCTTTTTATAACAGTAGGCCTCCACATGACCATCCCTGTGACAATAGGTACACTGAAGAGAAACAGACCCAGCACGTCCACTAGTAGCAATAGCCACCATAGGAGAAGATGGCACTGACGGAGAAATAGCAGCCAGTACTGATGAGGATACTGAAGACTATAATAAACCCACGGAGCAGATGAACCTCAGTAAGAGCATCCAACGCAGAGACACAAGGACACCGATTGAGTAGCTGACCACGAACTGGCTCAAACTCTGGACGCAAGCGAGTGAGGAAATCACAAAGGCAACGAATCTCTAAATGAGTCTGCTGATTCTTACAAGACTCACAAGTGTCAGGTGACAATTGAGGACTAAGAGAATCTATCTGACGCCACATAGCAGATATCTAATTATAGAAATCCTTAACTATAGAATCACCCTGTCGTAGCTGCTGCTCACGGTGTATCACATCAAGAAACATAGCCTGCCCAGAATGCTCATGAAGATGACGAACACGAGCCTACATCTCCTGGGAGGTAGCAAGATGCACAATCTCAACACTAAAACGATCAATCATGCTAGCAGCCAAGATACTACCAGCACGAGTATCCTTATCACACCAAATCCTGTAGATAGCAAACTGAGCAGAATATATCGACATCTGATCCTCATAATCATCAGTTATCTCCTTTTATTCATCAGAAGCACTCGCTAGAATCACATGTTGCTTCTCTAGAATCACATGTGTAACAGGAACAATGGGACGAACATGGCATGGTAGATCACCCGTGAGAAAATCTCAAAGTCGAAAGCCACGCATATAAAGGCAAAAGCGAGAAGACCACTCGAAGAAGTTTGAGTCATCAAAGATCACCGGGCAACGTGAAACAGAATAATGCCTAGACCATGATACGTGGGCAATGCCATCTTTTCTTTTCTTTGTTTCCTTTTTTCCTTTTTTTTCTTTTTTTCTTTTTCTTTCTTTCTTCCTTTCTTTTTCTTTCTTTTTCTTTTTTTTTACATCAAAACAACCTGCTCTGTTGCTCTGTTACGGGAGAAGGCAAGGTACAGCAATGCAACTTGCAAGCAAGAGAGCAACGAGCTCTGGCTGCAGCCTGCAAGAAAAAGGGCGGAAGAGCTGGGAAGCCTGCAGATCTAGCAAAGAGGCAAAAAATGCTGCTGTGGATGCCAACCAGGATGAGCTTGCAGCTGCGGGCACTTGGCTGGAGCAGAGTGCCACGACCCCCGACGCAACCCGGCAGATATCCAATGGAGAAGAAGGTGGTTCATGTGAAGAAACCAGAGGAGAACGACCCGACAGATCTGGCGGAGAAGAAGAGCTCTGGCGCACGCACGGCAGACACAACAAGAAGCTCGGCCAGAAGCAGCAACCAGGAGCAAGAGAAAAATGGCGGAGTGAGCAGTGGAGGACGATGGTACCCTCAGTTTAGAGGTGTGCAAAACCCTAACCTATGCTATGATACCATGTGAATAGAGCCCTCTCTCATTCGTTGATTTGGGGCAAAATGTCCAAATTATATTTATATAGTGAAGGAGAAGAAAATATACAGAAAGACCTCTTATACAATAAAAAAATACAAAAGAAAGAAACCAAACACTAGAATATACGCTAACAGTTACAAGAACATATTACACAGATTATGCTGGATGCTGGTCCAGTGAGTCCCAAATATTTTTATTGAATTTCACAAAACGCCCAGGTTTTGGTGGCATACGTAACACAAAAGCTGAGGTTTTAGGGCAAAAGTGTGAGTTTCGATGTTTTGACACTTAAAACAAGTGATTGTTTAATTATTGACACTCGTGGAAATAATATGTGAGACTATATTAGTCTATGACTAGATCAGGATAACAAATAATCGAAGCTACTTATTTTGATTATCAAATTATCAAATATTTATATAAAAAATAGTTGTGGTAAAATAAGAACACACATTAGCCACCTTTTCGACAAACCCTTGGTTGCTGGTAGCATAACCGTCAGTGTGTTTATGTAGCTAGTTAACGTGCCTCTGCTACTAGAGTTCATCTTAACATTTTTGCTATCGTGCAATAGAAGAGTGAGGAAGAAGATAGAGTAGATGGTACGAATGTGTATTTTGGGCCTACTGATGTGAAATGCCGTATTTTTATACTGGCAAATGAGTATTTTACATAAATTTAGAGCGTTGTAGAATATTATTCCTTAAAACATACGTTTTGTGCTCAACAAGCCTCCCAACCTAGGGTTCTGTGAAATTTACTCCTTTTAAAGTCTATTCCATTATTTTAAGTTTCTTGTCAATTTAACTGAACATTTTACTTGCTGCAGATGATGCTCGACCTAGTAACATACTGTACCTTTTTTTAGAGGTTTCAGTTCTGAGTAGAGTTTTGAAACTAGGCTGTCGTTGGATCTACAACTCTCTTACTAGTAGTAGTTTATCTGTGCTAACGCTACGATAAAAACCAAAAGACAATAAATATCTTAAACTTGAAGAGAATAATAAGATAAATTAATATTCACGACAAAAAAGGTCAGCGATATGAACCTACCAAAAAAGTAGAATAGTGATTAGAAATCTGGGACACGGCACAATTATAATCAACCTTTTTATTAGAGTAGACATATCTGTATCTCATTGAGCTCCTTTGATGTAAGAACTTTTAGAATCATACACAGATATAGGGAATTTCTTCACATAATCCTACATTACAAAATGAAAAGGATAGTCGAAGTATGAATAATCATCTGTCACGAATTCACGAATTACCTTCATGAGTATACATGTTGTTGTCAGTAATAAAGTAATTAGTCCGTTGTTTGAACAATGTACCTAGATGAAGTCTGCTGCTTGTGGCCGACCATCCACATCAAAGCTTGGAAACGAAAAAAATCATTAGAAAGCACTGCCGCAAAAACCAAAAAGGGAAGGAAAGATACTTGTAAGTGAGAAATCAGAAATGCAATTTAACCTGATGTCAAAAGCAATTCCACTATTTCTTTTCACAAACTTCACAATTGGCACACGTGCCTTTGCTATTACCTGCCATGAAAGAAAAACAATGGTCAATGGTCCATAAAAAATAAGTAACTGAAGAACAGAGTTGTAGTTCAAACAATGCCATTTAGTCCCTTCTAAAGTAGTTATTTATACCACATGCCTATTAATTGGATAGAAATTGAATTTTCTTTTATTGGAAAAACTGAATTTTTTCATTATTTGTTTATTCTTGTTCTGAGTAGTTCTTTAGCAAAATAAAAGAAAAAAGGCTTGCAAACTCAAAGTGTTGTTGCAAATAGATTTAAATAGGGTGAGAAATGGGACCTGTATCTTTTTAGCAACTCCTTTCTGAGACAATGCTTTCGCAAGAGCATATAGGCCAACTTAAGGAGTCTTAACCCTGGAGTCAAATATTACAACCTGCTCACAAAACCACATATAAATGTTTGTCAAGATAAGGTACATTTCCATGTGCTTCCAGGTGAAGGTAGGGAGTTCTCAACACATTTGCTCCTATAGAAATTGAGTAAATTTTGCTAGCACTAATTACATCTTATTCACTTTTTCCTCTCCCTATTCTCCATATCATGTACCAAGTGCATGCTGGAGCACAACTTGCCTCTGTTTTTTCCTTTACTGCTAGCCCTCCATTATATCTAGGTATTCAAATTCCAGCATTGTCTATCAGATAAATGTTATGCTCTAGGAATTAATACAACTCAACAGAACAACAAGTTAAATGCTCAGAAACACTGGAGAACACAAAAGGAAAATGCTTAAATCAATATCAAGAATTACCAAATAATTTGCAGCTATTTTTGATTTAACACACACGCACACAAAGAGAATAAGGATCAGAAAGCATCAACATTTACCAGTTCACTTAATATGCATTCTTAGCATGTGGTTGAAGAAAGTCAATGGACATTTACCAGGAGGAAATGATAGGTCGCTGTTTGGGCAGTTGTATAACTTCTCTGAGCATCCACCATTTGGAAGAAGAGCTCTAGAACTACTACTCGGACTGAAAGTTGTACCATTGTCTGAACTTTGAGAAGTATCCAGATTCATCACTGAAATTCGCTTTACTTTCTTCTCTTGCACCTGTAGAGATAGCAAAGCAGTAAGGTACCTGATACTGATTACATCAGGAAATATTTCGTTAGCAGAGCAAAACAGAGAAAAAAATATGAAATGGCCAGTGGATTAGCCCAACAATTTATGTAAGGTCTTCTACATAGCTCTAACAAGTGTGTGAGATAAGTGAAAACTGAACTTACCAAATTCTCTGTAGCTAACTTCAGTTCAGC
>KE370997.1:936870-946907 GCA_000418225.1 Zizania latifolia
ATCTTAATGGCCATGCCATTAGTGTTAGGGAGATTACGTATGTAGATCATTACGGGAGCATTTGTGTGTGCAGTAGTAGTGGGCTAGTGGCTGGGTCCCATCATGCATGTATTCTCTCTCTAGTTGGCTATATAAGTATTTGTTGTCTTGATATATGGAATAATAAAAGAAAGAAACATTGTGGTATGCAGTGTTAGAAAAGAATACGGCTGTGCAGCTCTAACATACTGTGTTTTGTGTGTTCTTTGTGCATGTGTTGTTCTTGATTTCCAACTAGACATGGGGTGGTAGAAGGTAGGGAGGCTCGAGTAGCGTGCGATGGTAATCATGTGTGTGTGAGAGTGTGTGAGTTTTTGTGTGTGTGAGTATGAGTGTGTGTGTGAGTGAGTGTGAGTGTGTGGGTGTAGGTAAGTGTGTGAGTGTGTGTGAGAGTGTGTGTGTGAGAGTGAGTGTGTGTGTTAGCGAGTGTATGAGTGTGTGTGTGTGTGAGTGAGTTTGTGTGTGTTTGAGTGTGTGAGTGTGAGAGAGAGAGTGTGAGTGTCAATTTTAGGTATATCCATGGATAAACATATAAAGTGGCATCCCTAGGTTCGAGGATATTACCGTAGGAAAGTATATCTCACCTAACGGGAGCTAATCTTGTCAAAATAGATCAAAACGTATTGAAAGGGAGACTAGATCTCGCTAAACAAGGGTGGATGTTGCCAGATGGGAGCAGATTTCAACGAAAGGGAGTAGATCTCGTCGAGCACGTCACCAACAAGCAAAGTTTTTTTTCCTTTCGGTAAGAATTTTTCTATCAAGTGAATTGTTTGCAAATTAGTAAGTATCAAAGACTTTGATCTTGCAACAAACGAATTTATAGCCCATTGCATCAACTGTAATACCCAGGGTTTAATAAAAAAGTACTAAAAATATTTTTTTACCGTTGCTCCGATAGACGGTCGGGTTCCGTGGTTGCGTAGTGCTCGTTGAGTAAATTCTATTTTTATATTTACTTGTCGAAACCAGTTTCCAGATGAGATCGTATCGGGTGATTTAATTTGAGCCGTTAGATTAGGGGATGGCTATATATATAGATAGATCGATCTCCCCTAACGTCGCCACTGCTCCGCTCCTCCTCCAGCCAGCCCGCCGTCGCTCCTTCCTCTTTGCCCAGCCTACCGCCGCTGCCTGCCCCCATCCGTGCGCCCTCTCCTCTTTCCTCTCCATCGCTTCTCCTCACGTAGGGATGAAAACGGATCGGATACAGACGGATATCAATGATATCATATCATTTTTTATATTTTTTTCGATTCAGATTCAGAATCAGATACTCTGGATACGGATACAGAACCGGATATCATCGAATACAAATATGAAGCAGATACAAATACGGTTATGGATATTTACGGAATATCATCAGTAATATAATTCTTGATTCCCAATGGTTATAAATAACTTGACAAACCCAAAAGAGACTATGTGATATTTATAATTTGGTTTGAGCTTAAATTTTTTTCTACACTCAAAATACAACATATCTTATTTCATGTAAAAATTTTGCATTTTTCTAAGTCCATTTGCTATTTTTAATTTATTAAGAATGTTTCTAAGAATTAAATTGAAATACGTAAAATTTTAACTGCAAGTACTTGAAATAATGAACCAAAATTTATAGAAAAATTATATTCACGTTTTTGAGTCCATTTTTTGTTTTTATCCACTAAACTGAAAGAATTTTTGAAAAATCTAAGTTGCGACACTCAATGGGAAACGTGGAGCTTAATGGTTTTTTAATTTTAAAAAATCAAATGAAGTCTGAAAAATATGAGACATATCATGATGTTATGATATGATACATAGATGCTATGATAAAAATTTAAAAATATTTCGAGAAAGTTGTCAAGTACGATGTTAAGAAAGCTGAGGATTCTCCGAGGACGAATTAGGATTTAAAGAAGGAATGGGTTGAGTTTAAAACAAAATCGACGGTCAAATCTTCGTTTGAATTTGAAACTTTTTCTACGATCAAAATGCAACATAGCTTATCTCATATAAAAATTTGGTATTTTTCTGGGTCAGTTTACTATTTTTAATTCATTAAGTGTGTTTCTAGAATTTATATTGAAATAGGTCAAATTTGAACTGCAAGTGTATGAAATAATGAACCAAAATTAATAGAAAAATCATATTCATATTTTGAGTCCATTTTTAGTGCTTATCCACTAAATTGAAAGAATTTTTGAAAAATCTAGGTTGCGACACTCGATGGGCAACGTGAATCTTAATGATTTTTTAATTCTAAAAAAATCAAATGAAGTCTGAAAAATACGAGACTTGCCATGGTATTATAATATGATACATATATACTATGATAAAAATTTAAAAATGTTTTGAGAAATTTATCACGTACGATGTTAAGAAAGCCGGAGATTGTTCAAGAATGAATTATGATTTAAAGAAGGAATGAGTTCGGTTTAAAAGCAAATTAATGATTAAATCTTAGTTTGAATTTGAAACTTTTTCTATGATCAAAATGCAACATAGCTTATCTAATGTAAAATTTTGGTATTTTTCTGGATCAATTTACTATTTTTATTTCATTAAGTGTATTTCTAGGATTTATATTAAAATATATCAAATTTGAGCCGTAGGTGCATGAAATAATGAACCAAAATTTGTAGAAAAATAATATTCATTTTTTGAGTCTATTTGTAGGCCGTACCCACTAAATGGAAAGAATTTTTGAAAAATCTAGGTTGCGACACTCGATCAACAACGTGGATCTTAATAGTTTTTTAATTTAAAAAAATCAAATAAAGTCTGAAAAACACGAGATCTGTCATGGTTTTATGATATAATATGTAGATACTATGATAAAAATTTAAAAATATTTCGAGAAAGTTATCATGTACGATATTAAAAAAGCCAGAGATTTTCTAAGAATGACTTAGGATTTAAAGAATGAATGGGTTGGGGTTAAAATTAAATCGATGGTTAAATCTTTGTTTGAATTAAAAACTTTTTCTACGACTGAAGTGTAATATAGCTTATCTCATGTAAAAATTTGGTATTTTCCTAGGTCAATTTACTATTTTTAATTCATTAAGTGTGTTTCTACGATTTATATTGAAATATGTCAATTTTGAACTGCAGGTGCATGAAATAATGAACCAAAATTTATAGAAAAATCATATTCATATTTTTGAGTCTATTTGTAGGCCGTACCCACTAAATAGAAAGAAACTTTGAAAAATCTAGGTCGTGACACTCAATCAGCAACGTGGAGCTTAATAATTTTTTAATTCTAAAAAAATAAAATAAAGTCTAAAAAATACAAGACATGTCATAGTGTTATGATATTATATGTAAATGCTACGATAAAAATTTAAAAATATTTTGAAAAAATTGCCACGTAATATATTAAGAAAGTCGTCGATTCTCTATATTTCAAAAAAAAATTCTTCGTTTATTTTTCTTTTCTTTCTCTCTCTCTCTTAGAATCCGGCCTACCAGGCAACAGCGCTGCACCAAAAATGAGCAACGCTGGAGTGGAACACTAACCCCACGGTTCATTTCGCAAGTGAGTAACCATTTTGCTACCAAAGGCTTGTGAACTACTTTTATTTGGGAGCCATGATATCTGGGCAGGCGATGATAGAGACAATTCTGGCCTGCCCCAATACGGTTGATGGGAGGCAGAATTGGTGGGTTAGTACCACTTCGCTTGTTTGGGAGAGGTGGGAGTTGAAGGCTGGCTATAAAAAGAGGGCAAGGGATTTTGATATAGGACAAAACTGGGTTGAATGGGCATGCAAATTCGGATATCCGAATAAGATTTATTCGAATTATCCGAATCCGTATTTGTCAGATACCACTGATATTATATTCGTTTTCGTATCAAAAAAAATCTGTATTTGAATCCGTATCCGAAAAATCCGTATCTGAATAAAAAAATCGGATCCGAATTCATTTTTCCGGATACGGTCGATAACTATCCGAATCACTTTCACCCCTGTCCGCACGCCATCGCCTGAGGTTTCTCGCACGTCTTCCCCATTGGTTTCTCTAAGGAAACCTTAGGTTTCTCGCACGTCTTCCCCATTGGTTTCTCTAAGGAAACCTTAGGTAAGGCTTGATCCCCTCTCTGTAGCACGTATTTAAGGGTGATTTT
Source organism: Zizania latifolia (assembly GCA_000418225.1). Lineage (NCBI taxonomy): Eukaryota > Viridiplantae > Streptophyta > Magnoliopsida > Poales > Poaceae > Zizania > Zizania latifolia. Next base: position 941,027 of record KE370997.1, read on the forward strand.
GATGCCCTAAGTCGTGGTTAAGAAGGATTGGATAAGGGGTTTGGGCGTTAATTTTTGGATTGGGCGATTCATGTGTAGGAAGATTTACATGGTTTTTGTATTTCGATGATTAATTAGTCAAAATTATTTTTCCTGCAAAAACGTATAACTAGAAAGTTGTAGATATCGTTTTTATATATCATCTGGTAAAATTTGCTATCTTTTCGTTGGACGGTCTAGGAGAAATCGATGTTCAAAGTCAGGTGTATATTTTCTGATGAATTCTGGACAGCAGTAGATTGATCTGTTTTTCGAGGGGCTAAATGGCAGAATTAGTTTTTGCGCCTATAAATAAAGTTGTAGAGTGTTTTCTAAGTTTTCCAGATTGGTAAAGTGCGCATTGATTGGATAATTAGAACTCAAGATATCATTGTTTTTCTATCAGCTATCTGTTTTATCATTAGAAATCTTAGTCCAAGTTCAAACCTTGATTTGTCTATCTTAATGAATTTTTATATACAAGTTTATAACTATACATTTGTATATCATATGATTGTCTACATTTCCATGAAGTTTGAGTTTTTTCTCATGTTCGGTGTAGCGGCTATAAAATTATGAAATATCATTGTCTGAATTTTAGACAGTTTTTAAAGCCTGTTTTCAAGTGTGAAATATGCCATTTAAATGATAGCATTAAAATGTGGTTAAATAATAGAGTTGTAGATTATTTTCTGTAGATGCTTAAGACTTGTTTATTTATTAAGTTTGGTTTAGCGATTTGAAAGTTACGTCTAAAACAACGAAGGACCTACGCTTTTAGCATTTTATCGGGATGTCCGATGTTTTGGGTTTTAGAGTTTTTATACCAAATAATAGTGGAGTTTATATGCGGAATAGTCTTCTAAGTGTTGTTTTATAATTTAGGTGTGGAGTCTTCTGGCAAAGCGAGTGAAAATCTAGGTTATCGCTACGGTTAAGGTAAGTACATGACAAACTATTTGTTTGTGATAAATGAATCAGTTTACTCTACTTCCCATAATTATATATGCATGTAATTGTGTATGCTCTCGATGTTTGGTTTCTGATTTTATATTTTAAGTTGGTTTGAAGTTCTTAATGCTATTTGTATTTCAATATTCTAGATTCTTATTCTAATCAAGTAATTCAAGTACTATGCGTAGCCATGGAGTATTATTTACTTTTTTATTCAGGATCCTATGAGTAAGCGCTGGTCCCGCTTGCTCAGCTTACCGGTAATGCTAAAAGGATATTCATGTATGCCCAAGATGTCAACTACTTTTTCAATTTGAGTTTATCTATTTCAGATGAAAACAATGGTTTTTGATTTATGCCTGCCTGAGATGGGAACTACAACACCTGGACTTCTGATTTTTCTAAAACATGAAGATTCTTTACTGGTTTTTAATTCAATTATACTGCGTGTCTTTTCTAATTCTATATTATACTTGCTGAGTATTTTTTACTCACTCTTGTGTTTTATTTGGTTTTTAGGTACTCAATGACAAGAGCATCTTGGGTCAGGGTGTAGTACCTTCATCACACATCACTTTGCATGACATATACATCATAACTTAGTTTTAATAAGTAATGTAGCTTAATTTGTGCTTTTAGACTCTTGAGTCATTATTCGTGTTATGGTTTGTCTTTGGAACAGTTTGTGGTGCTTGGCTATAGTTTTGAAGTTATGGTTGATTGGATATGATAAAATCTTATAAATTGCCTATTGTGGATGTCCATATTATAAGGGAACTCTACCGAAATTTTGAATAAACTGTGGACTTAGCTAATTTTTAGTGTTTGGTGTGACATCTTGGGTATGTGGATACCTGTGGTGTTACATCAACAATGAGTCTATACAATCCAAATAATTTTACCCTAAAACATCTTAGCCTACAAAAACTAACATAGTACCCATGCTTGAGTTTTCTATTTTTATCATTTTTTAGTTTTTGGAAAGTCTTTGCTACAACTAATTTGCAAACAACTCACTTGATAGAAAAATTCTTTCCGAAAGGAAAAAACTTTGCTAGCGAGTGATGTGTTCGACGAGATCTACTCCATTTCGATGAAATCTGCTCCCATCTGGCAAGATCCACCCTTGTTTAGCGAGATCTAGTCTCCCTTTCAATAAGTTTTCCTCTGTTTTGACAAGATCAGCTCCCATTAGGTGAGATATACTTTCCTACGGTAATATCCTCGAACCTAGATAGGGATGCCATTTTATATGTTTATCCATGGATATACCTAAAATTGACACACACACTTTCTCACACACACTCACACACTCACACACACACAAACTCACTCACACACACTCATACACTCGCTAACACACACACTCACACACACACACACACTCACACACTCAACCACTCACACACTCACCCACACCCATACACTCACACTAACACACACACACACTCACACTCACACACTCTCACATGCCATCGCACGCTACTCGAGCCTCCCTACCTTCTACCATCCTATGTCTAGTTGGAAATCAAGAACAACACACCCACAAAGAACATACAAAACACAATATGTTAGAGTTGCACAACCGTATACTTTTCTAACACTGCATAACACAATGTTTCTTTATTCTATTATTGCATATATCAAGACAACACATACTTATATAACCAACTAGAGAGAGCATACATGCATGATGGGACCCAACCACTAGCCCACTACTAATGCACACACAAATACTCCCGTAATGATCTGCATAGGTAACCTCCTTAACAATAATGGCACGACCATTAAGCTAATTATTTAGCCACTAACTCAACTACTATGTAGCATGATGAGCTGGCCATCTCGGCCATTTCTATCGTAGAAATTACACCTACTTGTCTTGGATCCATAGGTTCTAGTAGCAGAACGAACATAATAAATTCATACAGACTAGTAAAGGGATCAGACAACATAAACCATAAAGTTGTGATATTTAGGTGATAAACAACTTTACTTTAGACTGGTGAAAAGTTGCTATGGTTAGAAAAGTTAGTTTTATTCTATATTTGTTTGGTTGAGTTTTCTGTTTTCTAACCGAGAAACTGTTTGGAAAAGCTAAACTAAATACACCCTTAATTTGCTTTGGCAACCTGACAATGTTGCCCATCATAGCGACAATTTAGAAGTCCTAAAAAAGAGCTGGATATGCTGTTAACCTTCCTGATTAGGGATCGGTTACCACCCCTAGCAGGACGGGAGGTAACGCTGTAATCGGTCAAAATTCAAATTCCAAATTTTGAAGCAAATGGTTACCGCTCGGTTTGGTGCAGTTACTGAGTGGTTTGGCATCGGTAACCGCTCGATTTGCATCGAAAATCAGTCTATTCATACAAACCGACAAGCAGCGGAAGCTCAGTAATCAAGTGGTTACACGAACCCTAGACATGCTAAGCTATTTCTTTGCACTCTTGGTTTTATTTGGAAACAAATTTCAGCATAAATCATATTGGAATTATAAGAATTTTTGAGATTTTTTAGAATTTTCAATTTTGAATTTTGAATCAAATCGATTGGTTTATACAAATGGACTAGAGGTGGAAGCTCAGCAATCAAGCGGTTACACGAACCCTGGACACGCTAAGCTATTTCTTTGCACTCTTGGTTTTATTTGTGTTTATTCTCTCTGGAATAATTCTTGTGCCGTGAGCATATTCAGCTTCGGAATGGAAGCAGTTGCATGCCTTTGCACTCTTCTATTGTGATAACATTCAGTTTGCTCTAGTTGACACGACTATAAAAATGACTTTTATAGACATTTCCTTTCAAGATTGAGAAGGAAAACTGTCTTTGTGTGAAAACCATTTTATATAGGAGGCCCACTTAACTCCGATGAGACCTCTCAAAATTGAGAAAGAAAACGTCTTTGCGTAGAAACCCATGTTAGAAAAATCGGCGATCGGTAGCTGATCGGCCAACCACCGAGTAGGGATTAATCAGTTAATATGGGATTAAATGAATTAATTGGTCAACCAATTAATCGGTCTACTAAATTGTTAAATAATATATTATAGTGTTTATATTTAATATTTCCAGGAGTAACTGACATTTTTAACCTCTAGAACTATAGAACAGTCATTGGCACCTATCTATCTAATTCTCTCTCTTGGTCTTTTCTTTCTTTTTGACCACCGCAACATCGTAGGCTCGCAGCATGCTGTGTATTCCCTCTTTGTATCATTCTCTCTTAGACCTGCTTCTCTTTTTCACCACTGAAGAAGGCCGGTGTGGCAGGGAGGTGCCGGTGTATCTGGAGGCGTGGCTCCGATGGCAGTCGGTGGCAGTGTTTAGGGGTGGCTCCGGCACTACGAGGCTAGCACGGGTGCTCGGCGTAGTTCCAACGTGAGCCCAACGTGGCCGCACGGTGCGGATCTAGGCATCGGCGGTGCGGATCCAGCGTTAGTGGCGCGGACCAGGCGGTGGCATGGATCCAAGTCAGGCGCCATGAGCCGATTAATCGGTGGGGGCCGATTAATTGGGTTGATCACAGATTAATTGACTTGACGAACCGATTAATGACCCGATTTTAGCCTAAATTAACTGAAGTGCTGCCGATCAAAAGTTAATCGGTCGATTAATCGGCTGATTGGTCGATTTTTTCATCACTGGTAGAAACCTTTTTTATAGGAGGAACACTTAACACCCATGAGAACCCTCAAGATTGAGAAGAAAAACCGTCATTGCGTGGAAACCATTTTCTACAGGAGGTCCACTTAATACACATGAGACCTCTTAGGATTGAGAAGTAAAACCGTCTTTGCGTGGAAACAATTTTCTACAAGAGATCCACTTAACACCCATAAGATGTTGGGTTATGGGGAGGCTACGCTAGCGCTTAGTTTCAAAATTTTACCCCGTTAGCCCAGGAACCATGCGTGTAATGGGATCATGGATCGTTACCTTGAGCCTCGAGACGTGCTCGGGCAGCGGAAGTAAAGTCGATGAAGTGCGTCCTCGATCTGCTCCTCACAGCTCCGTCCGTTTATCGGCGACAAAGTCGGCGTAATCCGGCATTCTCCAAGGAAGAAGAACAGCACCGATGCAGCAACGGTGCCTCTACGGTCTCCACACGTACAGGGATGGGATCACCTCGCGTCGGCGTGCTAGCAGCACTCGTGAGATCCGGGAGATCAATCACAACACTTGTGATCATGGAGAGAAGAGAGGTGGCGGCTAGGGCTCTCAACCAGGAGCAATGGCAACAACAACCAGCAACCTTTTCGTGCTTGCCCCACCTCTCTTTATATAGTGCCCTATCGTGGGCCTTTAATCTGTATTAAAGCCCAACAGATCTAATCTGTTCGTCTGGCCCAGAACTTTCGGCTATAGCCAGAACTTTCGGACCCCGGAACTTCCCGCTACAGCCGGAACTTCCAAAAATGACCTTCTGTATCGAATTAATTTTTGACCCAGAACTTCCGGCTACAGCTGGAACTTCCGGTTCGTCTAGAAAATCAAATATTGGGGCTGGCCAGGAACTTCTAGTCCTACCAGAACTTCTGGATACTCCAGAACCCGGAACTTCCGGCTACAGCCGGAACTTCCGATTCCTCTAGAATGTTCTTGGGCACAATTCCATCATAAGACCCCTCAAGATTGAAAATACCGTCTAGTAGTAGGTCTAGAAATAACAAACACTCTGATGTTGCATTGAAATAATTGGAGAACTCTAAATTGCTGGTTTATTAACAATGGCACCATAATCATTTTTTCACAGTTTCTATTCTGTTTTACTAATTGATAAGTGTTATTTCCATCTTAAAATATATCAATCTTTATAATTGAACATATGTATTAAGGAGATAGGAAATTATGATAATACCCTTCGTGAGGTAAGTGTGTACCCAAAAGTGATTAGGTGGAGTAATGA